>OZ026622.1:322500-772500 GCA_964020975.1 Hermodice carunculata
CACAAATTACGGGTGAAAATATGGCAAAAAACAAAACCAAACTAAAAATATCAGAAAACCCAGACATGCCCAAACTAAAAGAAAAAGATAAAAAAAAAACTTGCGCTAATATAATAAGTAATCAGGAATGTTTAACTGCCTTGGAGTTATTCAAAAATGGAAAATTCCCTGGTTCTGATGGTTTCACGCAGAGTTTTATAATTTTGGGGGTAGTGATATTCTTGAAATAGTTATTAATAGTTTAAATCATGGTTTTGAAACCCCCGAACTATCCATCCATTAATCATTGTAGAGGCATCATTTCATTTATACCTCAAAAAGATCAATTTAATACGCACCGTGTTGAAAAACCTGAAACCCCTCTCCCTCTGTTGAACATTGATTATAAAATTTTAACAAAAGTATTACCTTTGAAACTACAAAAATGTCTACCATATTTTGTCCGTGAAGATCAGGTTGGTTATATTAGGAGATAATTCATTGCCGAAAATATAAAAATTCTTTCAGACATTATACAATATTACAAGAACATTAATTTATCAGCCTTGGTCCTCCTAATTGATATTGAAAAGGCCTTTGACACCATCGAGAGACAAAGTGGTTCATGCATTTAATTTAGGGCTTGTTTTCACACAATAGATACAAATACTATATATAAAGGGGCTGCAAGTTGTGTTAACGACACTGGCTATTTTTCCTGAATTTTTTTTTACAATATCACGAGGTGACAGGTTTATCCCTTGCACCTTTTTCAATTTGTTCCAGTTGTAGAACCATTAGCTATAATGAGAAGATCTGACAGAGATATTCAAGGGTTAAACTTGAAGGATCAAGAAATTAAGATTACGCAATTAGCTGATGATACCACCTGGTATGTTTTAGACCAAAAATCAGGAAAATTGCTATTTGGGCTGTTAGATAATTTCAGACCTTTCTCAGGATTATGCTGTAATATGGAAAAGATAGTTGTTTATGGAATTTTTTTTTCAAACGTTTGACGGAGCTTCGGATTTACCTGCGTTCTGGAGTGAAGGTTAAGTTTCTATTTGAGCCATAACTTTTCATGAAGATAAAAATCAAATGTGTATTCTGAACTGTACTTCAAAATTGCTGTCATTTAAAGAAATTTTGAAAGCTTGCAAAACAAGAAAATTATCTTTAATTGGAAAAAAAATATAGTTTTAAAAAACCTTGCAACTTTCAAACTTCTATATCCTATATCTTTAATATATACTGTTATAAATATTATCAAAACTGTACACTCTAATATATATCAGTTCTGATGTCATGATTCTACTCACAAGGTTAAAAGTACAGTTATGCATCAGGGTATTGTTAATGGAGGTCCTGCAATTATACACTTTTGTACACTGGTGACTGTCTTGCAGCTTAATTAGATAAATCACATCTTCAACAATAGCAATGTAAAGTGGGAACAAGTATTCCAAAATTTTAAATATGATGCTACATCAAAGATTTATTCTTGAGTAGGTGTTTTCTTGATATATCTGAATTTCATTTACCTTTATTTTATCATGATCTTATTTCAGAGTGGAAGCAATTTCGTAGTTACAACTATCCTTATACTGCAAGGGCCATATATTTTGAATGATTGTAGTTCCCCTTCAGGTTGATAGGAATACTATAAACTATAAACATTAATATAGGAAGGGTATTAGGTTTATTGGAGATATGGCACTCGCACATAACTACCTCCATTGAACCATTCTTTTTACGAATGGGGCTTTGTTCGAGTGGATATGCACGTTTCCCATTTCAGCTAGGCGAATGTGCCAAAGGTTGCTAATGCGACTATCGCTCGTGCCGAACATAAAATATATATTTTCGGCATTTCCGTAATGCTGATGGATTTAAGTACCCTATTCTGGAAATAAATGCCGACTCAGTATATATACTGCATAACCGTGTTGATATGGCACTTGCACATAACCACCTCCATAGAACCTTTTTGCCTTAGAATGGGGATTTGATCCATTGGATATGTGCGTTTCCCATTTCAGGTAGGGCACTGGCGCCATTGGTTACAAGTTCGAGTCTCGCTGGTTCTGAACATAAAATAAAGTAGATAATGTGGGAAAATTCTTGAATGTAGACATTTAAGATGCTAAGTTTGAGATACAAATAAACATCCTGGAATATTATTCACTGAGACCAGCCATTCACCAAGAATGGAAACAAAATCTGAGTTCATCGTATGTAAACTTCAGAGAAGGCCCTTCCTCTCTGTATTTCATGATAAGTAGTGTGAAAAAAAAAATTAAACATGTAACTTGTAAAGATTTCCGATTTGTACTGGTGTATCATTACAAGTAGCTTCAAAGATGTTCCTACTTGTGCAAACAAATGGCGTGAACTATTTGTTATTGAAAATGAAGAATGGGAAAGAATGTTTAGTCTTTCGTTTAGATGCAGCGTGGAAAGTAAATTACAAGCATTTATATTTTCAATCTTGCATATATTCGTTGTTCATGATTCAAGACTATACAAAAAGGATTCGGTAAAGAATCTGATGTTAATTCTGATTCAGACGAAGACGATTAATTATACGTGCCTATTTAAACGAAACTATACTTATTTGTTTGACTGGCTTCTACATAGTTTAAACCATCTATATGCTCCTGCTCTATCACATCATATTGTCATGTTCTTTTCTTTTATTATATATTGCGAAATATTTTCATTTTTTTATATATCATTATTTTTCTTTTTCCATTGTGGATTACTGTTGTTCTATTGTATTTAATGGTATTATATGTACTTGAGGAAAGGGCCCTGTATTAGCCAATGGCTATTGCCCAATCCTCGTTAAAGAAATAAAGTTTGTTACTACTACAAATAGGACCTTGTGGATTCTGAGTTATGTAATTTGTGCGCAGGAAAAGACACTATTATACATAGGTATTGGGAGTGTAGGTATATTAACACATGCTGGTCTTATTCTGAGGAATGGCACAATAAATGTAGTCCAAGGGAAATAATCTCTTCATTCCTAAAAGATGTTATTTTTCATTTCGTTCACAAACAATCATGTTTATACACTTTGAACAAATGTCTATTGGCTGCGAAATATTGTATTCACAAAAAAATGTTCAATAAAGAAAAGAGACTTTTTGATTATTTGAATGACCTGAAACATAAAATTTCAGGGGAACAGCGTATATTCCCAGGGTAAATAACACATATTTGAAGAAAAAAGGTCAATTATTGTATCTGGTCTACTTTAACAACATTTTGTGAAACCTGTATACAGTATTCTTATCTAATTTGGATGAAGGTGACAATTATATGCATCTCTTTCTCTCTCTCTCTCTCTCTCTCTCTCTCTCTCTCTCTCTCTCTCTCTCTCTAATTTCATGTCAATAGTAAAAAATTTTGCTGACAATAGTACATAAGACCTGTCATAATGACGCGGCCCAGATTATTATGTTTTGTGACCATTAAACGGCCCGGTCTCGAGCCAGCAACCTTCGGCACCAATCACCTAGCCGAAAATGGGAAACTCACATGCCAATCGTATTAAATCCCCATTCCTAAAAACAATGATTCAATGGAGGCTATCTATTCCTGGTGATGGCGCTCAAACCGCGCCTAGGAAAGCTGTTGACTCAGATTTAATCTGTCCAGGAAATGATTAAGGTGCAATTTCGAAGCAATTGACCACACAGTTTTATGAGAAAATCCTTTAACGCGTGTATGAGATCGGTCACAACCACTTAAAGGTCCCAAATGAGAAAACGACTCCTCTTTTACCATTAACTAGCGTCAGCGAATACAAAGGAATAAATCAAAGATATTATATATACCAAAGCTGGCTTTCATAATACTTAAGATAAGACTTGTACAATTTTATGCTTGTGGAAACATCATGGAAACACCATATAAAATCAAACGATTGATCGTAATAAACTTAGAAGAGACTTTCACAGGGTAAATGCGTATCAAATTTGAAAAAAAAAATCCAGCAAAAGGCCTTAAGAAGTCAAATTGTAACTATAAGCGGACTGACGACCACCCACCCTACAAAATGAGCTGACCAACAATTCAGTTGAGCCGACACACGCTGTAATCATGAAGACTAGAATTTGACCGCCCGATAAAACGTAAATATGCGAGATGACTATCGCCCATCTATATGCACTACGTACGCTGATTTAAAGTTAAGCATTCTTTAGACATTTGTCAGCATCCCTATTAACCTCGTCAACGAAGGTTCAGACAATCCGATGGTCACAATATTACTGGTCAAATGTTATTGCCATCACAACTTTTCATTTACTACATTTTATCATTTCATTTCCCTCTGCCAGTTCCTGCTTTTATCAGATCCATGGTGGCTGCCTTTGGGCCATTATAAATGAATCGGCATCTTTATAGGTGACAGTCTTGATTTAAAATGTCACATTTGTGTTACATAAGTGCCTCTTCCTATTAAACAGGGTTTAGTGTCCAGCCTAGAATTTTCATCGCTGAGAAGAGTGGCGGTCAAACTGACGCAGGGTGCAAAGCTGGCAGCCATTCGGACATTTGCTAGTCAATTGAAAAATAGAAGATCATTCAGCTATTCTGCTATTTGCTTATTGGCTGAAACAACAGGACCTTTACCCCATTCAAACTGAAATAGAAGGCTACTTGTCTATTCTCACATTCATTTCTTTTCCAATCGAAACAAGAAGACTATTATCGACTATTCTGATGGGGGTTTTTTCCGATGAAAACAAGAAGAATTTAGACTGTTCGGACATTAGCTCCTCGAGTGTAACAAGAAAACTATTTGACTATTCTGACATTGGATTTTCCACTGCGGCAAAGAAAAGTATTTGAAAAATAAACATTTGTTTGTGTATGAGAAACAGAAGCCCATTTGTAACATTTTCACCTTTGTTTCCAAACTGAACATAACCAGAAGACTGGTGTTAGAATATACCGCCCTCATATAATAATCTGCAGCGACTGTTATAATTTCAGCATGTCAGAAACAGGTAGAGAAAAATAGACTGCTGAAGATTTTTCCTGAATTGAAAGAGAAATATTGGACCTGCGCGCCCACCGCTATCAACATATTTGCAACACTGTACAGCCAACCACAAGTAACGAAGATAAAGACGTAGCCCGTGGCCAATGTGACAAGGACCAGTCTATTGAGGTAAATCTTCCCTGTGAAGTGGCCATTTGAGTAACGAACTTTCATGAATGTGTAATGCATAAGTTGCTAAGTCACGGTGTGTACACGGGCCACGGGAAGGTCTTGACTCATTTCTTTTTCAGATCAGGAGACCCTTGGAGTCTTCATATTGAATAATTCTGGATAAGTTGGGACGTATCAACCCCTGTCATATATGCAATGTTCAAAACATTTCTGGTAATGTAGGTTCAGTTTGTTCATTCATTATAATTATACCCTGGAGAATTGCATTAATCTGTCTCAGTTCATAAAGGTCACTGAAAGTCACTGGCGGTCATTCAAGGTCACTTGCGTGGCCATAAACGCGCTTATTAGTAATAAACCTTACTACCAAATACGATCATTTTCACCAGCAAAACGTCTAGCCTTGTAGTTAATCCGAGGATTGTCGAGCTTACAACCACGCATCGTATCATTTACACGTTTTATATGCACGGTGTATACATATTCGTCTACGTCACAACATATAAATTTGCATGAGAAATTTGATTTGGCTTCACACATTGAAATTATACAATAATGTTATATGGCCAAACCGGCAGATCATGATCCGGCTAAATATTAGATGTTTCCAACAATAATACATGTGATGGGTATTTTCAGCGGACTGGTGTAAAAATAAAAAATCTTATAATTTTTCATGCTAAGTTGACTTATCAGTCAGTCAGCTGAACTCGGCCCGTCGTCCATCCGCCCATACCAGAAGCTCTTCTGTCCGTTCAAAATAATTAGTTTCCATTTCTTTTCAAAAGCTGTTGGCCCATCCTATCTTCATCAACGTTGGTGGCTACTTATCTTTGGTGGGTCTATACCAGTTTTTGAACGATATTTTTTTAAATGATTCAATTTTTTGTGCCTTTTATGTTTTGTTCCTTTCTTCGGGAGGCGGGGGGAGGGGCGCAACCTTGAATAATCTTTCTCCGAGAAACGCTGGATTGATTATAAATGATCCATAGATGAACACTTTTGGACACTTTTAGACCATGCGGTGAGTTTCATGCATATGAAGTAACATATATGAAGTAACGTCTTTACACCATGCATTGAAGTCTGTTCAGGAGGGTAACACCATTGCCATCATACGACGTGTGGAGTTTCAGGAGTATATGTTGGACATGAAAGCGATGAGGCCACAAAAGTACGTCTATTTACAGGTCTGACGCTTCCCTCTGCACATGATGAAGTTTGAATCTTCATCAGAGTTCGATCTCCGCAGACGACAGACTTGTGTGCTGAGGATGCAAACTTCTAATAACATGTTTGTAACTGAATCTTTTATGCATTGTTGCAGGCATATTTGCTTCATTACAGCAAACATGCAGCAGGACACACTTGATACTCTATATGTGGGACGCTCAAAAAGCAGTGAAAGGTGGCTAAGTTCTTCGCCAAATATTGTAATTTACAGATGCTGCTCTACATGCAGTGTAGTACGTGATTCACAGAATTATGACCTGCGACTTTCCTTATCGCAGCCTTTACCTATTATACATGTTGTTCCATTTTATAATGTATATATATATATATATATATATATATATATATATACATATATATATATATATATATATATATATATATATATATATATATATATATATATATATATATATATATATATATATATATATATATCCCACCACTCCTGTTATTTCTTTGTCATATTGTTTATTGGGTCATGTGCTGACTGTTCTGTGACAACGACACCACTTGGAACGCCAGGTACGGCAGTCTCCCTGAAGTGGTCCACAAGGCACCTTGTATTTGAAACCGGACCTCACCGATCGATTGAACAACAGTTGCACACTGGCAGTACCGGCTAGGGTAAAACGGCCGAGCATATAATACCTGCTCCCTCTTCATTTTCAAGAACAGTTCGCGCATGTTTTGGCATGTGCAAGGGCCACTTCTCATCACAAGTGTTGGCGTCAACCGTGCCGTGCAAGACCCACCATCCCCAAGGAGGTGGCTGTGAATTCATAGCGATCAAACGGACATTTGGAAAGACAGGATTTGTAATGGCATAACATTGTTATAATGGGAAAATAGTAACATTGCAACTTAAAGAAATTCAATATTTTAACATACTAGCCTAAGGCTCAAGAGGTTTAATTGCCAGAGCTGTGACCAATGCCAGTGGCCCATCTATTGATAGAGGTGGGCACATATTTGTCGCTTACTAAAATACCAATCGTCGTGTTTTGTCCACTCCACGAGTGTAGCAGGGATAATACGGAGATTGGATTGCTTCGGAGGCCGACATATCTGCTCAATCTCAGGGGCAGATGTAGAAATATCTTGGGCGGATGCACAAAGTATGGCCCAGTCCCTGGACGCCCCTTGATCCAAGCATTTTCATAAGCCTTTTCTCACCTTTTGCTAGCACCCGAAATCTGTATTTTGACTTTGTTGTACAGATTTGTATCAAATTTTGAAGAAAAGGAGAGAGAGAGAGAGAGAGAGAGAGAGAGAGAGAGAGAGAGAGAGAGAGAGAGAGAGAGAGAGAGAGAGAGAGAGAGAGAGAGAGAGAGATTATTTCTAATGGCGCGGGAGGGGGGGATGCGACCTCCGCATATCCTCCCGGTCTGAGCACTGACCTACTGGAGAATGTCATTGTAACTGCAATTGCCGGATAAGGTGTTACGCTACTAATTCAACCCGCCAAAAATGTAAACAAACCAGGTTGCAGTCTGTACCTTCTGAAATAACCTTTAAACCCAAACATATCTTATACCAAATGGTTCCTTGCAATATTCTGAATCATCTGAGAACAAGAAAAGCCAGTCAGCATTGAGAAAATTTTAAGATATTACTGTTTGCTACAGCCAAAGTACTGACAGCAGTCACGCCGCCTTGCGCGGTCACTCAGAGTACTCACATTACAGCCATGTGTATTCAGTCAGTATCCTTAAATGCGGTACTAAAAACTGCCCTCATAGGCTTACTGTAATTTTAGTCTTTTAGCAACCAGTGTCTTTCCATGGACATACCGAAACCAAAAAAAGGGAGGATACTGAAACAGTCCAATTAGAACACATGGATAATGTTACACTAGCAACAACCAGTATCTTCCAAGGGAATAACAATTCCCACATTAAAATAACAGATGAAAGTCAGTATATCCCTTACGTTCTATATTTGCGGAAACGGCGACTCTAACGACATTATACCCCATGACGTCACTCGCGTTGCAAGGGTGCATGCCGCACAAGATGCATGACCTGACAGAACAGTAGTTTAGGCCTATTTCTTCCTGAAGGGGAGGTGGGCTTTTGCTCACACAAAATTATGAACCAAAAATTGTATGTTTTTGGCTGCTGGATTGGCATGTAACATCTTACATCATCCCAGGAAAAGCTGCATTTGCCTCTTTCGTCTAATTATGGCAGATACATTTAGGATACAAGATCATTCCATGGCTGAATCAGTCTCCTACCTTCTGGTCTCGGGAGTATACAAGCTCTCAGGGGAACTGCACCGGATAGGAGACTGATTTAGCCATAAGATAACTTCCAATTACACTGGGTATATTGAAAGCTGACCTGTCAACAAATACGGCACACTGCATCTGTCAGTTTGAGAGAAAATATATATTCCTATGGTCAGAATTATGTAAGCGACAGCCCCCTGTACCTGCAAGGGTCATTTCTAATATGCACACTATAATTATTCTACCCGGACGCCCGCCGAATTATTCACGCAATACCGGGAGTAAATAGTCAACTTCCGGCAGAACACAAAGTGTAAACTAAAAACTGACACAGCGGACCAGCGGATGGTGTATATGTACTATGAGAGATTGCAGTAAGGTAGATTTTACACAAAAAGCTAGAAACATTATGTACATTGAGTTAAATGACTATTTTTGAAGAAACAATGTGCAGAGGTAGAATATATAGGGCGAACAGGCGAGTGACAGGCCCTGCCCACCATGACACCGTGAGGCACCTCTGCAGTGTGCGTTGTCATTTTTATTATCTCAACAAAGTGTTCCCTCATGACTGAGGTTTTGGGTTCTCAAATTATGCAGAATATAATAGGCAACATTTTGATATATGTCACATTGGTATTTATAGCTTATTTAGGCGCTATGGAATTATGAAATGCTTTGTTTACATTTTCTAAGTTGATTTAGCCTACTCCACCTTATCTCGCATGTGTTATTCCAGGACAACAAAAGCGCTTCCATAACTTGCTGTTGGCCTAAGCATCCCGGCATTTCGGCATGCTTAGGCCTATGTAGCGCGTTTGTCGGTCCCACCTACTATGGCAAGCAAAACTGCAAACCATATTAAATTGTCTCCATACAGTTTTTCATTCTCTAAAAGGAGCTTGTAATTCTCTGAAGAGAGTTTATACACACGGATGTCTGTACGGAGAGTCTTAAATTTTATGTAGAGAGTTTTTATTTCTGCGCATAGAGTTTTCTCTTCAGAGAGTTCTACTTCCCTGATGGAGTTTCGCTTGTCATAAACTACGGCACATGCTTATTTTGCCGCGCTTATTACACTCAACATGATATTCAAGTTACCAGTAAGTGGAAATGGGGAAATAACATGAGGATGGTTACATATGAATCTATGATTTTTTTCTTCTTTTTTGATGCCATCCTAACAACGCACGATTGAAGTTCCCCAACTGTATCTTTAAGTGGGTGTATGGACGTTGTAATGCCATCTAGAACGCAAACCTGGACCTGGGGCAAGTTATAGTTCTCTAGGCGTGGAAAGAATGAGAGGTGATAGTTATAACATGTCTCATGACCATTATGCCACATAATCAACGAGGTCGAAGACAGAGTTGATTATGGTGGCATAATGACATTTTATAAAACACTTGTAACCAGGGTGGTAGGAAAACGACTAAGATATCCTTGGTGCATGACATTTTCCCCCTACCTTTTGTGTAGTTTGCCGCGTATGCAAGTTGTTACATGCACAGTAAATTTGACTGCTTATTCATGCATTTTACACTTGTCAATGTGGCAGTAGGAAGACCAGGTGGTGGAAGCAATAATGACAGATTTAAGTGAATTAGTCAACATTACCACTCACCAGTTATTATTTCAAAGGGGTACATGTCATAATGAAGAGAGTGGAGGCTACAAAAAACATATTGCAGGTAATACAAAAAAAACCAACAAAACAAAAACAAAAACAAAAACAAAACAAAAAAACCAAAAAAAAAAAAAAAAAAAAAATCAATTTTTGGGAATAAATTCACCTACTTTTTGCAGGATTCATGGTTGTCGTGGACACTGATAAGCAGTGGTATTGTGTGAAAAGTGTTCATTATGTGTTTACTTAACTGTAATCCACACTTTTACAATGAAGAGAGTGGTGCTTACAAGAAACCTACTGCAGGTAACAAGAGCAATTGATTTTTGGAATTAATTTCCCTTATTTTTTTAGGACTCATACTCTCGTGGACATTGATTAGCAATGCTATTGTGTGAAAAGTGTTTATCATGTGTTTATTTCACTTGTTATTTAATAGTGAAGAGGACCATAATCCAGACTTTTCACATGAAGAGTGGATTTTGCGATATAATCTTATCTATAAACTTTTTCGGGCTCCGTATTGGTCGGTTCCTACCACCCGTGTTACAAAAATTTAAGCACACGTGCGGTTGATCAGCCGACTGCAAACCGTTGACCTGAAGCGCAGGAGCGGATAATCAAAAATGTGACTATTTTCGGGAAAAATATAATCAATTTCAGTTTAGAGAGTGGTTGGACGGTAGATATCAATCGATCCTGTTGCTAAATTTGCAGACTTGGGTATTGTTATATGTAAATACCAGCATAAATTGTGCAGTGGCAGATTCACAGGTTCCAGAACCGTGCCACATGTAAAGGCCGCCACAGTTGACAAAGCCACAAGGACAACAGCTGGAGACCGCGGCAAGCAGTTCCTACCCACTCAACACACTCAATTTCTCTCAAATCACTTTGTTGGGAATAGCACGTCCCTCGTTTTGCACGTGAAAACCATGAGCTGCACAACACTTTGATTCTCAGTTTCCAAAACGAGGATTTGGTGCAGTCGATACTGGAGTGGATATGTGCGTTTTCGCCCAGGTGGGTTGGTGCCGAAGGTTGCTGGTTGGAGACCCGGCCGTTCCGTGATCCCAAAACAACTGAATTAAGTGATACGCTACATGTGCATTGTGCAAGAAGCCATGTACTGACCAGCCGCTTACCCTGACATACACATAGGTACCAAAGGCCTACTTACAATGTTTTTTCTTAGACATGTTAGAGGAAATCGACAGGCCTCGGAGAAAACTACTGTACAAAATCACAGTGGGAAAAGTCTAGGCCAACTTCTCAGACCGAGAATTGAACATGGTTCGCAGGGTCGAAGAGAATAAAGGCGAGCGTTTTACCGTTCAGACAACCGTGCACCAAGGCACCCGGGAACATCAACGCTTCTTTTAATATCTATAGTATATATGCCGACCCTAGAAGAAGCATTGATGATCCCAGAGTACAATTATTTTCATACGCCCGTGCACCAAAGACCGTGTGTTCAAGAACTTGGGTTATAACGCTATAGTGAAGCTGAATACGCTGTTTGAATATTATCAATCGATTCACCCCAGAATCTATTACCCTGTCTCCTGGCGAGCGCGACAATGAGTCTTCATAAAAAGGGCGTACTGGCGAAAAACTAAGGGAGCTACTAGCATTTGTTGGAACTAAGGACACTTTAATCCAAACGAAAAACAACCCCTTCCAACATCAAGCTCCGTGTGTGTTTGGCGAACATGACTGAATTTTTAAACAGTAAAATTGTATCCAGGTTGCTAGTTCAGCAACAGCAATATGGCCATCCCATTTAAAGTTTGTGCATGGCTCAGTCCAAAATACGCTGCGCTGCATGGCGTAGCATAGCGTAGTAAAGCCTATGGCTATGGTGTGGCGTTGGCAGCGGGCCCATAATTGACCTGGACTGGAAACCTGGGACCAGAATTTCCCATTGCGCAACCAAGACTACTCATTCTACTGGGTTATTTGTGTTTAGTGCAACAAATGTGAATAGCACACATGCCATTTCTACCAAATCATGCTGGCTACCAGATTTGGAACACGAATACCACCTACTGCAATTATAAACTTTCAAGCCAGTTTCAATATATATATATATATATATATATATATATATATATAATAAAATAAAGTAAATAAACAAGAAGTTCCTGTAATAGTCATACATTATCAGAATCAGATCCACTGCAAACTGCCACAGTTATTGTTTCTGTGACAAATCCCATTGAGTCCTAAGTTTTGCATGTAGTCATACAACGCATCATGATGGAAGCTGTCACTTTTGTCAGTCGTAATGCCATATGAACAAATGGATAACAAAACTCCCCCCCCCCTCCCCTGCTCAGTCATTGCACCCCCTTTGCTTAAACCTCCTAATTTTTGAACCCGAAATGTTGCCAACTGTACAAAAAGCACTGAGGGAGCTAACACATGTAATAGGCCTACGTGAGTCTTGATTTTTATGCGTGTAAGCATACGCATATCATCACCAAAGAAAGGGAGATATACAGATATACATATGTGGCACTCTCTCCCTGGCATGTAGGCCTACGTTAGGCCTGCCAACTTGTGACAGTAATCGATAACTGCGGTCGGTATTAACACCGAAATACATTAAATTACGACAAAATTTATATCTAACATCGCCGAATTACATTCAAATAAACCGAAACCTAAAACTCAAGCACCTCTAGAATTTATGTGACATGAGATGAATCTGGTACCTTTACTCATGTTAATAACCACAAAGTAGCAATATAAATCTGCGTCTCTTCATATTTAGGCCTACTGTAGTCAAACAGTGACTATATGACTGTTCAAATGCTTCCCGTGGCTTATTCTAGAATGACCTGCATGTGAATTGGTTTATGTCAGAGATACAAAAGAAATTTACACACTTGCTGACTGCTACTGGCCCATAGGCCTATAACAAATACATTCCTGTCCGCCCCACACAGCATTCATGGTGCTTGATGATAATTAAGATACCTTCATGCTAATTATGTTGTTCTTGGCAAAACAATTTTATACGGGTTCCAGTAGCTTATATAGAATAGAATAGAATAGAAAAGAATAGAATAGAATAGAATAACAGTTACACAAATATATGTACATCCTTTAATTTGTAAAAACAATGCCAAAATAATAACAATTACAGTATTTATACAACTTGAGATAATTAAGATATTTGATGTTATATAGTGCTTACACACTACATACAATGAATTGGACCGCGTCGATCATGTCATTCGCCTCCATTGAACCAATCATTTCCAGGAGTGGGGATTTGGTGCAGGTGGTATGTGCGTTCCGGCTTAGTCGAAAATACGCCATACAAAACCACCTGTTATATTGGCGACGCTCGGCTGGTTTTGCATTGCAGGCACTACTGTAGATGTTATTATATATATATATATATATATATATATATATATATATATATATATATATATATATATATATATATATATATATATATATATATATATATATCTGAGCCTGAGTGAGTCAATTTTTTTTTCATAGTCATGCTGAATGAAATAAAGAGACAAACCCCGCGCTGGGATGCAGGCAGTAATCAAGGCTTATTCATTCTAATTTAGCAACAACTAAAGATAGCCAACCTACAGTAGCATGCAGACACCAACAGGGTCTCTACTGCCCAACATGCATTGATATAGGCCTAGACAATAAAATGTTAAAGATCTTATAAGTGAATTTATCATACTAAAAATCATTAGCTCAAACGCTTTTAACAAACTATTCTGCGAAAGAAGAATTAATTTCTTCTCGATTTTACCTGGAGACACCCTTATGTCCAGATGCACCTTGTGTAAAGTTTCATCAATCTGAGTTGAAGGACAAGTGAATTATAGCCCTGAAATGAAAGACTGCAGTGCAGTTTTACATAAAGGCGTCATCATAACCCAGACACTTGACCAAATGACCTACTTTTGTTCCACGACAAATCTTTGCGTCAACATGTGTGTGTATGACGATTCATGAAACTAGTTTAATGAGTAAAAGGATTACAGTCTGGCACGATTTTACTAGGATATACCAATGACCCAGATGTTTGACCTAGTAAGATAGTTTTACTTTATGACACACCACAGCATAAGGTCAAGATATACGAATGTGTGAAGTTATATTAAACTAAGTTAAAGATTAAAAGAATTATAGCCCAGCTATAATTTTACAAGGATATGTCACTGAGACCCAGATACTTCATCTAGAAAGCTACTTTTATGCATGACACATCCTTGCGTCTAGATACACACCTGTGTAAAGGTTCATGATTCTGAGTCTAAGGACATTAAACTTACAGCCCGGTCATAAAGCGTAACGTAGTTTTAGATAATTGTATTACCGTGACCCAGATATTTGATCTAATGACCTAATTTTGCTTTATGACAAATTTTTGGGTCAAGATATGTCTATAAAGTTTCATGAAAGTCGCATAATGAGTAAAGGAATTATAGTCCGGCCGTGAATTAACTACAACATTCTACTGTGACCCAGATATTTGACTTAGTAACCTACGTTTGGTACATGACACACTCTTATGTCCAGATGCACCTGTGTGTAATTTTTCATTAATATGAGTTGAAAGCCAAGTGATTAATAGTCCGGACATGAAGGAATGCATTGCATTTTACATAAAGGCCTCAAGCACGACCCGGATACTTGGCCAAATAGCCTACTTTGTTCCATGACACACTTTTCGGTCCAGATATGTGTCTGATATTCCATGAAACTAATTTAATGAGTACATGAATTAGACTCCAACACGAGTTCACCAGGATATACCACTGACCCAGATATTTGACCTAATGACCTAGGTTTACTTTATAACACACCTTTGGGTCAAGCTAAATGCATGTGTGAACTTACGTGAAACCAAGTTAAAGATTACAGGAATTACACCCCAAACATGAATTTACAAGGATATGTCACTGTGACCCAGATACTTCAGCTGGTGACCTACTTTTATACCTGGCTCACCCTTTCATTCACAAAAACAGGTGTGTAAAGTTTCATGATTCGAAATCAAAGGATAATAGAATTACAGCCTGGACCTATTTTTGGTACCTGACACACCCTTAGGTACAGATGCACCTGTGTGTGAGGTTTTATTAATCTAAGTTGAAGGACAAGCGAATTATAATCTGGACACCAATAGCGGACGCACGAACGGACGGAAAAAGCGATTACTATATATGCCCCTCCTCCCGTAGGAGGGGGCATAATTAGAGCTTCTATGCCGGAAAACGGATGTCGCACACAGAAAAAGCATCAGCCTTTTACTTTGGATCAAACCAATTTTCTGTTGTAATGATGAACCTTTACCTACTTATCTCGTTACGTTTCGTAACTATGTATGTAATTGTATTCTAATAGCACTCATATTAAAAGATCATTTATATCTGAAAACGGTATGATTAACTCTAGTGGATGCGCATTTTTTCTCCAAACTGAAATGTAGTCATTCATTATCCTAAATGTAAACATTCTTTTCATAGCTGCCAACATCAATTATTCAAAGTAACTTGCTAGTTACGACCAAAGTAATTGCAATGGGAAAAAAGTATACGGAGTATCAACATATTAATTCAATTCAATTTTTAAAAAAATCAAGCACGCTTGCTCATAGAAATGTTAAAGTTCAATTAAAAATCCATTTATGGCGTCAGTGAGAAGAAAAGTAAGCAAAAGGTGTTTGTTGGCTTGAATGGTACTTTGCTTAATTTTCCTTTCAAGAGCAGTACTTCATGTTGCGGGTGGACGGACTATAACGCCCTTGCCCAGCATGTCAGGTCTGAATAGAATTTAATATTCCAGTGATTGATAACATAATCCGGTAGTGTTATTGATTTTTAGACAGGCATACAAGTAGGAAAAACAGTCAAACATTAGAATACTGTTTCTTGAGTACTAACTGTGCCTGTTTGGAAAAACAGACACGCGTCAGTTTTAGCGAGCTTATCATTACGGCGACATATGTTTTGCATGTCTTGGTCTGCGCAACAATCCTTGTGAGCCAAGGTAATAGCTACATCGTGGGTGACTGACCAGCGAATGGATACACTTGTTTGCATTCGGCGTCTTAAGTGAATATACACTGCATCATTCTCATACAATAAAATAACCTCATTACTCTGGAGCAAGCCCTTGAATATACAAGAAAATGCTAAAAAATACCTGTCCAAATTACAGGTAAAGTTGTCTTTAATTTTTATAATTCAGCCCTTAATCGTATAGTTCCTGGAATAAACTTTCCCAATTATAAGAAAATTTTAACATTGTTGCATTCTATTAATTCTACCAATTTATCTTCGGAATCAAAACTTTCAAAAGCTTTTACATATTCAGACAAAATAGCAATTTGAAATATTTCCCTGGGTTATTAGCGCGATTAAGCAATCTAAAGTCTGATTAGAATGCATATATACGATCAAAAGATACAGAATTATGCTGTAAACACGTCTTCTGTGCGACAATTTGAAAGTCACCATTAACAATACATCGTGCTTGTATATCCTATAGTCAGAATTGACAGGCCACAAACTCATTCATGGAAACAAACCTCAACTAGGAAAGATGATTTGCTGCATAGCAAATCAGTGTGTGTGTCTTCAAAGCATATTGGTATGATAATGTACAACTATTACATAACACAGGAGTAGAAGTTTGAATGGCATCTCTATCTCTTATAGCATTGAAGTTATTCGAGATTTAAAATTTCTAATGGTGCTATTTAGCATAATTTAAATTGCTACAACTTTTATTTTAAATTCATTAGGTGCGCAATGGTCAACAACCCCCTAGTAGAAGTTGGAATGACATCTCTATCTATTATAGTGTTGAAGATATTCAAGATTGAAAATTTCGAATACTGCTAATTAGCATAATTCAAATTGCTACAACTTTTATTTTTAATTCATTAGGTGCATAATTTAAATTGATACAACTTTTGTTTTCGATTCATTAGATGCGCAATGGTCAACAACCCCCTAGTAAAAGTTGAAATGACATCTCTATCTAGAATAGTTTTGAAGATATTCAAGTTTAAAATTTGTTAATGCTGCTAATCAGCATAATTTAAATAGCTACAACTTTTGCTTTAGATTTATTATATGCGCAATGGTCAATAAACCCCCAGTAGAAGTTAAAATGACGTCTCTATCTATAATAGTTTTGAAGATATTCAAGTTTTAAAATTTCAATGCTGCTAATTAGCATAATTTAAATTGCTACAACATTTGTTTTAAATTCATTAGATGTGCAATGGTCAATAACCCCCTAGTAGAATTGGAATGACATGTCTATCTATTATACTTTTGAAGATATCCAAGATTTAAAATTTCAAATGCCCCTAATTTGCATAATTTTAAACATCTTCATTCCTTTGTATAAAACGGTCAAACTCCTTGTATGGAGGTACAATCATGCCAAGTTTGGAGTTTCTATATATAATAGTGTTCGAGAAAAGTGTCGGGCAAATTTGCTGGTAAAGAAGAAGAAAGAAAGAAAGAAAGAAAGAAAGAAAGAAAGAAAGAAAGAAAGAAAGAAAGAAAGAAAGAAAGGAAAAACAAAAAAGTGTGTCTTGACACACACACTTTAATTAATGAACGGTTCTCCATGAACACAAAGTTTACATGAATTAGTGTCAAAATTAAAACATTGTGTATTCAACACAGACACAAGCTTTTTACAGGGAAGGACACGTGTTTAAAAGTTGCAAGCTCACATCGGTATATTATAGCTTCCAGACACAGGCGTTCAGGCAAATAACTACTGTAACATCGTCCAGGTGAAGGTTAACTTTTAAGCAAAATATTGCATGGTTGTGTTACAGTGTTCCCTGTAATTATCCACATATCAGTCCTTCCCGAGGAGTACGCTAAAGCAAAATAAAATTAAATTAAAATTAAAAAACACTTGGAAAAAGAAAAGAAAAACGAACTCTGTTCAGAATGAATAGATATGACAAAACATCCATGAAAAGATTAACAAATACAAACTTTAATTCATTTGCACACATTCAGTTTTGACTTAGAGTTGTTAACATGAAGTTGAACATGTTCATGAAATAAACATTTCGAAATTGCTTTCCCCCAGAACAAAATAAGACGTTGCTTTGTGAGGTTAGCTGGCCAAAGGCAGGATCTGGGTCACAAATCATTGGAGACAGCAAGTGACCTTTCCTCATGGATTTAACAAAGTTTCCTACGAAACCAGCAACTTTCCCTTTTTCCAAAGCCTTGTTTTCAAAACACACCGCAAGTACCAGAGAGACTTCTACTGTAGTTATAGTATTACCCAAAACATGATTACCAGTGGTTTTTATTTGGGCCATAGTTACATTTTGCGGTAAGTCATTAGAATTTACATGTATCGATCCCCAATGATCTATGACCTGATGCCGGATCAGACCGCGACTGACCATGCTCAGCGGATACGGTTACGTAGCTTCTTGTAAATGAAACAGTTGAAATCAGGGGCTGTCTGCAGGTGTTCCCTGTGTAGAAGGTATCATGCAAATATCGTTTGAATATGTATTTTCTATGTTTGTTTCTGTCTGGATTGCATGTGTACAATTAGCAAAGTATGATTCCTTCTTTCCTTCACTCATTCAGGGATAGTTCTACACTAAAGTATTAGTTTGACACACGCGAATAATCCAGCCACAGATATGGAAATTGGCTTAACAATGATCGACTGCACTTCGTTTCTTGGAAAACTAAGGTTAGTATCATAAAAAAATGATTAATGCTGTTTCTTACTTTCTTAACCTTTTTTACAACATTTACCTATGAACGTTTTTAAATAAACATAATCCAAGGATACAAAATAAGGTCATAAAATCCGAGCCGCAATCATATCAGTTGCTATCAGGTGTACATTTATAGAAAGAAATTTTCAAGCTAAACGCGGCAAGAATCGATAAAACGCACGGTCAAATTGTCCAGTTAGCGGGTGCTGATGCTTCATTTCAACTTTGACTCATCCAAGAGGAATATAATGCATGTCCACTTAATTTTCAATGCTGTCTCCGATCGTTGCCTAGAATGAAGGCCTTCCAGAGTTCAAAATTCCCCAGTAATTTTCCAGTCATGCACGAAGGACGTCGGATAAAAATGAAAGAATTGCCCGGGAAAAAATTGGAGGAGCCAGTACTTGGGCTTTTCTCGGTATAGTTGCTTAGAAACATCCAAAAGAAAGAGAAGGTTAATGTACCTCGGCATGCCTCTGTGTTTAAGCAACATTTACCACCAACTCTACCTTGGTGTTTTGAGCCCCCCCCCCCCCCTTCTCCGTGCATGTGTCCGTCCGTCCGGAAAGTTTTGACGCCGTGGTTCATCAAGGGACATAAATCTGTTCCGTAGAATATCCTTAAATAGCTGTGTGTCGAAATTATTTCGCTCTATTATCAATTATCAATGATCTCCCTAGAATTTTCGACGATAGCTGCAACCCTGTAACCCTGATAAACAAAACAATTAGTTGCCTCCTTTGCGCTGAAGACCTTATTCCACTATTTGAAACCGAAAATGGACTTCAAACTAGCTTAGCTAAATTACATGATTGTTGTCAGGACTGGAAACTAAACATAAACATTAACAAAATCCAAAATAATGATTTTAAACAAATCCGGTAAACAGATAAAAGGGAAGTTCTATATTGGTGGGAACTTACTAGAAAACGGAAGCAGTTATAGTTATCTCGGAATTGAAATATCTCTTAATGGTTCGTTTGAAAATGCTATCAAACGACCATGTGAAAAAGCAAATAAAGTCCTAGGGAGATTAAAACGAATTCTTCCAGTCGATAAAACAAGCATAAAACAACATTTGAACTTGTTTGATAAACTGATCTCCCCGATACTACTGTATGCATGTGAGATATGGGAAGCTTATTTTACAACTCCATCCGAAACAATATTAAACAGTAAGCTTTCAGGATACTTCAGCTTAAACTATGAAAAATTCTATATGGATTATCTACGATATTGTCTTTGCGTCCACCGTAAAGCTTCTAACATTGCAGTCTTAAATGATCTTGGCACAGAAACCCTTTCCTCAAAGATACTAACTCTAGTGAATAAAAACTGTTTTCGAATTGTTAATATGCCACCAGAATGCTTACTGTATAACTGCTATTTATCTAATATAGATTCCCCAAGTACGCATTCCTCTCAATGGGCCAGTACAATCAGAGATACATTTTAAAGTTTAAATCTAGAAGATATTTGGCACAACAAAGGAAACAATACATTTCCCTCTGAATTATTCAAGTTGGCGATAAAAAAACAAATTTCATACACAATGTGAGGAAGATCTAAATTCACAAAGTGAAGATAAAAAATGACAAACTTATTCTCTTTTCAAATCGAATTTAAATACAGAAATGTATCTTTACCACGTAAAAGATTTCAAAATACAATGTACGTAAAAATATCACTCGACACCGCATAAGCGCTCATAATTTATATATTGAAACTGGTCGACATAAAAGACCCAATTAAATTCCCGCCACGCAAAGACTTTGTGATACCTGTAAAGAAATTGAAAACGCAGGCATTTTATTTTGGCGTGTTCTATTCGACCAACCAAGAAAGAGATTTTTCGACCACATAACACAAATTTTCAATTTAGATAGCCTTGACGAGGAAAGCGTATTTATATTTACATTGATCATGCGCCTTCATGATACAGAACTGATATCCAAATTTGCCACCTACATAAAAGAATGCACAGAAATTAATGGAACTCTCCAAATTTACTTTTTGTTTTAATCCCCCTCCCCCCGCACCAACCTCCACTTGTGTAAATTTGCCCTGCCATTGCAACATTGTTCTAAACATGCTTCAGCATACCTTACCGTTTGTGTGTTAATTTTTCATATACTTGTGGGTTTTTTGTAGTGTCATATTGTACTGTTTTGGCAAAATGCCATTGTTTGTTATATATATGGTTCAGCCAATAAAAGTTAATACCCAATTCCCAAGGTCACATAGCCATTTTAGTTAATTTGCGTTTCAGGCGATAAGTGGAAAAGATTTTGACATAGGCCTTTCATTAATTAATAATACATTAAAGGGAGGAAATTATTCAATCCGTCTGATTCAAACAAATGCATTCCTCCTATCCTTGCTTCCTTTCCTACCCTTTTCTATCATTCCTTTCCTTCGTTCCCTTCCGTCTTCCTTCCTTTCTTTCTGTCTACTTCTTTATCTGAGTTCCCAAATTTACCCAGGTATGAACGATACCAGCACTTTTTGTGATACCTTGGTACGCAACAACGTCCGATCACCCTTTCCCAACCACATTTTCGCGGTCACCCCTTGCCTTCAGAAACAGCGTAAGCTCCGCATTATCTCTGCTACACTCAAGTGGAGTGGAAACAACACGAAGATTGGGTATGTTCGGCTAAGAACGGTGCCTCTTATTCTTCCAAAGTTTGCTTTGCTAGATCTGCCGACAACATGGACATGTAAAACGTCAAGTATATGATCAATCGTCTCCCAGTCAGCATCTTCTTGAAGAATGATTTATTATTCTCTTTGTGAACACAGATACTGTCTAGAAAAGAAGATTTGCTTCACAGCAAATCTGTCTGTGTGCCTTTAAAATGAGAATGGTTTGAAATGCTACACATTGCCGTTGTTCAACATAATCTAAATTTTGTCTATTAGCCTACTTTGCATAATTTACAATGCTACAACTTTGGTTCTTAGTTCATTGGATTTGGTCATGTCACAAAATTATAAACTGAAGTTTGAATGAAACCACTATCGATAATAGTTTTGTGGCCATTAAAAATCTTAATTTTGTTTACTTGCCTGATTGGCATAAATTAAAGGCCTACAACTTTTGTCTATGATCTATTGGATGTGGTTATGCCACAAACTTACAAATTGACGTTGGAATGATACCTCTATGTATAATAGTTTTGAAATTTTCAAGATTTAGATTTTGTGTTGTCGCCATGTATGCCTAAATTAAAATCCTACAGCTTTGGTTCATGGTTCCTTGGATGCACTTGTGTCACAAACCTGTCAAGTAAAGTTGATATAGCACCTGCACCTATAATAGCTTGAAGCTATTCAAAATTAAAACTTTGTGTATTCACCTAGTTTGCATTACATTAGAATTTTTACAACTTTAGTTCACGGTTCATTCAAACCTACAAATTAAAGTTACAATGACACTTCTACCTTTAGTAGTTTTGAAACTATTCAAGATTTAAAGCGTGCACATTCACCGTATCCACATAAAATAAAATCCTACAACTTTGGTTCATGCTTCATTGGATGTGGCTTTACCACAATGGCATCTCCATCTATAATAATTTTGTAGATATTCAACTTTTAAATTTTTCAATGCCACTAATCGACAATATTTAAAATTTTACAACTTTCATTTACTGTCCATTATATATGTAGGTATCACAAACATTTACATGCACATTGAAAATTTGTGTCTATCTGCAATAGTTTGGAAGATATGGAGATTTTAAAATTCTAATTGCTCCTAATTAGCATAATTTTAAAGATCGTGACTATTCCAAACGATATTCACAATTCCACCGGTAATTCAATCACCATGGCAAGTTTGGTGGTTTTCGAAATGATGGTGTCCGACAAAAACGCTGGACAAATTTGGTCGTAAAGAAAGAAAGAAAGAAAATGATGATTGGAGGATGAATACCAGCGGGCTATGTGACAACACTTACTATTATGATTGCCATTTTATAGTGGTCGGGCGCGGTACCATGTGTTTTACCTCTGCCGCATAAAATACCAAACACAAAATCTTGACCTGTAGTACGTCAGAACAGTGTGCCCTCCCCCTGTCGCTTCATATAATGCAAGTTTTTATATTGACTCTTTGTTTCTTTTTCATCGCGTTATTTTATACATTTCTCATTATTTAAGTTCCTAAACATAGGTGCACTAATGTATGGGAACACGACAATATGTATGCTAAGTCCCCCAAAATTTCAGGTGAGAAGAATGCGATGTCCACTTCATTTTTACCTAATATGTTTTTTAAACAGCTGCCATCCACGGGTTCTCCACTGACACCTGTTCCCAGGAATGAATATTGCGTGATGTTAGACAAGTTAACTATGAACATGCCTCTTGTACTGTGAGTACTTTTTGCCACGTTTGTGCTGAACGCAGACTATGACAGCACAGATGGTAATATTTTAGGAAAATAACCAGGGCAGTCTAGGGCCATATGATTGGTTTGTGTCGGGCATACATTTTTTTTTCTTGTTTGTTTGTCGTTTTACGTACGGCGTGAGATTAATGGAAAATCGGTATCATTGTGCAGGTAGCTCAGGTCCAAGACAGGATTTTGTGATAATACAATTTTTCCAAAGAAATCCATAAATTTTAAACAAAGTGCGATGGCATTTAGACTTAGATATCTATTGAAAATGATTTGCCACGTGCGCTTGCTGTGAGAACTGAGTCGTTTCTGTTCATATGAAATATCGACTAACTAAATCAGTCATCTGCAGTGGCGCACACTTAGTGCAACTGCCAAAGCTTGAGTCTTTCAGTGCCGACTGGGACTAAAGTAAAAATACATAGACAGAACTGCTGTAAATGATGATAAGGGAGAAAGATTTGTGTTCCCTGTAAAGAGACTTTTCATTCAAGCACCAGCATACCTGTGGGCACATAGAATATAATAGTCCAGGTCCACAGTTTCCTTGGCGCGCTTTGGGAGCCCAAGGCGCGCCAAGAAAAGAGATTGACTCAGTCCAAAATATGGCACTGAAAGAGTTAAGCGACTCGAAATAGTGAATTCATAAGAAGATATCTAATTGTGGTACGAATTCCTGCGATCCGAGAGAGAAATTCCTTGAGCAACGTCACTTTATTCTGTTGTCTGTCGTACCGCCTTAATGGTGATTTTCAAACCACATGCACAGCATTCATGTATGTCACTATCCATAGCAGCTAAATTGTGAAACCATGAAGCCGTATACTCGTGCGTCCATGGTCGGTTCCATCGCTGCATATTAACTCTGATCACGGCGTCCACCGTCCCAGTCAATTACCGTACCATTATGTGCGATTGCATCATAAATTAGCTACTGGTAATCAGCTAGGTGCAGTAAAAGGACATGATTTTACGCCAATTTTAGTTTGATAAATGCTGTTGTGTAACATAAATGGTAGAAGTGTCTTACTCTGACATGAACATGTATCAACCTAAAAAGAACAGAACTGGAAAACCAACAGATAAAAACTCCACAAAAGGTGTTATTCCTGTGATATTATACGTACGTACGTACACACACACACACACACACACACACACACACACACACACACACATGACTAACTGTGTGCATTGTGTTTTTAAGGAGGGTGGTTGAATCATATCTCGAGGGTATAACCAATCTCTAGCCAGCTGTTGTCATCAGTTACGTGAGGCACATGTATAAACATAATGTGACAGTTTGTATGTTTATTTTATTGTTTTTTGGGAGAGCAACAGTATCTAAATTTACGTTCGTCCTATATCACTACTAAACAATATCAATATATGGGTCTTTACTGTCAGAAGCGTTTATGATTGGTTCAAAACCTCTGGACCATGGATAAAGAAAACATGACACTACTGAGACCAAAAAGTAATACTAAAAACAGAACTTCTCTATTTATAATATTGTAATTGTAAACAACGGAAACACATGATATGTATTTTCGGCAGCTGCAAAATAGTATTGCCGACCACAATGGCAAATGTATTTATAAGACCTGATTATAATCCCCGTAGAATCTGGCAATTTATCCTTTTATCTTATATCAAATATTGTGTCTGTGTTGTAAGAAGTAAAATGTGACTTACGACACCATTCTGAGCAGGTTCCACTGAACGTTGCTGCTCTACGTCTGAATGCGGTCGTCATCTTAATCCTTTGTTTTGGCCAGTTATCCTCCAAAGTGCGGTCCTATTTAGCATGTAAAAACCCGGATGTCCTGTCTCTCGCAATACGTGACTGTGTGGTTTATCTTTAAAGCAAGGCCTTGGTACGGTGATAAAACAATTAACAGCATGGTATTTATATTTATTCGGAACCTCTTCTAGAATGAGCACATAAAGGTGACATATGTTGTTGATGTATATATTACGTGGGTTAATATTATCTGCAGGGACGTCATAAATTCAGTGTGACTTAAGGCCGCGTACATGTACGGTTGTACAGCTGCTGAGGTTATTAGTATGATTCCACTGCACCAGTGGCAACCTCCGTGTTTCTGTGCTTTTTAAGCAAGCTATTTGTTTGAATCAAAGACAGCTAACAGCTTACTGCGACATCAGATGGAGAGCAGATCCCTCTTGGTTTCCCGTAATATGCTACGCTGTGTTCTGCAAGGGGCACGACCGTACTTGGGTGTCACCTTTTACGGGTTATACGGACAATCGGAGGGTCAAACGAGAGAACTGCATATCTTTAAATCTCAAATGATGATCAAATGGAAGCAAATAATTGAAATCTTCACTTCTGTTTTGCAACTACCAGGCCATATTAACACAAACTGTGCCACCTAGAGACTAGTACAGAATTGGCAAGTAAACTTCAAAAAAAGACAACCGTCTTGTTCAAAATCAACGTTTCTATTCTATATGCGCTAAAGTTATCAAATATACAGTAGAATCTACTTAAATGGCCATGTGACATCGGAAATGTTATCAAGGTGGCCCATGTTTAGTCCGAACTTAGTCCTAATCCAGGGCCATTATCAAGTGCGATATCAAAATCTTAAGAGTAATAGCTCTAAAGTTATATTTAGAGTAAAATTTATTCAAGTGGCCCTGTAACCTTGTAAATTTGGTCAAGGTCATATGTGTGAGGTGCCAACCTAGCTCTTACACAGGACTATTATCATATGCGATATAAAAGTTTTAATCCACGTAGTTCTGGGTTTAAAAAAAAACAAAACAAAAAACAAAACAAAAAACATTACATAGTCTCAAATTATGTTAAATTCCTTTCTTTTATTTTTTTTTAACAAGAAAAAGTGGATTTAAGACAGCGATGATGGTTGAAAGTCAATCTATCCACCGGGTGTGACCAATAATAGGTTGCTCACGGGCCTAGCGCATCGATAATATACGCTTATCATTCCTACATGTTTTGATGCTTTTTACAAAATTTAGAAAATAACGATAAGATACCATTGCTATATAGTGTGCATTCTTTGTAGAAATTAAGTAAACATTTATGCCAAGCTTTATCTTAATCCAGCCAGTGGTGTTGTACATGTCGAAAACACACACGCACACACACACGCAAATAAAACAAGCAGGCGGTGCAAGAAAAGCCTGTGTTCAACTGACCTGTGACCCATCTACCTACATCCCAAACAAGTTTGAAGGCGGTATGTTACCTAGCGGTTTGTTGAGAGAAACAACCGACATATAAGAGAGAGATAAATAGAGAGAGAGAGAGAGAGAGAGAGAGAGAGAGAGAGAGAGAGAGAGGGAGAGAGAGAGAGAGAGAGAGAGAGAGAGAGAGAGAGAGAGAGAGGGACTCCGATGTATTCATGCTTCTTTGCTTTCATATGCACTGCCCAGCTATGTAACTGAGAACGAGGCTGCTGATATGACCTCTAATCACGCATCTCATTAAACCCAGGTCAGCATCTCGACTGTATGGTTGACTCATGGCCTTTAAATATATGCATATTATCACACAGAGTTTAGCCACATGGGTCGGCAGCCATCGATGTTGGACACGACTCTCTTAATATTCACATGATTGTATAGTTGTTGTTTGGTTGTTGTTTTTTTTAACATGTATACAATCATGTCATGTTCTTACTTTATTATACTTTAGATTACACCTTTTTAGTAGGTTATGTCAATAAAATTTTGTTCATATGATAATGTGTAAGCATTTTTCTATGTCCACATATATCAATATATGGGTAACTTGGAGCCTACTTTCTTATTATGCTGTTCTGACTTGTGCTTCATGGCCAGTTTCGCAAATATTCAAAATTATCAAAAACTGTTTATTTACCCAATGTACATGAATCAAAATGCTAACACTTTTGTACCACTGAACATTGGATGCACCCAAAGCACGCACCCGTTAATTGAAGAGAAAATGATACTTGTATATATATAATAGTTGGTACCTCTGTCTCTCCTTGTTTTGAAGATATCGAAGATTGAAATAATGTATGTTCGCTTAATTTATATAAATTTAAATTCATAAGTTTAGTTCGCCGTTCATTTGATGCACTTTATAGCACAATCCTATGGATTGGTTTTGGAGCTGCACCTCTATCTCTGGCAGATTTCATAATATGGAAGATTTAAGTATTGAATTTCGTGTACTCAAACTAATTTACGCAAACTAATTCCCATGTTCCAACTTTGGTTCATCGTTCATTTGCTGCAGCTATAGCACACACCTATAAGTTTAAGCAAGGGTGCCAACTCTACCTATAATATTTTTGAGAAATTCAAGACTTGTTTTATGTGTATTTGGATAAGTGTGCATAAACTAAAATGCTACGGTTTTGGTTCACGGCACATTGGATACAGCTGTAGCCCACCCCATAAACTGAAGCGGGAATGGCACTCAATATACAACAATTTCCAAGATGTTGAAGATTTTGATTTTGTGCATTCACCTTATTTGTATACTGCTGCGATAAAAAATGCCACCCGATTGGTTTAACATCGGTCGCTCTAAATATGCCTTTATATGAAAAATACGGGTGTCGCTTGGAATATCATGTAACATCAACAGGATAGCTTAGGGTATGCCTGAGCTGTCACACACACAAAATGTTCTGAAAACAAGATAACAGCCAGAGATGTGAGAAAAGTGTGTCTGATATTGGGGTGTCTATTGTCTTAATAACGGGGCCATGGTACTACTGGGATCAATGTAAATCCACAGCGGCACTGCGTACGGGTCACTCACAGCTGTCTGAATTTGACAGGGGAAGTATCATTGGGATGTTGGAGGCTGGCCTTTTCCAGCAGGGGGTTGCCAGGATAATGGGGTGCTCAAGGCCACGGCAATGGGGAAAGGTGGTGGGACTGTTTCCATGAAACCAGAGTATGCAAGAGGAAGGCTGATTCTGTGCAACCAAAACTGTCAGGTGGGATATGGTATGTGAAGAGGCATAGGTTTCATTCCACGGAAAGGTAACGTCAGCAGTGGACACCAGGCCTGCAACATCAGGGCATCACGGTCTACCATTAACAAGACCCCAGGGTTGGACAAACTGACGGCATACCACCCTGTTATTTGCATCCCTCTGGGTCCTGCACAAAAGACATGACGGGTACAGTGGTGTGAGGAATATGCAGCCTGGACCAGAAATCAATGGAACAGCATGATGTGGTCAGATGAATCCCGATTCTGCTTGGATTTCCACGATCGAAGAATAAGGGCTCGATGAATACCTTCTGAGAGGTTCGTAGGAGGATGTACATGTATGGTTGACTATGACTGCTATCCAGAAGGCAGTGTCATGATATGGGGGAGGGGTGGGGTGATTACAGCAACAGGCAGAGTAGCTCTAATCCGGGTGAGTGGGACACTAACAGCCCAGCGCTACGTGGATGAGATCCTGCCCACACTTTAGGAATAGAGTTACTGTTTCAATAGGATAACGCAAGACCAAACACTGCCAGAGTCAGAATGTAGTATCTACAGTAACACAATATACTATTCTTGCCATGGAAAGCCCATTCTCCTGACTTGTCTCCCATCAGGCATTAGTGGGATGTACTTTGCCGTCGAATCATGGATGAGTATGAAGAACCCGCAGCCACTCTGGGACAACTGGCACAGAGGCTCACATACCAGTGAGATCATATTTTCCCAACCAAAAACATCCTTTTAAGGACAACCATTTTCTCCCAAGAGAGATGTGAAAATCAATAGTATAATGAAGTAAACGAACTCCCAACAGACATCCTCATAACACGTGCATAATGTTGAACAACGCGGGTGGCATGTTTTTTTTTTTCAGCAGTATATAAATTTATTAATGATATAACTAATCACTGGATGCGCCTGTAGTGCAAACCTATTGATTGAGGTTCGATTGCCACCTTTCTCTGTAATAGTGATTAACATATGCAGCATTTAAATTTTTCTAATGCCCCTAATCAACATAATTCAAAATACTGCAACGTTTCCTCATGGTTCATTTGATTTTCAAATGTCACAAATCTATGTGCGCAACTTAAAATTGTGTGTCTACCCATAATAGTTCTGAATATATGAAGCTTTTAAATTCTTTAATTGCACCTAGATTGCATCATTTTAAACATCCTGATTATTCAAGGTAAGGCGCACAAGTTCATCGCAGATGCAGTGCCTTCCCCACTTTTCAAAGCTCTTGCTTCAACAGTATCCGAGAAAAGTGTCGTACAACAGAAAGAAAGAACTAGAGAGAGCAAAGAAAGTCTGCATTTGCACACGGGCATAAAAATGATTAGCATGTTTGTCTTGGACAGTCACGGACATTCTAGAGAAGCTGCTGTTGCCAACGCTTGGTTTAACGGCGACTGGTCAGTAGGATCATGTTTTGTGCACAGCTCATGAATCAGCAGATCCTTTGCATTGATAATATT
Organism: Hermodice carunculata; assembly: GCA_964020975.1. Lineage (NCBI taxonomy): Eukaryota > Metazoa > Annelida > Polychaeta > Eunicida > Amphinomidae > Hermodice > Hermodice carunculata. The sequence goes on from OZ026622.1 coordinate 352,392, forward strand.
GACCATGACACGCAAATTGTTAAAACTGATCAGTTCTTTATGCGAAGCAAACTTACTTGCTTCCAATTACAAGAACTCCCGAGATTAATCAACATCATGTGAGACAGCTGTCACGAATATACTTTATCATCCTGGTCTTTAAAATACATTTGCAACGATGCAACAATGCTCATTGCGACAGTGACATTGAACTTATCCCATTGAAATGCCCGGACGCGTATCGCATAGAAGATGCGGGGATTTGGTAGAAGAGTATTTTTCAGGCTCCTTGTGAAAAATTCATTGATCAAAGAAAGCAGAAGACAAACACATCACAAGAGATACGCAACCACATCAAATAAATTTGCTGAGATTCTGATACAGATGAAGCCAAACTTGAATGAGCCATTTAACATCCACAATATTTGCGTTACACACACCCCACCCCACCCACCCACACACACACACACACACACACATATATATATATATATATATATATATATGTGTGTGTGTGTGTGTGTGTGTGTGTGTGTGTGTGTGTGTGTGTGTGCGCGTGTATAACGTGATGCGACTTCCAAGTAGTTGTGCTTATTTAATGCTGATATACAACCGTTAAAAATGAAAAGATAACTTCAATGTCCAACGCAGCCTGCCGGACGGCTATGTGTTAATGCTGTCGTCTCCCATCTGAAGCTTCATCCCTGGTTCTTCCATAATTTAGAAGAAAACCACCTGCGTACGGAGAACAATAATATTAAGCAACTTGGGCAAACATCGGACGGTTATGTTCACATGGTTTGATAGGTTTAGCATTCCTGGCGCCGGTAGGGATCAAGAACTATACGCAACTTACAAATGTGAGACCGGGGCTATCTTCCCAGGCAACCACCGGTACGTTATTATGATCCCATTGTGTTGTTGCCGATGTAACCAAATATAAAACCCAAAGCATGTTGCGGAAATTATCCATGATGGTTACAGGGCAGCCATTAGTGTGCTTATCGGTACCTAAACTGGTCTGCCTCCCTGCTACATGACGTATCCACTACACCGTATTGAACGTTTCCAGCGCACAAATAGCCTGTCTGTGACCAGAGTACAATACGTTTTGTGACAGGCGTAACACTGTCGACACGGCTAGTGTCTGATGCGAGTGGGATCGCTATAATGTAACAACCGTATTGCTTACAACACAGGAAGCGTCTGGTGCCAGCCGGATCGCTGCGAGAGGCGTAACACTTTCTACACATGATGTGTCTGCTACAGGTGATAGCCGCCACAGTGGGGCAGGCATGATGCTTTCTGTGTGGGAGGCGCCTGGTAGTGGCTCCGAGACACCATACCAGGCTCTCAAAGACATGTAACTCACTGCTGTGACAATTTTTAACATTTTCTACACACGGGTCTGTGTTTTCTTGGTATGTCCATTACACTTGTTTTCCATATCAGGAGATATTCGGGGGGGGGGGGGGGGAGCGGCGGAGGGGGGGGGGTACACAATAGAGACAAAACCGTGTTGACAAGGACTTGCAGTGATTTGAATCCAAACATCCCCTTTTAATTTGTTCTTGTTTTGGTTTTCGTCAGTCTGAGGTACCACGGACTGCATATATGCCTTATTGATCATACCTGAGATTCCCTTTTCCCGGACTCATCATTTCCTTTAGTCCAGACATGGTAGTGCGCATACTGTACACCCCCGAAGAGGCCTATAGTAGAAATATTTTGATTGGTGGGGTCCCAATTGATATGATGAAAAGCTGATTCTGATTGGCGTATCTAGAAACATAGCACCACCCACGCAATGCACGTAAGAAAGGGTAGTGTCTTTTTGCTCAGCTGTTGTGCCGACCGGGTTTGGCCCTTGGTTTTGGCGATTTGCTCAGATGTTGAGCAAATAAGGTTCGGCAGTGTTGCATTCGCCCAGCTCTTATACTAACGGGATTTGGCCGTGTTTATTCTATTTGCTCAGCTGTTGAGCTTATAAGGTTCAGTTTATTTACCCAGGTTTTATACTAATAAGATTAGACTATGCTAAATTTCTCCAGCTGTTGTGGCAATAGGATTTGACTGTGCTAAATTTACCTTGCTGTTGTGGCAATAGGGTTCCTTGCCATGCATATTCGTCAAGCTGTTGTGTAAACAGGGTTCAACCATGCGCATTTTTCCCACCTGTTGTGTCAATACGCAGTATGCATATTAATTTCCCGCCACGAAGCACGGATTTGACACCTGGCAATCACGGGGGACATGCGGGTTGCATCACTGTCACAGACAGGCCATATGATCATTTCCCACAAAATTAGCAAATTTTGAGAAATTTAAGTTCACAAATGCCAAGCTGGTATTCTTTTAGTACTTCCCGGGCCATACATAACAAAAATTCCCATATGCCTTTAATAAATATTCTGTATTTCTAAAATATTAGTAATATCCCGCTGGTCCCCACAGGTGCCGACCCGTATCTCGCCATATCTCATCAAGCGAGACTAGGCAATCAGGTAATGCAGTTAGGGTGGGAACTTAATATGCATATCTCCTATAGGGCTCGCTTTGCTTATTCGCGCAGCTGTAGTGCCAATAGGATTTGGTCGAAATTATTTTCTCCAAATGCTTAGCAAATAGGATTTGGCCGTGATTACTTTCCCAAGATATGCCAATGGGATTCAGTGGCAGCATCTGTCTTGCCAGCTGTTGTGCCAGTGAGGTTTGGCATCCATGCATATTCGTACATATTGTACATATAGCCAGTCCCCATAAGAAAGAAGTACTGTGCAAATATCACCCAGCACTGTACCTCTTTCTTTAAAATTTTAACCTTGGTGATTAAAAACTTTTTTTTTTGAATCGTTAACATGCCACCCGAAATCTTACGGTACGAATGCTATTTATGCAATATGGAACTTCCCAACGTACATTCCTCTCAATTGGCCAGTTTGATCAAAGATACTTTTTCAAGTCTAAATCAAATATATTATTGGAAGTCAAGTACACAATTAATGTAAATTCCTTCTAAATGATCCCAATAAGAAGTAAGTAAGATTTGAATTCTTAAAGTGGAGACTACGAAATTCCCTCTTGTCAAATTAAACTTCGATGCAGAAATGTATCTTTACCAAATAAAAGATTTCCCTTTTCGCAAAAGTATCATTCGACGCACATAAATGCTCATAATTTACTCATTGGAACTGGACGTCACAAAAAGCCCAAATCATAACTTCCCCCAAAACGCATCTTGTGTTATTTGTCAATAAATCGAAAATGGAAAGCGTTATATTATGCGATGTTTCAAATTCAAAATTCCTTGACAAAAACTTTTAAAAATGATAACAAAGATTTTTGGCTTATATTTTCTAAACGAGAAAAGTGTATTTGGATTCAGAATGAGTCTAAATGAGTCCGATTTGACACCATATTTTGTCATTTATCTGAAAGAATTTATAGAAATTAAACGACTACTATCATTTTACTCTGCCCTATTTTCTTCTTCCTTTTCTCTTTTTTATTGCATGAAAGAGTTATAGAAATTAAATGACCACTTTTATTTTACTCTATTTTCTCCTTCCTGTTTTTGTGTTTGTGGAAGTTTACTTTATTACCTTTGAAAGGACTTCTCTAGTTGCAAGTTTGCACAGGTGTGAAATTTTCAGTTGACCATGCATGAAAACACTTCACACTTTGTGGCACGGTTGTCCACAGAAAGTTGAAAAACAAAGTTACATTCAACAACTGGGAATCGATTTTAACTAGAACAGGCTGATTTACCAACAGAAAATTTAAAGGTTCGCTGTATGCCCTTGAACATCTTACAAATTTCTGGCACTAATAATGGCAGTGGCCCACAAGTAAGGATATGGCTCTGTGTCCTTGGGAATGGGGTCAAGGCCACCCATCTTCGAACTTGATCGAACGCGCATCGAGGACTATGAAAGCCCTAGCTTCAAAACTTCTGGAGTTATCCTGTTCGCGTTGATGTGTTAAGAATTCAATAATGCGGCCGTGTGACCTTCATAATGTGGTCATGGTCACCCATCTTAAAACTTGACCGAGCCGAACTGTCATCCTGTGCAATAAGAAAGTCCTAAATAAAAAAAAAATGTCTCACGTTATCATACAAAAACCAAATTCACTAATGTGGCTCTGTGTCCTTGGGAATAGGGTCGAGGCCACTCGTTTTCGAAACTGATTGAGCCCTTATAGAGGACAATAATGCTGTTCAATGTGAAAGCCCTAGGTTCAAACTGGCTGGAGTTATCCGTTTCAGGTCGTGTTGACGAATTCACTGCCTCTGTGACCTCCGAAATGGCGTTTCCGTCACCATTCTTCAAACCTGACCAAGCCCGTATTAGAAATATCACCCTGTGCAATATAAAGGCCCTAGTTCCAAAACTTCTCAAGTTATTATGCAAAAACCAAATTCACTAATGTGCCTTCAGTGCAACCTGGGGAATGTTATAAAGGTAACCCATCTTCGAACTTGATCGAGTTATTATAGCGGACTATAATCCTGTGTAATATGAAGGCCCTGGCTCAAAAGCATTTCGGAGTCATTTTTGTTTGCGTCGATGTGCTGAAGAATTGACTAATGTGGCTCTGTTCAGCCACCTTCGAACTTGATCGACCCCTAACCAGTTTCTGTCAATGTGGCTCTGTGACCTTGCAAATGGGGTCACGGTCACCCATCTTCGAACCTGACCGAGCCCTTATAGAGTAGTATAATGTTGTGCAATATGAAAGCCCTAGCTCAAAAACTTCTGGAATTATTGAGTCCGCGTCGATGTGTTGAAGAAACAGCATGCAGGACTAGATTTTATCATGGAGCTACTATTATAGTACTATGATTTTGTCAAAGGAGGCATCCCTTTCAGCAGCAGTGGACACTGTCGGTCAGAAACGTACACAAACAAACCTACTCGCATGCAAGTTGTGATTGCATTTCAATCGCCTGCCTACTCGGGGTGGATAGACTGTACATATGAATATTTTTTATAGGCAATGGCATAGATTTACAGGATGTAGTCCACCAGTGAAAACAGCGGCGATCAGATTGCCTGCTTTCGCGGAAGAGGAAGCAGTCTGATCTAGGTACACTCACTCAGGGATGGGCAACCATGGACTTTTGACGGCAAAGCTGTGAAACCAAAATTAATGGTTGATTCATCAGTTCATCCTCAAGGATAGAGTTTTTTCTTTGTAATGTTGCTTCATCTAATTCTGAAAACAACAAGCATTGTGTACCGCATAAACCATTCAATCACTTTCCGCTACATAAGAACAGGCAGATAATGCTGTTATGGAATATGATTCGTAGTTATTAATACATGTACGGTACATGCTAGAAAATATTTTTCATATAGGCGGGTGAACCTTCCCAACCTAAAAAAAGAAACGAAAAACAAAACAAACAAAAAAAAAAACCGAAAACAAAAAACAAAAAAAACAAAACAAAAAAAAAAAAACAAAAACAAAAACAAAAACAAAAAAACAACAACAGCAAATACCACACACACACACACCAAAAAAATCTGTTCGGCAGGAGTTAATTACCTGTGTTCAATGTACTTTGAAGTTTATGCTGTGTGGGTTACTTGTAATTTTATTATCTAGACTATTTGGTGAATATTTACGTTTTCAAAATGTAGGTAAATGATACCTGGACTAATAGTAATAGTAATGATATTCACTACTCCAGTAAGCACTTTCTACTCGACAGGTTGCGATTTCTGCGGTTACTTAATTTTGCGTACATGTCATTTTACGGTGTACGCAAGAATTTATAATTTCACGAACTTGACTGCAATATTTATAGTTATTTGTCAGCTCTGTCAGTGCCAACTGTGACTTAAGTCGAACTACTTAGAATGAACTGCTCTGAATTATAATAAGGGTGCTGGATTTATATTCCTTGTAAAAAGGCCTTTTATTCAAATACCAGCATGCTTGAAGTTACATAGAATAAAGTCCAGGTCAACAGCATTCCTCGGCGCGCTTTGAGCCCATTGCGCAAGAAGTGCACCAAGGAAAAATGTTCATTCAGTGCAAAATGTGCCACTGGGAGGGCTAATGTTCTGCTTCATGTCTGTTCCTGAGTTTTGTATATGCACTTAGGGTCATTATTTACAGGGGGGAGGGGGGTGGCGAGGGGGTGGCGAGGGATATTGGGATGGCGTACCATCATAGTTTTTGTGTCCCTCCCCCATTAAAGCCGACAAAAATTCGCGCCCCCCCCCCCAAGCAGGTCTGCAGAATTTTATGACCCCCTATTGACCCCCCAGGCTTATATTGGTTATTGCTGTATGACTGCTAAAAACTAATTCACAATTTGATGACACCCACCCCCACCCCCGCCAGGGTGGCGGGGCCAATTTTATGACCCACCCTATTAGGAGCATGTATAATTTTGTGCCCCCCCCCCCCCATAATCGGGTAGGGAAATTTTGTGACAGCCCCCCCCCCCCCTTTCCTGGTAAATAATGACCGCTGCTTAGAGGGATTGGCTTTCAAGTGAAGGTTCTGTTCACGATTCACGGAGAAAAGAGTGATACCTTCGTTCACAGTTCAGGGTGAAAGGCGATATCTCACGATTCATGGGACAAAATTCACTTTGATGGTTTCTAATTTATGGTTATGCTTTTCCATGTATCACTAGTAATATGCCGTTCACATTTGACAGAAAAACGTCACAGTTCACGAACAAATATAAAGCCCCCCCCCCCCCCCCCAACCATTAAAGTTCACTTGAAGGGCCTACCTATAATGACACCCTGTTCCCATATAAAAGTACTTGAACTATACATATCTTCCCCTACCCCGCCCCCCGAAATAATGTTATGCAGACTTATTGTACTGCTGAAAACTCGTTTGCATGCAGCTGGTGCAATGCATATGATTAATTTAGTTCCATTCCCATTGGTTAAACTTCGACCAATCCAAAAAGTTCCATGGCAGGGCTGTCCAACTGGAGCATTGTAGCAAAGTTTTGCTACAAAGCGCTTCAAAATTGCTACAGATTTTCTCAAAAATCAGTGTATCTTATGTAAAGAAGTAGAAAAAATGCTACAAGTTAAGAAAATGTTGCTACTAAGATTTTCAGCTGGACAGCACTGCATGGGCCTTTTCGTAACATATATTGTGACGTGATTATCGCAATGTCTGAAGTGCAGGAACACCGTGATAAGGCCGGAAAGGACTCAGGGTCAAGAACGTTAAAGGGGGAGGGCCTGAGTCTGAGCCTTCGGCGTGATAAAGACTGAAAGGTCCGAGTCCGTCAACTTCTGAAGGTCTACAGGATGTACCTTGCTTGAAGAAACTGGACTTCATCATGTTGCAAGTGCCAAATGAGCAGAAGATGTTGGTGTAAGGGTCTTGCTTTATATTCTACAAAATCCCTTAAACCTCCGGACACTGAGTCAACAACTTTCCTTAGCGCACTCTGGGCTCATTGCGCCAAAGGAAACTTATCAGATGGTGCAATTCTTATGACAAAAAAAAATAAATAAAATAAAAATTAAAAGAAGCAGCAGACATCTGCTACATAAGATGCTGACTGGTAATTTTCAATGATGAAAAGCTATAAAGCCGAAACATCGTGCCTTAAAATTAAAGACATTTACTGGAGCATCTGATAACCTTCACGTGCGCGATATAATATAAATGATTTTGACCTAGTTTTAAGGTTATATGACCAACCATAAGTTGGCCATGTGTAACATGTAAGTGGCTCTGCCTGAGCGTATATCATTATAGTTTATATGGCGAAGTTGCGATGACTGAGATGCGCAAAGATTAACATATAACGCCGTACTATCGGTTCTTATGTGTTGCATACAGTTGCATGTGTTGCATACAGGCCTGGGTTACTATAGAAACTTTGCACCCTAAGCGGATGAAGTAAAGAAAATTATGGAACTCAAGCCCCTTCGGCAGGTAGATTTATACGAAGTCTGCACGGACGCTTCAGATAAAGAGCTGGACGCAAAGAATACTGCTTGCATTTTCCGCATGACACGAATATTGCAGCCGTCAGCGCTTTTGATTCCAGGTCTAAGAGAATGACCAAACCATCCCTGCAGCCGCAATACCCTACCTTAATGCTTGGTGACAGAGGCAACAACGTGCCAAAATTTTACAGCAAAAAGAAAGAACTATATTTGATTTCGTCAAGTGCCTAAAAATCACAGCTTAGTCATATTTCCGAAAAGTTTAGAATTCTATTTTATGGTCATACGCTTACAAAATTAATGCATCTCATGACGTTATTCAGACAGACGTCTAAGGTACGCCCTCCTTAAAAGTGAAACGTTTCTACCCCAATGGGTGAAACAAGAAAATGAGAACTGCCCGCTGTTTAATGAAGCAATTACGATTTTCCCAGATTCCGAGGTTCTATTGATGGTAATAGGAATTTTCTTTGAAAAGAGAAGAAATGCAGTTTGGCATACCCATTATCAAGTGAAAAAAAATGTAGACACAAAATATCTGTTGAAACGACAACCACACCTGCTCGAAACAATAGAATAATGACACGAACTTATTTCTCCTGCTAACGTATTTACATTTGTTTTTATAACGTGTCTGAATTTGCATCGACGACATGATATTTCACGTCAGGCACACACCAGCAAGCCCAACGGAAAACTGATATTTTGATTGTCAGATCTGTCTTGCATTTGTTATTGATTTCCAATGGTCTCTAAAACATCAGCCGTAATAATTTTTATCATCAGAATATAATCTGTTTTTCAGCCACAAATTGCAAAATTCTAAATTTAAGGAAAGATGAATACATGTAACTTCAAGCTTCGTCACATTTTCACCACTGATTTCCTTAGAAGTTTTAATCCCACTCGCGAGATGGCGCCGTCACTTGTGCAGTGAGCGTTTTCAAGCACGATGGCAGAAAACTTGAACTGCACCTGTTGATAGCGTGAACAGTCTGAACTGGATGTTGAAGAAGAGAGTATCTAATTACACATGACTAACATGTCAATAGGTATTAACTGTCTTCTTATTGATTTTGAAACGAACATGCACTTCATGGCAAAATTACACAGATACACAAGAGGTGGTCTGCGCAAAAAAGTGTTATTTCATCTTTTCATTTGATCTGTATAGACAAACTGCACAGCGAGTGCGTGTATCTGGGCCCACAGAACAGACAAGTGTGTTCTTCGGGCGCACATACCTAAATGAGCTATGGTTTGTATTTATCCGATGCTTCACAGTGAAATAAATGCAAAAAAAGAATTGATTTCAAACTGTGTCTTATTCATGTCGATGGCTCGATTGTTACCCTAACAACATATGGGTAAATTTGCATATGAACTATGCAATACGAGGAAGCAGATCACATAGCCCTATGTCATTGGTGTTTGCAGGGAGTGCAATGGCAAACATGGGATAAAATAATATATTCATAGGTACATTCATTGCCAGCTATCATTAGAATTGTATTTATCGGTTGTTCCTACATTTTGCAAACTTTCCTTCGAAATATAAAGTTACATTATTCCTTTACTTTTTCAACCAACAACATTTATACGCTTGGGGAGAGAGGAAGAGAATAGAACGGGGAATGGACCAAATATGTACAGCTTGTTTTTTATAGAACCTCCAGGAATCATCTTGCACAAGTTGAGAGAGAGAGAGAGAGAGAGAGAGAGAGAGAGAGAGAGAGAGAGAGAGAGAGAGAGAGGAGAGAGAGAGAGAGAGAGAGAGAGAGAGAGAGAGAGAGAGAGGAGAGAGAGAGAGAGAGAGAGAGGAGAGAGAGAGAGAGAGAGAGAGAGAGAGAATAGCCGGTACGACCCAAGCTTCCAAATGTGCCATTCACAATATCATTGCGTTACCCAACCCGTTAATACCAGCTTCTGTGCTGACTCGAAAAAGAAGTTCAAGTAGTTTCGGTGCTCAGGAAGAATTCAATGCATGGAAATTGCTTATTTATATGTTGCGCTGGTAAGAAGGGAATTTATAAACATGATTGTCAAGGAATTGTCCAAAAGGCATGCTACAAATATGTTATTTAATTGCAGAGTGGAAAGATTGATGGACTTTAACTAGCCTGCATGCAGATCGAGAGATCGAGTTCTGCAAGCCTGAGATATAACAAGTCTCACCCGGCATCATTGCAAATTCTTTGCAATTTGCGGAGATATTTTGGTAAAAAGCACAGGCATAATGATCTATTTCCCAATCTTGTGGGAAGCTGATTTTGCAGCTTGGCTCGACGTATTCCCAAATGTTGTTTCTGCTGTGCGTCAGCGCGTTAAGGACGGCTTATGACTAAAGGTGTCTCTCCAGGGAACAGCAAATCATGTCTAGCTCAAAACATATATACATCCACCTGAGAGCTATAGAAAGTTGTCATAAAAAGCCACTAGAATGAGTAAACAGAATAGACATAGGGCCTAATGCACTAGACCAACATACAAATGAAAAAAAAAATGCTCTCATTCTTTTTCCAGTTGCAACATAAACGTTGTTGTCGCGCGGTGTGTCGTAGGTAAACTTTTCCATGGGACATAACCAAACACACACACACACACACACACACACACACACACACGGGATGTGTCGCAGGTCAACTTTTCCATGGGACATCACGAGACACACACGCGCGCGCACGCACGCACGCACGCACACACACACACACACACACACACGCACACACACACACAAACGTTGACCAATGCAATGGACTAGAAATAGACTAATCTCAAAGGAAGGACAAGCTGTAATGTCCCGAGCATTGAATGACATAAACTTATGGCATAACACACTATTCACTAGTTCATAAAAACATTATCCATATTCATAAATTTAAACCCAACAATGTCAGCAAGGTTAATTCCACAAACGGCAGATATTCAAGAAGTACCAAGACATCAACATTCATCTTACAGTACCAATGTGAAGAAATAAATTTCACTCTTGACTTGAGACAAACAGTCCATAAAAGGAAACTGGTGGTTTTAAACCGGTCCTTTCAACTTTTGAAATATTTTTCATTAACTACAGAATTTAGTTTTGTTCGAATAACATTATAGGCCTATCCACTTAAAACCCAAAATTTAACACTTATGCCAAAGATAAAAAGAGACATGGCAGGAGTGCCACTTTTGGTTCTGCTGACTTGTCAGTCAGCTGAGGTGACAGGAAAAGAAGAAAGTGGGCCTTAACCATTTTCATGATATCTGTGAGGCCGACAGACTTTTATTGACGCGAAGGAAAATCCTAGGTAGAATTGCAAGTAAGTTTTGATGCGACAAAACATAATTATGGCGCTTGAAACCAAACTAAAATATGAAAGCAAAAACCAAAAGGGAAATAGACACACTCAAAAAAAAAGCAGTAAAAAGACTCCAGGGGACCATGGGCCTAATGCTCTGCTGACAACCATCACCACAAATCATTTTCTGAAATGTGTTCCCTCTATGACCTGCAGAAATTAGTCAGGGTCATCAATATTATGCAATTTCAAACTTCCATTTGGTACACATTTGTGGTATATTTGGCATCATTCACGTTATTCTTTATTAAAATATTGAACTGTGTGTCCTGTTCTACTGTTCTTAATTTATGGCCTTGAAAAAGAAAAAAAAAACAAGTTGCACGACATATCACAAAATTTGACCATTGGCCCAATGCATATTTAGTGTAAATTTTGCAGTTCCATCTCAATTGACCATCACGAAAAAAAAAATAATGTGATCAACTGCATGCCCTCCATGACCTTGAGAAAGTATTCAAGGTCATCCACATTATGCAATATCAAAGTTCCATATGTCCTTAATATTTATTCAGTCTTATTCGTTCTCAACATGTCGAACGTAGTGTCTGCTTCTACAGTGATTAAAGACCTTAAAAACTAAGTTTAATTCACTGATAATTTTGAGAAAAAAACTTGACCTAAAGCATAATTGGTGTAAATTTGGTAGTTCCATTTCAATTTATTGATACAAAGTGAATATAATATGTATTTTTGATACCTATAATAGTAGTTCCAATTTATACCACCAGTGGCGCTGCCATGACTTCACATGAAATGAGACTCTTGACTGTAAAATATCCCCATAATGTACGGGAATGCATTCCCTCCATGACCTTGAGAAAATAGCGCAAGGGTCAGGTAAAACTATGTTGTATCAACTTTCTACATAACAATGATACACATTTGTGGTCTATTTGATATCATTAGCGTTTTTCTTTCTCGAAATACTGAATCAAGTGTCGTTAATGACCTTGCAACATAGTTGAAGGTCATCCCAAAATTTTACAAAATTTTACCATTGGGCTAGCGCACATTTAGTGTAAATTTTGTGATTCTGTCTTAATACATGTTGTAGGCATAGCCTAAGATGCGAGCGTCAGCATTATAAAGTATCGATAATAACGTCGGTGGATCAGGCAGTACATAGCACCTGGTCGTTAGGTCCCTCTGGGGCCCATTTACTAAACCAGTCTTGACGGGCGAGGCCGTACTACCTTGAACAAATGAACGAAATTATCTGCCGTATAACCTTTCTTTTTGTTAGACGCTGTTCTACAAATTTAAGTATTGTTCGCAATATTTTTATATCGCCATTGAACTAGTGCCGTATCATGTGGCATAGACGAAGTGCGTACGGAGAGTGATTGTTGGATTGTCGCGCGACAACACCAAAATCGGAGCAGGCCTTGGCAACATGGCGTTTTGGGGGCCCTGGGGGAGATAAGTGTGACTAGAACTTAGTGAAAGGGGCGATCTGGAAGGCCCCGAGAAGCAACCTGGTGACAGCACAGTGTGCAGATAATAGTCACAAGGTGAGACGCAACATGCGCAACAAATACAACATACTTTGGGAAGATTATTTTCGTTAGGGGCTACCCTCACACCTGTAGAGTTTTTCTATTTCGCGGAAACCCACTTCAAGCCCCAGAAGCGTGTTTGCCAGGTCCACGTTCCATCGAGGTGTAACGATGCAAGGTCGGTGAATCGTTATCATTCATTACACTCTGCCGACAACGTTTTCTGAAGCCCAGTTATGAATTATTGACATGATGTCCATAAGGCCGGCAAGTGTGAGACTTTGGTGTAAATAAAACTGCGAAATTTTACCGTGGTGCCTCAAAAAAGGCAATGGCCGCGCCCATGTGTGCGTGCGCAGTAGGGGGTGACGAAGAAAATCAACTTCATTGGATAGATACTGAGTACTCTTCTGATTGGATAACTACCGTTCTGTTGTACCCCATATTCAAACATGTTTATGGTAAGAGCTCGCTGACGCTCGCTATTATCACAATAATAAATTTAATGTGTTTTTGATACATGTGATGTTAGTTCCAACAGTTACCGCCAGTAGCGTCTCCATGACTGCATCTCATAGACTTGTGTCTGTATAATATTGCTGTTCTGGTATATGGATGTGTCTACAAATTCAGATGTGAAGACTATCACAAGAAAATCATTTCCCGAATGTATTCCCGCTGTGACCTTGAGAAAGTAGGTCAAGGTCACCCACATTACGTAATATTCAACATCCGCACAAGATACGTTTTTGTTGTACATTTGGTCAAATTAGGCTGGTCATTTCTCAAGATAATGAATTCCATTAATTTTACCAAATAATTAATCATATTTCCCTTTCTCCTATAGTGGCACCACTGGCATTCAGATTGCAAATACACATAATTGCCTGCAAACTATTTCCATCAAATTTCATTGGATCAACTGAAAATCGAACACACCATAGGATTTTCATTTTTCCTTTTTCTTTTTTTTTTTCTTTTCATTTTTTGGCCCCTGCCCTGTGTTATCCACCAATAAAAAAAGAAACTTAGATTTATCCATACAATATGTCCAAAACATTTCAAGGGGGTAACTTCGATATTCTAGACGCTATCGTGTTGACAAGAAAAAGTGCACAGACGGACAGGCAGACGGATGAGTAGATCGATGGACGGACAAGTGATCGCATAAGCTCTGCAACCTGTGGTCAGTAGAGCTTAAAAAGGAGCCCCCCCCAAAAAAAAAAACAAACAAACAAAAACAAAACCGAAAAATTAAACAAAAAACAAAAACCAACCCCCAAGACTAGAGTGTTGTGACAGTCATGTACTCAGAAGACCTTGGATACAAAGGCAGAAGTGGTTTCATGACCTTCAAAATAATTTCAGGGTAACATTTCTTTAAGACGATCAGCACTGTTTGCATCCTCAAAGTCGTCACTCACACACTACTGCAGTCTTTTTGAAAAAAGATTAAAAAAATGACAGGATTCACTTTTACCAAGATATAAGCCAGTATGTCAGTTTGACAGATTCCGGTCACTCAAGGTAAAAGTAACTACACCAAAACAAACCCCGGAGGTACTTTTCTATGTTGTTACATAGTAACCATGGGTCAGGAATCTACCATTACATTTAAGTCCTAAATAACTCGTCAAATGTAAGGAGATGCCAACACCACGATATAGTGAACTTTCTGCAGATCGAGTCCAGGAACATTCCCGCCAAGCTTGAAGAGAATGCAATGCGTAGTTCAGGAGATCTTGAAAAAATGGCAGGCCACTTGTTGGAAAATATGAAAGTCTCCAGAAATGTGCAATTTCGAAACAACTGGCCAAAGAAAAGATTTTTTAATTTCATCAAAAAGTAAAGAAAAAACCCACTAAAATAGAATAACATAGAATTATATACACGCAAATAAAATCAAACAATAAATAAATACAATCCAAAAATCACTGGAGCGTGAACGTTTGAACAAATTTAGTAGAGACCTACTCAAGGCACATCAAGACCACGTTTAAAGTGAATCTGGTTGATATGCTTAGAAAAGTAAAAGAGTGAATTAACACTGCAAACCCTAGTGACTTACATGGTGAATAATATGAATGTATGCATCAAGCGAAAAGGACCCCAATTAAAAAATAATCACTAAAATTGAGGGATACGCAGAATCACCACTTGGTTAATAAGTTAAAATCTTCCGCAAGGTATATGTACATTTAGTTTCAGCATAATCTGAGTGACGGTTTCGGAGAAGAAGTTGATAAAAGTAAAAACGCGCATTAATTCTTTGACAAAATAGAACAAAAAGTGAACACCACCCGTTCAACAAGTTCAGGTCTAGGGGTCCCAAGAAATATCCCTGCGCAATTTGACAGCAGTTGGCCAAGCAGTTTTGGAGAAATGTTTCGGAAAATGTTGCCTTTTCTTAATTCGTAAAAAAAAAAAATCCAAATTGGTTCAGACTCACCCCACCAACTTTGAGGAGGATCTGGCCGACGGTAGTAGAGAAGTCGAAAATATAAAGGTGATCAGACCATACCTGACGAGTCAGCTGGGCTAAAAAACTGCAAATCTTTTATCTTGGACGCGCTTTTCCACTGGACCAGCGGAACATGATATGACCCCGAATGGCTTTCAGGCTTTTAAAAAGAACTATAAATTTGTGACATTTTTATTGCCATGATACGTACAACAATAAAACTAATTATGTGGGACACTGAAAAATTGTTCCTTTGGGTAGTCTAAAGGTTATTTTTCTGTAAACGTAACTATACACCCATTGGAAAAGATTTACACTGTGTCATATAGAAAGCTGTAAAAAACAAAAAACAAAACAATGCGGGGAGCAATTTCAAGCCATAGGATGAATTATTGACATTTTGTTTCCGTCTCAAGTCACCTGTCTCTAGGAAGTAACTGTGTATGGTGAAAATAATGGCATGTCGAAAGACAACCCTAACGTGAGCAGCGGCTATAATGTGATCACCATGGTGCCCTTGCAACAGTGTTGTTCAACCCATTTGCCGGACGCATCAAGTGTCTCAATGTTTCCTCTTGCCCTCAAGTCCTAAATCGTTTGCACCATGTTTGAATATATTTTCGCTATTTTTAAGAAGAAATGTGGTCCATTTGCATAGATTCGATAGTGCCTGTGTGTCTCAATGATTGTATCGAGCAAGTGATGTCACTGAATGGCAATGGACCTTTCGCGTGGACTTTAAACTTCCGGTTTACAATCTTTGGCTTGGCGATCTGACCGGTCATTTTCGTCATACCAATGCCAATACCCAAAGATCAATACGATCAAAATAGAGAAGGGGTGGACAGAATGAACTAAAACTTACACTAAGCAAACGTGTTGTTCGTGTTTTCCATAAAGGGTTGGGGATGCTTTATGCCTATTACCCTATATAAAAAGGGAATTAAAATTTGCAAAAACTCTGCCAGTTGTCTCCTGAACAAATTTAAAAGGGTTGATTTAAACTATGTTCACCTTTTCTCCGCATATTCCCCAGTTACCTATTATTTTGCGCACGTGTATTTCCAATGTAACTCAATAATCCCATGCGCTCTCGGTGACTAAAATACGTTGAATGCCTTCAATGTCTCAGGATATGATTTGAACAAATAGATTTCTAAGATATCGAAAACTCGCAAAAAAAACCGTTGTCCTTTGCTGTTTTATGAGAATAATAAAAGTAACTTACGTGCATGGTGTTCTGCATTGGTAACGACCAACTCTGGAATGCTTTGTTGCCATGGCACAGGTGATATTCGGGGAGACGACAGAGTGTCACTTCGTTCTCCGAGATCTGCGCCAGGTGGCGTGATGGTGCCAAACATGCGCAAACAATGTGGATCATCCGGCGGAGGTGAAACCAAGCTGTCGGCTCGGTATCGACTGGGATGGTAACTGGAATAAATACGAAATTCATGTTCAAATAATGACAAAATAATGTTTCGGATACCAATACCACAATCAATGTAGCAGCTGTTTTCCGGTTACAAACGAAAAAAGATGCAAAACATAAATTTGACATAGCAAAAGTATCCCAGTTTGACGGAAAATACGAGTTGGTTATTGTCAGGGGGTCACGTATAAAATTTGTTAGCGCAAGCTTGATTGGAATCTCCAGCTTAATTAACATCAGTTAACGAATGGCGTCAGTAATGAGGAGGACCTTATATTGAGTGCAAATAGATTTATTGCTCCCACAATGTTAGTTACAGTGCACTACCTCCATGGCATCAATTCCAGAATTTTGTCAATAAAACTTTATTTATTTTCCGTCAATGGTTATCACTAATAGATAAAAACACTGATGGTTTCAGCCCCTTATGAATACCAGTGACTCGTCACTCCGGGTTTCAAGGCAAACCAAGCGCAGGTGTGGAGACTTTGCTATACTACCTGGTGTGTGCATGCGTTAATTACTGTGATAAAGCTGGCTACTTCCAGCATGATGCCTGCTGGGTATCCTGTTCTTGTCTAAAAAGAGGATGCAGTTTGGTATCTTGTCAGGGTTGGTGCGAAAAAACCAATCGCCTTTTACTGAGCTAAAAGACCCACTCTTTCCTTAAACCTTTCAACACAACTATCTGGGTCACGTGAAGCATTTACGAAAGACGGGTTAATTTTGGCATAGTACTTGAGAAAAGAAAAGAAAGTAGAAAAACTTAAAACTATGGTCTTAATGCGTCCAATTGTGAAGGGTTTCCTTTTCTAGTTTAACAGCTGAAGTGGGGTTCATGGCACTAGAATTAGTGCACACATCGACCGAAAGGCTTGTGCGATCCACTTTTCTGCAAGATGGCAGCACCTGCTTCCTGTGTCACATGACGGTTTCAACCAATGAATAAAGCAGACTTTGTTTATCCCCCAGGTGTCTACACTTTTAAAGGGTGGAAAATCGGGGAAGTTACATGTTGTGTCACCTGCAAGTCACATATTTTATAAAGTGCAACGCCAATGCATCCATTTGGGTGAAGCAGTCAGAGACAACACAGCCGCATTCCGATCGTATAGTCTCTGAGTATTAGAAAAAGGTACCTTACAGCATTCATTTCCCGAGAGATTGACAAGGCACATTTTTTTATAGCAAGGAATATCACCATCCAATCTAATTTTTACGAGTTGAAAAACAAAAGAGATCATCTTTCATAATAACGTCCGACAGATTCAGGTTGTCTAAATATGCTGAAGTGCTTCCTTGGTTTTCCTGTTCCTTGCAACTTTCAGTCTTTGGTGACTGCTCCTTGTAACCACTCATGTGCTAATTGGTTGATGCAGAGATCGTTCTTTTCACACTGCAATCAGCCGGACTTCCGCTCTGCTGCGCATGTTGGTATAAAAGTGATTTGGTTTTAGGGAGAAAGATTATTTTTAATGGACTCCACCTCCGTATCCAAAGACAAAATTTTGCACGGTTAACTTTTCTAGTGACACATGGAAATCTGTAAATGTTTATATGTTTGACCGAACAATGACCAAAATAGTTTTTCACGAATATCAAAACAAAATATGCCTTAATAAAGAAATCTGAGACACACCAACATTAACAGTGTCCCAATCATCTGAGTGACCATTCACCAGGACGTGTTCTTGGCTATGTAATGTGATAACTTGTAAAACAGTTGACTAAACAAAGACGGTATTCCATAACATTTCAATTTATACAACAAAGTCTTGTGCCAAAAACAATAAAATGTTCAACCGAAAAGAAGGAAATCGATTCGAATTTCCTTGTTGGGATCGATAGGAAGACGCAGTTTACGATAGAGGAAGATGAGCTGGTTAACTATAAAGTGACCCCCTGTGTAAATATCGACAATTTTGAAGACAGTGATAAATTATGCCCGAAGGGAAAAAACCCAAGTCGCGTTTCTGTATGACGGAAATTTTACTGCACTTAATTATTTTGCAGCAGCGGGCCACCTGTCCGTCAATAGAACAACAAAAGTCCAAGCACAAGCTCCTCTGAGGGATGGAAGCAAAATTGTTATGCAACATTCTATACTTATGCTTAACTTCCCATGAAGTTTGGGCTCAAATTTCTTAGAAATAATAACCGGTGATTTTACACATATATCATACTTAAAAATGATGATTTTAATGCATTTTAAATGAGCCTCCTTGGCAAGCCAAAAGTGCTACTTTCCTCCAGATCGTGGTCACTGGTGCTAAACTGTTGCGGACGCCACAAATGCAACCTGTCTCTCACCCAGCGTGGTATAGCCCACAGAACTGCATTAATGCTAAACATGGCAAGACAGGATAACTTCAGCAGTGATGGTGAGCATCATGATGATAATGGCAATTTGAAATTATTCTTCATATAATCTGACGAAGATGAACAAAATTGAACACACAGGACATTTGCGGCAGAAGAGCAGACAATCAAACCGTTCCAAGAAACGACCATCCATTGGACCAAAAAAAAAAAGAAAAGAAAAGAAACAGGAGAGTGGTCGTTCTAATCAACTATAAGCGAGATGAAAGTAACTGGAAAAGCTAGCCTACGTATGCCGTTATTTGGCCTGGTATTTTGAAGTAAAGTCAACTCAAACACAGCATTCCTCGGTGCGGTTGTTCGGTGATCGCTTTCGTAATATTTTGCTAGATTCTAGGTGTCCGTTTTCCGAGTTACCAGGGCAAACGGTCGTTAATTCATTTTGAAAACAAGACTTACTATCTAACTTTAATCTGCCCGGTTGTGTCTTAAACAGTTGTAATCGTCAGATACGGATTCGAAATGCGATACGATACCCTAGCTAGCAAAACACGCACAATACATTGTGAGGCAGTCACACAAAGCCAATTAACATTTCATTTTGATATTAAAGTGAATCGCGACCACACGTTTTCAGCACTGCAAATGTATATGACAGGGACAGGTTAACTTATGGAGAGTAAAGAGTTCGGACTGCGGAATAGGGTATTGACTACTAGGAAGTGGTTCTGGGCAAAAAGACACAAATGCAATGGATGAAAATAAAAAAGTGGGATGAACATGATAAAAAAAACTGAATTTCCTTGACGAGATTAGTCACTACCCAACGCGTTTTGCCACTCACAGAAACCATCTTGAAAGCAATATTTAACGTTCACTTAAGTACGATGATGCTTGCATTTTAATAGCCTTCCTGATTTTTTTAAAGCAATGTGATAATGTATATGATTCTAAACGTCTGCACAAATCTCATTTTTTAAAAAGATTTTGAGAGTTTTAGTTTGTTTTACTCTCCATTGACACTTTTAGTTTTACAGGTTGGTTTTACTAAGTGTTTTATTCGTGTACATTTAGTTATTTGTATATGGTCTTAGTATCTAAACTTTTGGATTTCTTTAATTTTAACTACGGTTAAATTATATGTACTACTACCTTCTTCTTTCATCTAGATGTATGCTGGGTCCCTTGGAAGAACAGAGCTGTACTCTGAAAGGGCTACCAAGGGTTAAGAAATTCTGAACAAAATAAATAAAAAATATATAAATTACGATGTGCGTATGAGATGGGATATGGGGGGGGGGAAGGCTAGTACACTTGTACAGGAAATAAAAATGCTTCAATGCGGAAGATCAATTACTTCTGGTACACAGTAGAAGAAAAAGTGTACATATTATAGGGTTGAAATAAAAACGTTTAAATATTGGACATTAACAACTATAAAAGCTTCCTAGGACACCCAGGTCGCCATCTTTTATTACTTGTGCAGTGCATTGAAAAGTGTAAGGGATGTCAGATTAAGTCATAGCTAAAACGAACAAAAGTAAAAGGGTATACGGGACTGAATGGAATATAGTAAACCTTGACTGGGTGTTTGTGTATTGTGTGGCAAAATGTGCTGGTAAACTTAAGAGCAAGGCGCTTGTGACCTTGGATCAAGTTCTGTCTTTTGGAAATGTCAATCGGTATTCAGCTCGAATCAAACAATACTGTGGTATAAGAGGTGACACACATAAAAAAAGACAATCCTAGGTGCACATCTTTATAAACTGGTTAATAATCTTGTAAAGTTTTATAACTGCAGCTAAAAAAGGTTATGGAGATATGCACGACGCAACTTTCATTTCGTACATGGGACGGACAAAAGTTCGTTTTCCTTAAATCAAGGGTGTTACACACATACACACACACACACACGCACGCACGCACGCACGCACGCGCGCGCGCCAAAAAGCTGAGATGCACATCTTAATATACTGATTAAGTACCCTGGTAAGTTTCATGACTGGAGCTCAAACAATTTTCCATGTATGCACGATGCAAGTTTCATGTTATTGTTAGATGCGGGACGGACGGAGATGACATAGAAATGCCGGGCCAGAAAAAGATAAAAATTACCACACTTCTCTAATATAAAAAAATTTTATGCAACTTTATGTTATGAGTATGGATGCGGATCTTAACTATGACTAGTATACTTTAAAGAAAATACAATGAAACCTTATTATAAAGACACTCAGATATCCGACACATTCAAAATAATGACACAAAAATTTTCTTTGGAAAAGTTTGTTTTCTTTGTTGTTTGATTCATTTATCTGACATATTCAGTTATCTGACACATTTTTTAGAGAACAGACGGAGTCATTATAACGAGTTTTCACTATACATTTTACCAAGTACGGCTCACGAAATTTGCACTCAGAACGCTACACGGACAATGACTCTTTCTGTCTGTCTGTCTGTCTGTCTGTCTCTCTCTCTCTCTCTCTCTCTCTGTCTCTGTCTCTCGATCTATCCCTCTCTCTCTGTACGAAAAAAGGCTAAGTATAGAGACGAGCAACCCATTACCCACTCCCCTGTATAGTTTGAAAATAGATACTCAAGAACCCATAGGGATGTTTATGTGGCAGAACTGATAACCCGAATGAAATTTCGAAGGTAAAAATTCGAAAGTCATGCATGGTAACTCTGCAAAAGTCAAATGGCTAAAGCAACCGAATAAATTTTTGCAGTGGTTCGAAGATGATCCTGTGTATGAATTCCTGTTGTAAACAGATTGCAAACATCTCATTGCGTAATGTTTACCCGAAGTGAACTACTGTTATTATAAAGACCGGGACCCGATGAGACTTCCGTCCCTGCCTGTAACTATGGACGTAGGCAGAGAGGGATGGCAAGTCGGTAAGGAGAGGGAGTGTCACTGCACTTAAGTTAGAACTGCTCACTCCCAAATCTCGCGCCTCGGAGATTGTCCAGGCTGGACCCGAGATTCCAACGAGAAACTGGGCATTATGTTCGTATAACTGATGGAATATAAAATGGAAAAAAGAATGCAAACATGGTAGTTTATCATCAGTTTTCATCGTCTTTTAGTTTTAGGATATTTGTTTGAAAATCTTGACAATGGAAGGTGTTGTTTTTCATATGACTAAGTAATATAACAACGGCAATGTGACGATGCTTCCCAACTGTGTCCGCGTTGTTTACGGTACGGAATGGAAAGAAGGGGTTGTGTACAAAAAAAAAAGAAAGTTTCCAACTATCCAATAAAACAATGGATGAAAATTTACCGCCTCCCTAATCCAATATCACCAATTAACGGGAATAGGTTCTCAAACAGAATCCCAATGTAGTGAACCCTAATTATTTTAATTTATTTCGGTTGCATATATATATATATATATATATATATATATATATATATATATATATATATATATATATATATATATATATATATATATATATATATATATATATATATATATATATATATATATATATATATATATATATATATATATACACGTTTGCAAAGAATTGGTGAAAATCCTATTTGGCATTAACCCTTTCCCCCTTAGGAGGTTTTCTCGAATTTTTTTAAAAAGGTTTTTTTGTTTGTTTGTTTGTTTGTGTGTGTGTGTGTGTGTTTTGTACACAACCCCTGAACAATTCTTTCTGTACTTCCCCGGTCGGCCTCAGTTGCGCCTGGACTGTACCCCACTACATCAACGCTTGTTCCAAATGAATGTATTTTCCCTGCCGGTGCGAGTGTGGCCGTTCTGAAGAATTTGTTTATCACGTTTTCTTATATTATGCCTCATTTCATACCCACAGCGTATTTTGCTTACTAGCATCGGGGATTAAAAGCTACCAGGATTCCACTTATTTTCGTAAATCTAGCTCCTGTAGATATTTAAAATATTTTATGTGTGTTAGCTGATCAGCGTTATGGTGTAAGTGAAAATATATTTGTGCTGGTGTTAACCTACACAACTGAAACGAACAAATTCATGTATTAATAATAATAATATTTACTGATTGCAGTCTGCCATAAAGATTATGTTTACACTATGTTTTTTTCGGGTTGATGAAAGTGGATGGTCATTCTCTCTCTCTCTCTCTCTCTCTCTCTCTCTCTCTCTCTGTCTCTCTGTCTCTCTGTCTCTCTCTCTGTCTCTCTCTCTCTCTCTCTCTCTCTCTCTCTCTCTCTCTGTCTCTCTCTCTCTCTCTGATTACGTTTTAAATTTATATGTACTCGTATTCACCTTTGTGCAAGCCCTGCACCCACCTCCTCTGTGTATGTATATTTTATAAGTCCTGTGCATATTGTGTGTACAATTAACTGTGTCTTGTTTGTCTGGAAAACCACTCGATTAGCACATATGCATAATTAAATGATCTAGGCTAAATAAACATGTTCAAACTAAAGTAAGCTAATATGACTTCTTGACGTAAGAAGTTTTTTTATATTTATACTGGAGTGTAGCCAAACACAGATCATTCCATGCATCCCACAGCCAAAAAGTCCACCTACGTATATCACTTGAAAAGCACCCGGACATAGGTGTGCCAGCAGTTATGTTTCCCTGAAGTACAATTTGCTTTATTGCATCTGTCAGTACGTTACAATTAATGCAAACATAATGCTACGGGGCATCAGCCCACTATTCTGTCTCAGAGCAATTTGGCCACAGCATATTTACTTTAGCCTTGTCGGGGAAATATACAGAAAAAACGTCAAAATTAGCAAATGTACCAAATCCCATAATTGCATCGTTTTGAAGACATTAAATTTATTGACCTCAGTTTCGAATGTAATGTGTGCCTGTAGTCCCATGTGAAAGACCAGCACATGTAATGTATGTGTTTTTGTATATATTTACAAACTGTCATAAATATTGCATCATGTATCAAGTGACGTTAATTGCAATTCACTTCATGTAAGGCAACATCTCATCAACAGCTTTGATAACCCTCTGGACCTCCTTTAGACAACAAGAAAAGCATACAATTTTCACTGATCAGAAGGGACCCCCATACATGCTCTTTACACATTTTATCATTTTGTATCCTACGAGGAGGTCATATAAGGAGCCTTTGATATACACCACAAAGGCAGTGACCCCCAGAAGAATGTCATGACATCGGACGTGTGTTTTACGTCCAAGGTGATATGATGTTACGGCACCTGTCTCTTGTTTTGGCCAAAGTACTGGAACTGACGGCTATCTTTTGTTTTCTCTGTGCCATGTTAAAATAAAATGGTAATGAGACCGTGACATCTTTTCTTCATAGTATCACCTGGTTACTTGGCAATGTAAAATAATGAAGACAGACATATCCCCAATTTATCTGTCCGTAAGATAGCCAGTGAAGATAGTTTCCACATGTCAAACATGAAAGGCGCGTTTGTGCCCCATGTCACCTTTAAATGTGCGATTGACCTGCAGCACATATATTTTTGGACAAGAGCGCAGCTTTGTGAATGCAAGATAGGGAGGCACCATTAGATGTCGTGGGTTCCTCTGTCATCGTTATTCATTCAGATCATAAGCACCAACAAGTACTGGTGGTGTCTCGTTTTTAAAGCATGTTGTTGATACATGCTTTTACAAAAGTAAATTTGTCCGTACTTGAACTTAATGCTGTTCAACTGTCTAAAACGCATTGAGCTATAATTTGTAATCTGCAATGCACCCCTAACAGATTCCCCTTGCTTGCACCAATAGTTCGATCAATACAAGGGAAATGTTATTCAGTTCAGACCCAATGGGGTTGTGGTCAACAGTGAGCAATAAAAACAAATAAATAATTATAATGAAAATGACAATCGATAGACAGCAGACAGACAGACAGATAGAGAGACAGATAGACAGGTAGACAGATAGATAGATAGATAGATAGATAGATAGATAAATAGACAGACAGACAGACACACAGACAGACAGATAGATAGACAGATAGACAGACAGACAGACAGACAGACAGATAGATAGACAGATAGACAGACAGACAGACAGACAGACAGATAGATAGATAGATAGAGATAGATAGATAGATAGATAGATAGATAGATAGATAGATAGATAGATAGATAGATAGATAGATAGATAGATAGATAGATAGATAGATAGATAGATAGATAGATAGATAGATAGATAGATAGATAGATAGATAGATAGATAGATAGATAGATAGATAGATAGATAGATAGATAGATAGATAGATAGATAGATAGATAGATAGATAGATAGATCCAGGGTAATCCAACGGCAATGTCTAAAACAAGTGCATATTCAGATCATTTTGGTGTCCTGGTGTGCAGACCCCCTCAAAATGACTGACGTCTGTCAAAGAGAATATCAGATCAGGTGATAGATGGCGCCAAATGTACAAGGCAGCATATACGATGACGGTTTCTTCGCCTTATCAACACAATGTTGCCAAAAAGCAAAGACAAGTTTTGAGACGATGTATTTTAGTATCTGTGAGTTTCCTCATTGTCATTTTCTAAATTAATATATTTCAAAGAACGTCAAACATTCACATTATATCCCTGAACAAGATATCGAATAGCTACGTTCTGGCAGCAAGTCAGGTTTAGTGTACCGCAGCAAAATTTTAGTATGAAAGGTTAATAATTCCATCAGCGCCAGTGCCTGGAATACACCCACAGAAAGCAGGATGGTGATAATGTCCTAACATGCAGGACACATACTGAATTGAGAGACTTAAATTGGGATTTCTTATCTCGAATTTGGCTGAGCCTGGTGAATATCTACATTTGTTAAAGGTCAAATGGCTTATGTGTTCCCGGTTCCTGCATGGGGTATCATGGTAATCGAAATATTTCAGAAGCATAACTGTGTGTTCACACTGCCAAAAGTGCATTCGTGCATTGTTGTCACAGGTAGTGAGTCGCCATCGAACATTCACATTGCTGGAGATCCTGCATGCGCAACATCACGGTTCACGCTGGGAATTAACATCTGTAGCTGTGCTCGAAACTATGGAAACTATAGAGTCAAAAGGAAGACAGTGCCGTAGCTAGGCTGAGGCAGAGGGACGCTTGTCTCCTCTGAATTTTGGCTGACGATGTTAGGAGTTAGCATAGAAATAGTTTATTTAGCCTCAACAAGACTTGTTAAGTTTAAGTTATTATACACAACAAAAACAAAAAGACCCTATTGTAACTAAGACTTCGAGTCACTCATAGTGATAGAAGATAAGAGCATCACAGGAGGTGTACTTTTTCAATGATTACTTGTATCTTTGCCCTAGTAGTTGTAGGACCAAATTCAATTCATATAAAAAGATAAAAAGTCACATTGAAGTAAAATTTTGAGAGTTTATATATGTATAAAGTTTTTTTGCCTTCAAACCCGCTAAATTACACCATTTTATGTGCCATTTTTCAAAAGTTTTCAATCTTGGGAGGAGGGCACGCCCCCTCCCTATCCCCCCCCCCCCACCAGTACCCTTTGCCTCCTCCAATTTAGAAGGCTGGCTACGGCCCTGGAAGACGCGCAGACTAAAACCTTTCCTGCCCAAAGAGGAAAAAAAGCAGCCAGATGTAAAATTTTTGCCTCAATAGATTAACTTACATTTCTGAACAGAAAATATTTTTTGTTGAGAATTGTAGGTAACACCTGACAGCATTTCTTTGGTCAACAACTTTCCTTGGTGTGGGTTGCCCGCGGAACACCAAGGAAAGCTCTCGACTCAATCCAATTATAACCAGGAAAGGGTGATATAAAACATGTAGTCAAGATGAACAGGACTGTGACACCAAATGAATAACTGCCACATGACCAAATCAGCTTCACCTCATAGTTTGTTGCATTCAAAACACAGACATTATAAATTACACATGAGCCGAGATACCTAGGAGATATATGCAGTATAGAAAGGTCACTTTAGCACGAACAGGACCTCAAGTTTCATTTTCCAGGCAATATATGCACTCCCCCGAGCACGTTAGGTTGAATTCGGATCATTTCCTCCGACAAGGAGGCGGAACATGTCATGAAAGAAAAGGAAGCAAAAATGTATTGTTATAATGTATACATCCTTCATCGACGATGCGGCTACTGTCAATTAATATTGCCCCATCTATAAAGTGAAAACATATTGGATAATTTTACGAAACATCTGATATACAATAGAAGCCATTGCCTAATCCAGAATCCAAAGATGCGAAGCTATTTGCTTTTTCACTGCTAACCCAGCGTCAATTCATCTAAGAAGATACTTCGAATAGGAGAGGCGTCATACGGGAACACGAAATAGGAAACCGCACGCGAAGTGCCGACTGGTTTGTTATTCGTTCTCACACACAGAATGTTGCAGGCTTAGTTTGCACGGTTGTTCTTAAGTCTAAAAAATTCAGTAGATTGGTAATGTTATAAGCGGTCGCGATAAAACATTGCCCAATCGGTAACACATTTTAAAAGTAGCTATTTGCTATCATTTCTCATCTTTTAACAGACGAAAGGATTGTATTTTTTTTTTCATGGAACATTATGCATGTCAAGTGTGCTGTTTAACGGTACTGATACTTTAGTTAGTATGTATGGATATACATGTATTTACGGTATGTGTAAACAGGGCTCCATTGGAGAGAAACAATGTTTACCCCTTTATGGGTTACCCTGTATAAAGACACTGCCTGAATAAAACCGACGACTAATCATGCTGTCTTCTAACTCTTTCAGTGCCCATTGCGACTAAAGTCGATCCACTTAAGCTGTATTGCCCTCAATTGTAACACAGATTTATATCCCTTGTCAAAAAAAAAAAAAACGCCCATTGAAGCTGCAACATGGCCATGACTCCAGAGAATATAGTGGTCCGGGTCAACAGCTCTCCTCGGCGCGCTTTGGGCGCATTGCGCCCAAAGCGCGCCGAGGAGGGCTGTTGACCCATCTAAAACTTGGCACTAAAGGACTTAAACCTTGTTATCTGTACATGGTATTTAGGAGAGTAACATTCGGCGTTCGTACTTCGGAGAGTAATATCAAGCGTTCGTAATTCATGGCGTTCAACAATCTAAGAAACCATAGTGATCTATTATTTCTAGCCTCTTCGCCTCTGTTGTGCTCTCTTCATAATAGTTTCCCTTTGTGTGCACCCGCAGTTCGACCGACACAAAGACAAAAGTTCAGTTCCATCAGACTAACGGTTTACACAAACGGGGGGGGGGGTAAAAAGTGAGAACAGCTCAGATATTTAAGTCCACCTGCTGCAAATTGGCACGAACACACACACACACATACACACATGCACACATGCACACACACACACACACACACACACACACACACACACACACACACACACACACACACACACACACACTAAAATCATTGAAGAACAAACCCGTGGTAGAAACAACAGAAACATTTAATGGTTTAATTATAACAATAATGATCCCTGAATCAAATTCCTCCGATGGGCTTTGCATTCAAGTAACAAACATACTCAGTCTTTAATTAGTAGTTCCAAGAGTTGCTGGAGGTCAGTAGCTTTCTTCAGATCTCACAGTATGCCGCGCAAAATGGTTGAGTCAGCACTGGGGAAGCTATCAAGACTTTTCTTCGCGTTTTATCTATTTGCACTCTGTTGATTTAACAACCATGTTTTTCTTTTTCAGGTTGGGACAATGTCTCTGGTGTACTTATCTGTCAATACAAACGACTACCATTAGCAAAATGAATCACTTATTGATTCACTAACTTGTATCGGACATTTAAGCCAGTGAGATTAGGCCATTGTATAACCATGTACCCTCAGATCGCCCGAAGGCGCCCGGGTGTAATTATGTTGCAAAACATGTTGCCTGCCACAATGTTTCTCTTAACATTCTATTTTACTCATTTTATGACTTACGAATCGAAATAAATGGATATTTTTTTCTGTTAAACATACACATCCTTCTATAAAGCAAAACGGATCTTAATTGCTCTTGTAAAAGGAAATCTAATTAAAGTAGAAGAAAAAATAGATAATTCGACAAAATCTGCAATCATACATCGAAAGAAGTTGCAAAGCTAAACAATTATGGCAACAAGGCATTGACCAATGCAGTTTGAAAATGGAGCAGCTTGAAACAGGTCCTCACCCACTGATGTCAGAGAGTATACTAGGATGAGAAGAGATGACCGATGGAATGCGTATAGTATTATGTACTATACGGCATATCGGAGCAAAAATATGTACGGCTGAGCAAGGGGATCCAGGGCGCTGACTTATGAACTTTCAAGCAAGTCAGTGTGAGCAGGAAGTGAACCATTTACAAGCATCCTATATGCTGGGTCAATTAGGAGCCAGGACATAAACAACGGTTAAGTTCCTCAGATGGAGGTGATGCAATAATAACCAGTACCGCAGCTACTTCCAATCCACTTCGACCGCAGTAGAAACATTTTGTACATATTTTGTAGTAACCACACACACAGACACACACACACACACACACACACACACACACACACACACACACACACACACACACACTCACTCTCTCACTCTTTTTAGGAATGGGGATGTGGTCGAGTGGATATGTGCGTTTCCCATTTCAGCTCGGCGACTGGTGCCAAAGGTTGCAGGTTCGAGTCCCGCTCGTTCCGAACATAATGTGTGTGTGTGTGTGTAGGTGTGTGTGTAGGTGTGGGTGTGTGTAGGTGTGGGTGTGGGTGTGTCTATAAAAGAACCCTTCAAAACTTATTCAATTAATCAAGCAATCAATAAAATGCATATTAGCTAGTACAACTAATCAATAATTTAAAGACAAATAATTACTTATTTTGAATTGTGTAACACGACCCTGTTTGGAAGAAAGTGTCACAACGATTTTATTTCGAGAAGAATTATCAATCTAATTCTTAAATTTGCACAATGAACTGTTTCTCGCTTTTTTTTAATTTTTGTTCCACAGATTCGGTTTAACCTGCAAATAAAAGGTACCAGGATAGTATTATAAAACTGTAATGACGTGCAGGACGGATTATCTTTCAATGTTGAATCAGCACGTGCCCAGTGGATTACCAAACCCAGACACGACTAGCGCGTTATTTTGAATAATTAGTCCTCCTTTGCCGCTCAGTACTTTTAACCGGTTTGATGGGGTAATAGAATGTGTAATATGACTGTTCCAATACGTCTCCATCCTCGGGCAATAATATTCTTCACCAACATTTAACAATGCGGGTTTTGATTTCAACGTTCAAAGGGTATCGCACGGCATGCTCTATTAGAAGCAGTCCGCCCTAATTCAGCTACACACTTGCAATAATCAGACACCATCTTATTTACGGGCTTGACGTCAGAAACATTCTAAATATGAGGGTAGCCCAGAACAGAGGCCCTTTTACCCATCTTTGTTGTTGACCAAATGTCTCTGCCATACGGTGAGACTGACTTTACATATACATCAAATAAAATTGTCACCAGACACTGTTTTATGTGCGTTTAATTCCAAACTTCAATCTTGCACGAAGCTACCAACCTGTTAGCAGGGCTTGTAGCTCCTAAGGTGTACAGCCTAAGAGCGCAACAATGCATGCAAAAGGTGGGGAAGAGACAAGTATATCACCTACGCAGGTACAGCAGTCACTATATTAAAGATTAAGGTACTTTTTAAATTCGTTCATAAATGCATTAAACAAAGGCGAACTTAATGGACACATTTGGCTTCAATTGATAAAACTTTTAGAATATAGACGTGCACCCATCTAGAGAGCCTGCAGAGGTTGCTGTGCCAGTGTACAGACTTTAAAGCAGTTCTAGAGCCTGCATATTAACGCCAGCATCAGACGATATATGAAATAAGAAAATCTGGTTTACAGTATCGAATGCTCACCTACAGTCGACAACTTATGAAAATGTTGTTACTTGTTTGCCGTCCATATATACATATATCCCATAACGCGAGGGCTCCCGTATTTCGCCATCTTGCCTTCACCTGTTGTCAGCTAAGCAATCAACATATACATTTTTTTATAGTTTATCTTCACTGGTCTGCTTCCATAACAAATTCACTGTCTCATGAAAATGGTTCCAAGTTCATACGGATGCACCAGCAAAATACGACAATACAACCATTTCAGCATTTTTGAACAAAATAAAGGCTGAATATCGGCCCTAAAATTATGAACAACTAAGCACATTTTTGTCTATTTTGGTGGGTGGCTTCCATTAGGTCCGGTAAACATAAACGCCCACGATAAAAGGAAGAAAGTTGATCCTGGTTTTCCATTCCTGATCCTTTTTTTTTTCTTTTCTTGGCTTTGCTGACGCAGGTGGGAGATCGGAAGGAGGGCAAAAACAGTGACACTGCCCAGAAGAAAAACGATCTTCAGACAACTTGTGTGGCTTTTCATCGCAAATGCACTGTCTTATCAGTATAAATTGGAACAGGAGTATATTCACCCAACAGTCAAAGAATGAAGACATTCAAATATATCCATACAAATATAAGTATGGCAAACTTAAATTCAACTTGAAGCGAGAATTTTTGTGCGAAAAACATTATGCATCCCCCAAGCAGGGGCCTCTTACCAGAGGCCATCCCTCTACGAGGGCCGCTATTCTGCAGAAAGTTTGACCTTGAATCACGACCGCAAGATCACCTCTTGGAAAATTTAAGGGAAGTCTCACCTGGGTAAATAATGACCAAGTTGGATGGACTTAAATAAAATACCCATTTAAGAATACGGCAGGGAAACCATGTTATCGTGTAGGGCATTATGACCTTCAATTGTGACCTGAAGGTCATCCACAATCATAGAATTTTTTTTTTCAAACCTATCGAGTATCTTTACCAAAAGTTTCAAATGAATGTAGTTTACGGTTTCGATAAAAGTCAAAATGGGAACTACCATTGCAGACCCCATTGACATACATGGTAATCAATAGGAATGCACAAAATCCCCCCCCCCCCACCCCAAGAAAAAAAAATCTAAAAATCACGAAGCATGACCTTTTGAACACGGTTGGTAGATACCTACCCCATGTACATGTCCACAAAATTTGAAGTGATTCTGGCCAATTATTTTCGAGAAGTTGAAAATGTGAATTAGATTTACAATCCCCACTGACTTACATAGTAATCAACAGGAATGTATGCAGTTTGACCTTTCAAACGGGTTTAAAATAAAACATCCAAATTAAAAGCCCATAGATACTTTCCTATTATCGTTAAATAGTAACCTTGGCCTACAATTCACCCTTTTAGAAGGCATTTAAAAAATATACATCATCGCATATCGGATAAGAAGTGAAATGTGGCTCATTTTCAATGTTTAACTATATTCCAAGAAGCGAGTCTGCTTTTAGTTAGAATTATTGGTGTATACAGAGCATGAGAAACATACGAAGGCAACACCAAGCATATAATACGATAGTACATGTATGTAATTTCAATATAATAGGACAAAGGGGACGTTTCTCACAATGTCCACAATGTGCATTAAATGAGACGCCTCATTCGGATTTTGACAGAGTGGATTCTAGTTACCACATGTATTGCCGAATTTCATACGGTTACGCACAGCACTGATATGATAGTTGTTTCTTATATTTACCGGACATCTGTCCATCATGACCTTTCCATTTTTCTGATCATCAATAGTATATATTTACTAGTCGCCTTTACTGGTCGCACGTTCTGGCAATGGAAGTCGGTTCACTTCTGCAATTGTAAAACCTCTCGAGTTGATAATTCTGTTCTCCCGAATGCCATCAGGCAATGAAACCATCTCCCTTTTGACACAAGAAATTGTTTATCTTCCAAAAGTTTCAAACCTAAGCTGTAATTAACACTGTTAGGTGGAGCTATATTCCTGATTTCTACCTCTATGGCTAGAGATTTACCAACATTTGTTTCACACACAGTTGCGCCTGGGATACTGTAAATTAAAGTTCGATCTTTAAAAAGTAAATGTTATTCCACAACCAACATGTACCTGCTCATTCTTCATGAAGGATTCAAAACACTTTCTTTTATACTGTCCAAACTACAATTCTGAAATAAAAAAAAACCTTAACTATGTTATTCATGTAACAACTCCAGCGGTTTACCGAACATTATCACTCACATCGCAAGTGACAGACTGGTTGAAATAGGGCTATGGGGCAGTGACGAAGTATTAAAATTTCCTTCAAGTCTAAATATTTGAAGCTGTCTAACAATATTCTGTCAAAACAAGGCGCTTCGATGATGAACATGTGTCTGATTTCGGTGGGAAACAATATTGAGTTGACGTATTTTTCATTCAGACGTTCAGCATAGCAATATGCAGCTTTATTGGTCACATGTTGGAATCTGTCCTTTGTCATGTGTCCTCTGTGCCCTACATATATCTATGTGGCGTTTCATGTCTAGAGAGCGCCCACCTTGAGCATCTCGATGTTGTGGGAGGCAATCCAGTTGAAATAAGTATGTGTGAACTAAAAAAGAAGAAAAAGAAAAAAAAAGAAAGAAAAAAAGCTAGTTACTCGTTTAGATGTTAACTTTCGGGGACATTTTAAGTATTTCGGAGCAGTAGCTATAACTTGAGAACGTATGTATTTCCACCAGATGCTGTGGTCGTGATGCTGTGGCCGTGCCGCTTTTGCACCATAATGACTTATATCGTGGATATTTACAATAGCTTCAATAAACACGCCAGATAAACAATTATAATTAAATTGAATGAACAACGTCTTTGTATATCACTTCTGGCACTTTGCTTTGGGACAACCATGTCAACAAACATTGATTTCAACTGCTCTCAGGTCACAAATATAATTTTAACTTGTCAATCTCAATTCGGCTTTACTTTTAACCTTGTCTGTGCTGGGTATTATTATTATTATTATTATTATTATTATTATTATTATTATTATTATTATTATTATTATTATTATTATTATTATTATTATTATTATTATTATTATTATTATTGAAAAAGTACCCCTTTACAGCGGGGGCACAATGTCCGGGGTAGGACCAGCCGTGCATCCAAACATACAAGCGTAAAATGTAAACGAACGAGATATGCTTTATACAAATATAAAAACAACTAGGGAGGACTGATTTGTAACCGAGTAAGTCGCTCCTGATGCTCCGTGATGTCTAATCCACAAACAGGAGCAACAGAGCCACATCTTCCGTGTAGTTCTTAACCAAAGAATAGCACAATCCAATCTCTCTACGGTCCATAGTCAATTCAGTCAATGTCTATGCCTAAACCATACATTAATTAACACATATTATCACGTTCAATTCAAATTTTGAAAATTCAAGGCTTCAACGGTCAAATGAATTTATAAGCGGGTCACCTACGAAAAACCATCAAGCATGTTTTGCGGCCTTCCATTCTTGGACATGCTGTTTGTAATGACGGCTTCTTGCCTTTACCTTGTATTTAGTAAAGACAACCCACTCGAATTTAAAGAATGTTTGAACGTAAAATAATAGCAAATACATAAGTACATACTGTTTAACACGTTTTTGCTTATGATGCAAGACTTAGAGAATATGTATTAACTAGTATATGCACATATACATCCATGCGTAGAAATAGCAAAATTCAAATTTAAACCTATTCAGAGAAAGGGGTATGACATTTGTATTTGGCTCACTTTTAATGATAAAATTAATTGTCAAACTTGATCATTTATGTGTTCTAAATTGATAGGTAGGTATTAAAACGGTGTGATTTCAGCAAAATTGATGTTTTCCTGATATTTCACTGTTACAAGTGCCTCCGGCTGTGCCCAGGTTACAAATTCAACTGACGTCAAAAGAGGTAATGTGTGAAAGGGGAAAGAACATCCATTTTAAAAATGTTTCAATAAAATGTCCAATTTACCTGTGGCCTAACAAAAATACATATATGTGTAGTTCTGATGTCCTGACCGACCCCACTGAAAAGGCCCAAGTCCCGAGCCTAAACATTTTTTCATGAAACATAAAAGAAAAAAAAATAAAATAAAATAAACTTTCAAGCCGCCCTTCACTGACAAAAAATTTACCTTTCCCCCCCCCCCCCCTGCTAAAAGATTTTACTGAGAAAGAGGCCCTCGTGTACCGTTAATTTGCAGTAAAGTCATCTTAAACACAAGTTTATTTCAACTTTTCTGCAGCGGAGGATTAACTTGGGCTGGGTTAAGAGCAAAGCTGCATAGCCACGGTTGTAGGGTGAAACAGCAGCCCCATTAAAGATTTTATCAAGAAAACGGCCGTCATGTGCCGCTATTTTGCAGTTAAGTCAACTGAAACACAGCATTTTATTTCAACATGTCTGGAGGAGCAACACAAAGTTCAATTCGGCATAGCCCCGTTTGTTCCGTGATCGTTACGATAATATGTCGCTAGGTTCCAGGTGTTCGTTCTCTGAGTTACCAAGGCAACCGGTCGTTAAAGTACTTTAAAAACATGACTTACTATCTTAACTTCAATCTGCTCGCTCGATTGTGTCTGAAGCATTTACCATCATTAGTTACAAATCCAAATACCACACGATATACCTTGAACCGGCACGTTGTGAGCGCCATTTTAAGCATACGCAAAGCCGCACAAAATACATCTGATTTGGATATCAAAGTGAATCGCAGCCACAGCAAATATCATATCATTATTGATGCTATAAATTATTTGCAAAATATATACTTTTGGTTGCGTATAATAACCCCACTCTGCCAGATCGTCCCAACATTTTCCTCATTTATTACAAACCACTGGGTGCAGAATCCACAATTTTCAAAATGGCAGACATTGTAGGTTAGTCCCGATTAGATATTAAAGAGGTAGTGTTCAACATATGTTTGTGATTAGTTTTAAGGGAAGGTCAATTTATCGAATGAATATAATGTACAATATATAATGGGACTATTCCAGAGTGAGCATCACCTAAAAATGTAACTACAACGCCAGACAATTAGTAGTTGTAGGCAGCGGTGGACCCAATAATAGAGATTTTGTATCAGACACTGACGTTGCCTCCCAGGTTATAAATTAAAAAAGCACCTCTAGTTGTACATACCAAGTCCCCCTGTTGGGTAAAAGATGGAGCTTAGGAGAGCAGGTTGCCCCGATAGTGGATACAGGTCAGAAGGTACCAGCGGGTTTTATATATGTGGTAACTAAGATTGCACCTGCATTTTCTTTCATTGATTTAAGGAAAATGGCTGAAATGGGAGACTTCAGTTTATTCAATTTGTAAAAATTCTTCGTAGCAAAATCAAGGGGAGGGGGTGGGTTTCAACACGTTCCATAATAAAAATATCCTGCATTTCAGACACAATATTCTGATTCATAAGCAAAACAATCTGGCCCCAGGTGTACAGAAGACAACAGTTCAATCAAGTAAAGTGTCACCTCACCTTGGCTACCCCGTGGAATGAATTGAGGTCTGAAAGTATTTTTTGCCCACGTCCTTTCAACAGTCACATGTTTCCGTGGAAAATATAGAAAAAACCTAGAAAAGATGATTTGCTGCATAGCAAATCAGTGTGTGTATCTTCAAAGCATATTGGTATGGCAATGTACAACTAATCCATAACACAGGGGTGGAAGTTGGAATGGCATCTGCTTCTATAATAGCTTTGCAGTTATTTAAGATTTAAAATAGTGTCAGAGAAAAGTGTCGGACTTATTCACTGGTGAAGAAGAAAGAAAGAAAGAGAGAAAGAAAGAAAGAAAGAAAGAAAGAAAGCAAGAAAGAAAGAGAGCAAGAAAGCAAGAAAGAAAGAAAGAAAGAAAGAAAGAAAGAAAGAAAGAAAATTTTAGGATAAACAGAAAAGTGTGTGTTGACACGCACATTTTAAATATGAAAAAGGACATGCATGAACAAGCTATGACAATAAGCCGAAAAGCTTTCTGGGGGTTTATGTACAGACCCATGCTGACATTGGGGGATAAGAACAGGTAACGATACACTTTTAAGCCACAATTATTGTTTTCTGTCAAAAAGCTAATTGGCAATCGCACATAGGAACCATGTAGGTAACAACTGGAATAATCAACCACCTGCATCTGTTATTTGCCATTCCATCATTGGACCCAAGTAATTTCAACTCTTAAGTCTTGTCTGCTTACTGTTTATTTTGTCTGCTACGGTAGATTAGTCACGCTAAGTTAGATATGGGAAATAGAATTTTTCTCAAGAAAGCTGCGTCATATTATGGTAAACCATTCTAAAATTGGAAGTGAGTATCACTGTAAACCGACAGCGATTGGAATATTAAAGCCTTCAGACACATGAAGATAAAAGGAAAATATCCAACTGCTTATTGACTAACTATATATATATATATATATATATATATATATATATATATATATATATATATTTATATATATATTTATATATATGTTTATATATATGAATATATAAATATATATATACATATACATATGTATATGTATCTATATAATTATAATGATAATAACAACAATAATAAGGCAAAAAGCGTATGAGCTTTTCAAATTAAAGGGTAGATGTATGGAGGCTTGCTAAAATTTAAGGATAAGAATAGATGACTATTTCTCCAGTAAACTGAAAAGGTGAACCTTAAAATATATTTAGAATACAATGTATCATCCTTTTTGCCACTGAATACATCTTGCCAAGGAAAGACAAAACCACAAATTGCTAATCAAAACAAATGTTTCAAAATGACTGAACTGCCTAACATCCGACTGTCTTGCCTTTTGTGTTTGATATTGCGTGATCTAGCTGCATTTTGAAAATACAAAATGTAAGTCTATGCACACTTTATTTCTCACCTATAGTTGCCAGGGACTGCGAAATAATCTTAGTCGGACCGAATTTGGTCATTTTGTGTGCTATTTTAGTTTATGACCAACAGAGAGTGAGTGACATCAATGAAGAAAGTTATCCATAACCGGTTGTGGATAGAAATGGCAAAAGGCCAGAGACAAGTGCCTGGTAGACGACCAAACAAAAAAATAAAAACAAAAAAACAAAAACAAAAAAAAACAAAAAAACAAAAAAAAAAAACACACCCCCCCCAAAAAAAATTAAAAAACAGACAAATAAACAAACAAACACAAAAGCCACTAAAATATATCAATCGAACCAGACCTAATATACAGGTACAATGTGCCAAACGTATTTCAACAACTGATGTAAAGTGCATTTGGGTTTAATTGCGTTTTTTATCATTTACGTATTGCCCAAAATTATATATATATATCTTCCACAAAGGGATTCCAAAATCCCATTCTCTTTTATTCTTTTATTATGTTATGATTCAATGTTTTCAGTAAGTATACATAAGTATATGTGTAGAATTTGTTAATAATATGGATTATCTTTCATTTACACCTAATTATTAAACCTAAAGTCAAAATCGATAGGGATTTATATACCAGAGTAAAATTGGTCAGAAAATGGAACAAAATTCTCGTAGTATTATCTTCTCGGTCCATTATATAATATGTCATTTTTTCTGGATATAGTCTGAACATAAACTTACATATCTAAGTTAATTGGAGATTATCTAAAATCTAAAATACAACTTGGTGGGTCTGTCACTTAACTTAAGTTATCAACAAAGGTAAAACAATTTTTTCGCCTATTTTCGTCAAGTCTGTGGAATCACAGTGTAAATAAGGATTTTGAATGCCATCATTTGTGTTACTTTCTGTGTTGCATATCACCTTAAAACTACGTGATGAGTCAATATTTTAATAAAAGCATACAGGGGTGGTTCTTGATCCAATAATAGAGGTGGTATCATTTGGCATTAACATTAAACATACAATGAGGATTAAGTTGTATGTGTGTTAGCATTCATATATCGGTTAAAAGTGCTGGGGGTCAAAGTATACAATATCAATCAAAGGTGAAGGGAACCATATGGTTTCGCCGAGTGCCAAGGTGCGTAACTGTCCCCTGATATTGACGATGGTGGACTTATTTTAGTGTATATATTGTACACATTATCGTTTGGTAAACCTGTTTTACATATCCTATGCTGGCAATACAACTGCAGTGCAAACATGTTGTGCCCATTTGCTCCCTCTTTTCCATCGTTCATGTAACAATGCTGCCTCTTTAAGGCTACATTTGACAGCACTGGTTGTATTCTTCATTTGTTGAAGGAGAAGCCATAATCACACACCGTATGAATTCGAAAATATTTTGAATGTACCCGTATGACGCTAACTGGAACTTCCATCTGTCTATAAATGTCATCCTGTAGCAACATTATTCCCATGTACTCAAAATATCAATTTAAGTTCTGAAAGAAAGAACTCATCATACTGACAAAGTCTGCCACTTTTTGTGCGTGAACTTTATTGGCTGCGCTTGCACACATATTCCAGATAACCTGTCAGCACAAATATAGAAAAAACAATCAAAACACAGCAAGAATCAGACCGCACTTGACAAAATACGTCATAACATAATACAATATACAATAGTAAGTGCAATAAAGGAAATTAATATAAAACGTCAACTATGTGCAAATATTGAACTGTTTTGAACAGCAGAACATATACATTTCAGGTGGCTGCTGTGTGTCATGAAGTCTACAAAGCTTTATCTCTTATTGCCATGCAATTCGCCATGACTTGATCGTACAGAGTCGTACATCAGTTTTTGATTGGGTTAAAGTCTTCACGGTACCCAGGTATGATTGCTTGTAAAATTCTCCCCTTAGCTGTTGAAAAATTGTTATTTGGCACGAAAGAAATTAAAAACAGGGACGCCGTTTAGTTCAATCTCACACTGGATTAGGACTTCAGTTCTCCAAACAAATATGTAGCGTTTCTTCATTTTGTGGCTGATGCTAGTTCTAAATTTGGACATTTGCTACGACAGCCGATGCTTTATGTTGCCAGAACTGCGCACTATGTATTAGCTCTGTAGTACTGTGATGCTTAACATCCATGCAATACAGGCTTGTTCACTTTCTGTGACGTCCTGTTCAACAGTGCCGGATGAAAATGGTGATCATTTCATGAGCGCTGGCGTGGTCGCCGAATTATGCAGCTCATGTGCGCAGAACATGAAAGGAACAAAAATCAGCGAACAGAGAGGACTGTTAAATCACAAAAATGATGCAAGGATTGTTTATCATCCTCAGATTATAACGGGCACATTGAACGTGAAATGCGTTAGATTGGGAAACAGCTAAGGCTGACCTTGCCGATATTTTGTGTACAGGGCTCAGGAGGCTGAAGTTGTGGTAATTTAGCCTTTGGTCACCCTAGAATAACAACGCGCAATAACAGCGGTAGTTTGTAGTTTGACTTTGACTTTGACTTATTATTGGCCTCTGGTTTGAAAAGACCAGAATCATCGTTTCGCCGACAGGGGGAGGGAGTAATCTTGGTTGAATCAATTACACGAGAATTTGTATATATTGACTGCCTTGAACCTGCGACATAATGTAATGGCAAGCCACTGAAGTTTTGAATGATAGTTTCGGCTAGTATAATATTGCCCAGATCAATAGGGTATGGGAAAAACAGAATCCCAACAACACTGGAACTGTATCATCACTACAAAGCATAGCAAAAAGTATAAGTATTCAATAATAAATAAAATACATGACTGAAAAGCGTATATTAATTTTTAACGAAAGATCTCTTGCAGACGATGAATATTTCGTACCAACATTTAAGAGATTTCACGTGAAGTGAGCTCTACCTTACAAAACCGATGTTAAATACATCTATTGCTATTACTTTATCATCTATAGTGAATATTCTCTTTAATGCATTTTTCACATGTCTAGCGATAGAAACTGGAATGACCTGCAAAAAATATTTCATACATTTGATCTTTTGAAAACCATTTGGCTCTGAATTTACCTGTGCCGTTTTCCATTGAAAAGGCGCATTAATATTTTTCCCTCAAACGATTATATGGTATGCTATTATATAAATTTTTTAGGTTGTTCCCGACTTTTCCACTAAACACACTTGACTGAATTGCTATTACTTTTAGAATCTGTACTGAATATTGTTCTGGAAAACTCATTTCTCATCTGCGGATAAAAGTTGCAATGTACATCTAATACATCCAACTGCCTAACTGACAATACCATTAATATCAACTAAAATTCAGTAGTATTTCTGTTCAAATGTTGAAACCTTCCTCCTTCCAATTCCTGTTTTTCAGACCTCCTACTACTCTGCTAGCGTTCTTCATAATTTAGGCCAAAAAGATTGAAAGGTGTGCATTATTTGTCTCAACCAAAGTCTTTGTCCTGCTCATTCCTGAATTTACCAGATAAAAATTATCTCTCTCAACTCCCCGGTGCCAGGCCTATGTGTAATGAGAGTTTATCCGTTTATTAAAACTCCGCGCCTGTATCCCTATTCTGTGAATGTCTATAAGGATTATCTCTTCTGAGACTCATAAGGACACCAAAAGCTAATAAAACAACATTATATATTGCCGTTTAATTACAATCAGGCTCAATTATCAGTCCTTTTG
Organism: Hermodice carunculata; assembly: GCA_964020975.1. Lineage (NCBI taxonomy): Eukaryota > Metazoa > Annelida > Polychaeta > Eunicida > Amphinomidae > Hermodice > Hermodice carunculata. The sequence goes on from OZ026622.1 coordinate 393,835, forward strand.
GCATTTTGGAAGTACAATATCACATATCCCACAGGATTTTTTTTCTTTCTGTTTATTTTCATATTGACCGTTGTAGTTGCCGTGGACACTTTGCATGGAATACCTTACGGCACAAACATGCGCACCAAACCAATTAAAGTTAAACCGTTTGTGGCTGTAAACGCAGTTTAATTTCGATTGGCTGAACGTCGACATGAGGCCTGGATATGATTGGTCCTAAAGTCCTCTTATCATCTGATATCAGCTGAGGAATAAACGCTCTGATGTTGCTCATACATAATTCTCACATAACTCCTGAAGTTCATTGTTTTACTCCAAATAAATATGTCATATTCTTATGTGGAGAAGTCTAATACCAGCCACAAATTTTCAATTTGTACCATGTAGCCCTTGTCCAAACCATTGAAATTATATGTCCGATGCTCTAGTTTATTCAATACAAAGATGTTTGACAAAACCAAACTTTTTCCAGTTGTACACTGCAAATTGTCGTCATTCAGTCTCAATCTCAAAGTCCGTTTCACCCATCATGATTTCATACATCTTAGAGGTGATTAGCAGATCACACATACGCTGAGAAAGTCTTTTAATAGAAAGACCAGCATCTTCCCAGAGGCACTGTAAAGTTAGCTATTTATCGTAACACCTTCTTTGTAAATATAATATTTTACATATCCCCAACCAGACAGTCATAATAGGAACGATGAATTGTCTCAGATACATCACAGCATAATATTATACCTAGACCGATATTATTGAATATATGGTCTAAATCGAGGATGTAATAGTCTGCGCAGTTGTCATAAATCAAAATAATCAAAGGCAGGCTGCTGTATCTTCATTTATCAGCACTACCCTATATCGCTTATTTCTCTTCTTTCCACAAAAGGCATCAACATAGGGTCTGTCGAATTCTCTATCTTTTTTGGAATCAGGGCATATAAACCATTTCAAAAATAGCATTAATTTGACTGAACAAATGCATCATGAACTTAGGTATATTATAACCCAGCTTACAAATACACAGATAAAGACAATGCAAATATCTCCTGGTGTGTCGCAAAGGAAAGATTTTGAGGGGTTTACTCGTTGCCTGTACAAGTGGACAGCGGTGTTTTGGAAACAAGAGGATCATGGTGGTCTTGCGATCAGATGAAATTGTATTCCTTGACTAATATATAGCTGCCAAAATTCTAATTGTAAAATTAGACAAATATACACACATTGCTACTTGTCGGTATGCATCTGCACAACGCTGTTCTAGCTCTGTGTACAACTGTTGGGTCAGCAACTGTTGGCTGGTAAGTTTAGTGAAACTCTGGCTGGCCCACTGTAGCAAAGTAGCATATTCTGTCGATATGCAAAGTAGCATATTCTGTCGATGAAGCAAACTTTTCACAGTAACGTGCCATTTTGGGAGTGCTTGGGACCCTAACGGCCTCCGTACGTACTACGCAGACACGATTCAAAACGAGGCTGTATGTGGTCGCAAGCTGAGGCAAGCGGCATATGACAGACAACTAGGCTGTGACAAAGGGCAGCATCCCGAACACATGCACAAGAATGCAACCCCAAAAGAATACATTTGTTCGCATACATTTGTAAATGTATACCTGAATTTATTTGGAAGAATGACTCACAGCGTGATGAAAGCAGGTCAAAAGTAACTTTATAAAATAATACAAGAACCTCAGTACCACCTTATGATCCTGACAGGTATAAGACAGTCTGGTTTAACATAGGTCAGCAGTTTATCATATACTATAGTTAATGCATTGTGAGTTGAACAAACTTCACCTTTTTTTTTAATTACTAGATCATCTGAACCTGCCACATCAGAAGGTATAAAATCTTAATTACAAAACTACGCACTGACAAAGCAGTCCATAGATAAAAAAAAAATACATTAAATTTCAAGTTTCTAGCAAAAGGGTTGTTTTTGCTTAAGTATGTCATTGTGAATAACGAAAGTCAGGGACATGTGCCAACAGCGCGTTTCACATGTTCAGCTTTGGCTTGCTGCTATGGTAAAAGCTCTTGAAGGGCGTGGTGGTCTCAGGGGTCCCGCCCAACTCGAAAAAATATTAATGTACAGATAGAATACCATGATACAATCTTGCGAGTGTACAGCGCTGATCAAGTACATATGTAGACAGCGCATGACCTGATGTGTGTGTCTAATTCTTACTGCAAATCTCTATGTAAAGATATCACTTTGGCTTAACCAAATGGTATTGTTTTATAGCATTAATGCACCCTATTCAAAAGTCCTTGCCATATTTGGAACACTACTACCCTTTGGATGCAGAAACCAGAATAAGGCTGGGGTGGAAACCAAATAAAGTCCCCATTCACTTACATGCTAAATTTGTTTACTTTTCTAGTCATACCTATCATTTAAAAACACATTTGAATGCATCTATTGTGTTGTCCTGTTGTGACAACTCTAGCACTACAACATTGAGGAAAAACAGGGCTTCAGTGTTTGATCCATTGTTGAAAAAGTAACTGTGATGTAGGTTTTCATAGCAACATGTTTTATATCATCTTACTGCAAAACATAATCTTTTAAATTCATATTTTAGAACCAGTCATCCATTTGGGTGTGTAACTTATATATATATATATATATATAAACATGGTCCAATACCCACGTTTGTCGGATTTTTTGTAGTCCTGATTAGAAAAGTAGGTCTGCACCGATCAGTTTGCTCCATTAACAAATCAACGGAGCTTTAGCATGAATATATCTGTGACAGCTTTTTATATATCCTTAAAACCCCAAATTTTATTAAACTATTGCTGCTGTAAATTCTTAGACTGTATAGAGAGTTAACTCAGTTATTCTAGCTTTGGATCCAACTGTACAGGGTATCAGATTTGCAGTTACATGTTATATTTACTAAATTTCACGATGTTTAAATGATAAGGGATAATTTATCTCCCTCTGGAACGTCCCTTCTAGTGATACATTGTACAGCTGGTTGCTTTGTATTAATTATAAGAGAAAAGAGAAGCTATACGTTGCAGTAACTACAGGAAGCATTATCCATGAAAGGAATGCAAATAAGATGTTTTGACCCTATTTTGAGCCACCGAACTCAGACACTCTGCTCGTGGATATTGCTTGAGAAGTCCCATAAGCTATTTCTACATTTTGGGGTCCTCACTGCTGCACCTTCAGAGGAACAGCCGGATGGGACGTTTGTTCTTGACACAGGCAAAATTTGTATCTCATGTACTCTAGATCAGAGCGATCTGATTACAGACACACCGGGAAGGCCTGTCTGATGTGAAACCACTGACTGAACGTTATGACACCGTAGCTTCAAGTTGAAAAAAAAAACAGCAGTTGGGCTATTGCAGTCAACATCCCCATTAGCCAGATAAAACGTGTGATTTGGAAAAGTTTTTAAACGTGACAACAAACACCCAAGACAGGTTTAAAATAAGCAAAAGAAGACAATAGGTATGTATCACAAATGGATTTTTGTACTGAGAAAGGTGCTTCCATACTGAGATTTTTGCATTTTTTGACTTTTTTTCAAAAGTAATCAGTCTAACTTTCACTCCAAATATGTTTTCATGCATGACTTTTCACGGCCTATCATTACTTAAAGTACAATTAATATTTGGTTGTGAATCATGCATTCTTCCGACTAACTCTGGACTTGTAAACCGTGACACCACAGCATAAAATGCCATAATTTTCACTTGCCCAAACAAAACAGACAGTCGTGTCAAGTGTTTGTCACGACGCGTTTAGTGTTATTCAAAAAAATGGAAAAATAGAAAAGAAACACACTAGGAAGGAAGAAAGGAAAGAAGGAAAGGGAAAGCAGGATAAACGAGGAAGGAAACAAACAGCATGAAAACTTTAGTTTTTAACAGAAAGAAAGAAAGAAAGAAAGAGCACTATTTCACTGAAACAAAAACTTTAAAGAAAAGCAACGAGGCACGCATTTTGGGGGCGAGTTTCATATGTCACAATAGCAAGCACGGGCTATACCCAACAGAATACCCCGGGCATGCAGTGCAAATATGATGCCTGTTGTGCATCAAACGCCGTGCTTTGTCTGGCATTAGGCTTCAGTCTCCGTGTACGTCATGAATATGCTATTGTCTGTGAGAATCATCCCTCACAGATAAAAGGACTCTCGCCTTGTCGTCTTGCTGAGATGCACCAGCTCTTTCTTCCCGTGTTGGTGACCTGTCATCAGTGGATTTTTCTCGTGGCCGTGTAGACATTTAAATATTCATTTATTTCCTGTCAAAATCCCAAAAGGTATTTTGTCTCTGAGAGACGCAAATGCAAGGAATCTTTTTCCCTTTTAGAACGGGTGGCTACACTGCTTTGTTCTGAGACGTAATGCGTATCAGCCACACCGATAACACATGTCATTATGCAGAATAGTCATAAAATATTCATGCGTGACTCCTGATTATAAAACTAAGGGTCCCGAAACCACAGCAGAAACCCACTTGTAGTTTAATAAAGCTGGACTCTGGTTACATTAGCATGGAAGTTCAGCGAAAAAGGTAGCTATTTGTTATATTACATTTAAAAATGTCATCAAAAGTAACATCGATCACCTGGTTGAAATATGGGGTGCAAGACAATGTCAAGGTACATTTCTGTCAAGATTTGTAAAATATGAATAGAAAAAAAATTCAGGGTACATATTGATAAGAATAAAAGCAATAATCTTTTAGGTTACAAGTACAAAATCACAGAAAACACTTAAATATCCATAACAGAAGAAATTTTAAAGCACCGCATCACCTGGTGGACAAATTAAAGGCCAATGATGCCAGACATGCTCCTTTCTAATTTCGATGTAAGTGACCACGTTCTTGCGCAGAAGCAACCACTAAAACATAGTGGAAAACACGCAGAAAAAAAAACTATTAAAAGTATAACACCGCAGAGGCATAACCTACTACCCAAACCGGGTAGAATTCCAACAAAGGTACATCTGCACCAAGCTTGAAGAGGATCCAGCTACATTGTTTGGAAGCAGTGTCAAAAAGTGTTTGTGCACGGACGACGGACGAACACCCTTCCTCTTTGGTCAACTGACAAACACCCATCCTCACTGGTCAACAGAGCACCCGTCCTCAATGGTCAACCGAGCACCCGTCCTCAATGGTCAACAGAGCACCCGTCCTCACTGTTCAACAAAGCACCCGTCCTCACTGTTCAACAGAGCACCTGTCCCCAATGGTCAACAGAGCACCCGTCCTCAATGGTCAACAGAGCACCCGTCCTCAATGGTCAACAGAGCACCTGTCCCCAAAGGTCAACAGAGCACCCGTCCTCAATGGTCAACAAAGCACCCGTCCTACCCTTCCCGACCGATGTAAACATCGGCATTGAGTTTGTCGCTGGTGTCTATGAAAACAGACGTGTGAGGTGACAAAACGAAAACAACGTGCTTCATGAAAAGCAACTTCACCTAGATTTGACTAGAAGTCTATGCTCTCTCTTGTATGAGCACTTGGCAGTATCAATGGCTTGAAACTGGCAGCACGGGATTTTATCATAGAATGTGCAAAAAGCATCACTTAGGCTAGGGACACATTTGCATGAATTTTTGCGGCACCTTCTGACCAGATTTTCATCCATGCTTACAACATATGCAGCTTTCCATCCTGTTTTGAAGCTAATGCATTGATTAGATTTTAATTGCCATTTTATGGTAATTATGATGAAGAGTTAATTGAGGAAAAAGTTAAAGTGAAATAATGTTAACTTTGCTGTAAAATAACAACGAACCGCAGTTACAACATGACAAATAGTGGCGGGGGTGGGGGTGGCGGTGGCGGTGGCTTATCATTCCCATACATGCGGACATGCAGACTAAAACGGTATGGGTAAAGGAACAGTTGACGTGTGTGAGAAGTATGCGCTAGTGCAAATCTTTTAAGCGGCATCGTGGAGACATGGGGTCTTAAGTTCATAACATGGCTGTCATGCAATGCACTTTTAATGCACACCAGCTGGATATTATCAAATGAATTGAAATAAGCATAACGCGGTGAGGCCATGGCATACTGGTAAGACATCTGCAGGGCCTTTCCTTTGACACTGGCGTCCCTTTAATTTTAATCGGTAAACAACACTGCCCGTTTTGCAACGATTTTTGAGGAAGTTAGCGAAATTGCTCAGTTGTATGGTTGACAGTCGGATTCACGTGTCATGTTCCTCTGCATTTCTTTTGGCAGCAGTGTCACACATAGTTACAACTCTTCCGTTTCCGTATGAATTAGACTCCAGACGGCGTGGAAACTACGGCCGTAAATAATAACTGGGGTTCCGCACGGACAAAATTGAGGCAGATGAACTGCCGTTTCCTGTACATAACAACATCTAAGGTTGGACATAATTACTGGGCAAGACACGTTGTCAATCTGGCATATTCGTACAACTTAATTTAATGATAACTTAGTCATCAATGACTTACATGTAAATACCAGTCATCTTTCCATAAAAAAAGTGTATTACCCATAATACACATAAGTAATGGTATGAGGGCAGTTCTGTATATTTTCATCATGGGGATAATAATATAGACATTTTAAACCAAAGTCAGTGGTGTTTCTATATTGATTTATTTTTCGAAAGATCACCTTCCATTATCAATTAGGGGGCGGGAGGGGGGACAGCAAATGTAGGTGGCTTAATCAAAAAAAAAATCATTTTAAATATCAGATATAAAGTTTGTTGCAAAATATAAGACATACTTAAAATTTAAAATATGGTCTTAAATTTTTAATTTCCTTGTTGTTCAAAAGATCCAGGTATTTAAAGACTTGCCAAAGGTGCCCTGTCCGTTTGCCCGCTGAAGGGAGCGCGACTTTGTGAATTATCTGTATGCCAAAGGTTACATATGGTTTTCAATTTTATTGATAGTAAAACCATGTACCACCTACTCTTTATTGCACGTGAAAGGAATCTGCGAGCTGAATGAGGCCATGTTGTTATTGATGCCGGTTTTGGCGACAAAAGAAAATAAAAACAGAAAATTAGATATAAAAAAAACATGAATCCGCATGAGGGTAACAAGTTTCGTCGGTATGGATATAATAATTGACTGTATGAATTTTAAACACACCCCCAGAATTCGCTTGCAACGAAACCCAGGCTACTGTAAATGTACTCATTTTCATATGGTCAGTTTTTCACAATTGTCCCATTTCAGGCATTTTAATTGACGTTATAATTTCACTGTTTTGGACAGAATTCATGTGAGACCTAAGTAAACCTAAATAGTGTGTGTGTGTGTGTGTGTGTGTGTGTGTGTGTGTGTGTGTGTGTGTGTGTGTGTGTGTGTTTTGTCTGATTTTCATGGCCTTGTGCCATCAGGATAAATAAGCAAGAATAAAAAATACAACGAAGCTCAGTGAATTTATAGCACACAGTAGAACAGACCCTCTGCGTCTTCCTGTATTTTGCGTTTGCTCTGTATGTAAAAAGATCTGCAGTGACCGATTTTACATAGCCGTCGTGTTAAGAAAAAAAAAGACTGCAATTCTTTCTTAACGTATCGGCCACTTCTAAGATTTTGGCTTCCTTGGTCCATGAGCTTGTTGAAACTGTTATAGGCTATACACCTGTGGCATAAAAAAAACCCGAAGGATTTGTTAGCAGGCAAGGAGACGAGCCAGTGGTCTGAGAACAGCACGACTGGCACTTTTGCTGCAGTTCTGACTGATAATACAGAGAAACATGTTGTGTTTGTAGAGAACTCCAGTGAAGATGAAGCTCTTACCTTGATCGTTTACCATGTCCCTGTGACGAACCGCCCAGCAGGAACAACATATTTGGTTTCTGAGATCAAAGACAACGGACCATGTAGCACAATGCTCAGTGGCTTCACTTGTTGTCAACACGCGTAGTTCCTGCCAGGGACCGATAATATGCGTACTTGTTATTTGTTGGCAAATTGCTTGTCGGACGATGAAATCCGTGTTTGGACACATTCGATAGGGTCGTAATTGGTATGCACCATAAGAGATGCAAATTCAAGACACACATGTCCCTGATCCAGGATGGTAAGCACTAAGGTCCCGACATTCTGATGTTGATGTATTGATCATGAATACTGCATGGTTTGAGTACAGATTTAAACGCTCCTTGCTCTTTACTTTCATTTTCCCTCTCGGCGGGAAATGAAATACACAAACGCTACTCTTCTTTGTCCTGTATCACAAACAATTAATTTCCATACCTCTTATTATCGATGCACAACTTTGTCTTTAACTTTATCAGGAAATAGTACGGATGTCTCACAGGAAATAAAAACAAACATAACCCATTGAATGAATGAATGAATCTAAGTCTGTGAGAACAGTCTGTACTCAACTGATTGAAAAATCTCAATGCACAGCTGTCAAAGAGATGCAACAGGTATATCCACTGAATATGCAAACATAAGTAAAAAGAAAATGTAAGACACCCGACCTGAAAAAATTCCCAAGACACCACCTAATCTATAACTGTGATAGGGAGCTGCTCAAAAAGCATTTCCGGGGTAAAATGTGTAAACTGGATCATGTTAGCAGCTTGGCTAAAGCTACTGTTATGTACATGCTCTATTCAATAACATGCTGTCTTGTTGATCATAATGCTAAGCAATATTGAGTGCTGCATTAAAAATAAAAAGGCTAAACAAAAACAACGACCCACAAACAAGTAAAAAAAAAAAGATAATTAAAAACTCCAAGGTACAAACCCCTCATGTACGAAGAGAATCGAAGTTGTTTCGATAAAGTTAAAAAAAAAAAATAAAAAAAAACAGTAGAAAATAAAGAACAAATCCCAAAGTGGTGGAGAAATAAAGGAGTGGCAACTCCTTCATGTGTCCCTGTGTAACCACAGGCGCTCGTAACGTTCAGTCAGTCAAGCTTTCGTGCTAATATATGTGTGTGTGTGTGGCGGGGGGGGGGGGGGGGGGTTAAAGAGGGTGGACCCGGAACATCTATGCGTTCAATGACCCACATAGGGCCATATCCGCAATAAAATATTGTGTATTCATCCGTGCAGTCAATCATTTGTGCAAATAAGATGGTGGCGGATAGGCCTAAAACCACAACGTCGTCACATGGAGCTCCTACATAGAAAGGTATGAAACGAAACTCACATCTGGACCACCACCCCGCCTCACGTTTGGCATGATTTCTCCGTTTCTGTACACACCAACAAGCTGTACCTCATCAATTTATTTCAAAACTATTTTCTACAGGTATTTCACACAGTTAATCCATTGAAACCCACATATATCCACAGTAACACGCCCATAATTGTCGAAAATGTCACACAAAATCCATTTTGGGCAAAAAGTCCGACATTTCAGCGCCAAATTCAAACGGGTATCCCATCCTGAATCGGGTTCGTTCCGTGACATCAGCCGTACGACAACTGTGCGTAATTGTCAATCAGACCATATTCATTGATCTACTCGCGTTTTTATCCTGTGTTCATTTCCACAAATCGTGAAACCCGACCAAATTTTATTCCGTCAGTGCTTCTCCTGTTCATCAAAGTTGTTTTGCGGCCATACTTTTGACCGGACACAGACTGGCAGTCCAGCTGCTCTCTGATCAGCTGAAAGTCCGTGTAACCAATCAGAGAGCACTGGGCTACTAGTCTGTGTCTGGTCAAAAGTATGGCCGCTAAAACACTTCGATGCACTCGAGAACACTGGCGGAATCAAGTTTGGTCAGGTTTCACGATTTGTGGAAATGAAAACAGGATGAAAACGCGCGTGGATCAAAGAATATGGTTGAATCGACGATTGAGAAGTGTTGTCATACGGCTAATGCCACGGAAAGAACTCGATTCAGGTTGGGATACCCGTTTAATCTTGGCGGTGGAATGTCGGACTTTTTGCCCGAAAGAAATTTTGTAGGAAATCTGCGACATTCCGACAATGATAGGCGTGTTACTGTGGATATATGTGGATTTCAATGGATTATCTGTGTGATATACCTGTAGAAAATAGTTTTGGAATAAAGTGGTGAGTTACAGCTTATTGGTGTGTACAGAAACGGAGAAATCATGCCAAACAGGAAGCGGTTGGTGGTCCAGATGTGAGCTTCGTTTCATACCTTTCTATTTAGGAGCTGCATGTGACCACGTTGTGGTTTTAGGCCCATCCGCCACCATCTTATTAGCACAAATAATTGACTGCACAGATGAATACACAATATTTTATTGCAGATGTGGTCCTATGTCGGTCATTGAACGCATAGCCATAGATGTTCCGGGTCCATCCTCTCTACCCCCTCTCCCTCCCCCCCCACACGTATATTAGAACGAAAGCTTGACAGACTGAACGTTACGAGCGCCTGTGTGTGTAACATTGACACCAGTAGCCAGATTTAGCTTTTTTTTTCTCAAAAACATTGTCACAGCCCAGCCCATTGACGAAAATACACTCAATATATATATGTATGTATGTATATATATATATATATATATATATACATATATATATATATATATATATATATATATATATATATATATATATATATATATATATATATATATATATATATCTCTAGAGAGTTTTGAAAAATATGCGGCCTATTTGTTCTCTCATTACTGTAACAAATGTTTTAGGAAACTAAATTCATTTTCTACAAAAATTCCTCTTTAGTTATCGTGCGTATTAAACATTGTGACAGTATTAAAAATTCCTCTAAATGAATGTATGAGAGCAGCATTAACTCTTAAACAGATTTAACATAAACCAAGTGAAATTATATTTTGATATTGCCTGCAAAGCAGACAAAGTTCCGAGTTACAACACTTGCGGAGTAGACAAAATACGCAGCTTGGGTCTGCTTTGGAGGCAAATTTTGAAATTTGCGAGCGCTGAATGAAACGTTCTAAGCCTAGCTGTGAAAGATCCGTACAAATTTGACAGTTTTCATTTATTTCTCTACACAGTCCCCTTGCAGGTTTGCACACTTTTTGCAAGCAATGCTGCAAGGCGTGGATGCCGGTGAAGAAAAAATTTTCTTCAGCCACCCCAAAAGTAATTTACAGCGAAATGACGTCATCGGTACCATGAAAATGGCGACCGGTTAGCTCCTTTTTCATTTGGAAAACAGGTGAAAGTCTGACGGGGCTAAATCGAGTGAATAAGTGGGATGGTCAATGGGTTCGAAGCCACAATCATGGATCGCTGACATGGCAACTGCCAATTTGTGAACAGGAGCATTGTCTTGGTGGAAGGTTACTCCTTTAGTGAGCATTTCCTGTCGCTTAGCTTTGATAGCTTCACGCAACTGTCTCAGGACGTCAGCATAACATCTCCCATTGATAGTCTGGCCTATTTCAAGATAGTCAATCAGCAGAATACCCTTGGAAACCCGAAAGGCTGAAGCCATCTACTTTCCAGCAGAAGGAACCTGGCTTTTTTTTACAAAGGGGGGGGGGGGGGGGTGATCCCGGCTGCTTCCATTGTTTCGACAGAAATTTGGTTTCTGGTTCAAAGTGATGAATCCAGGTCTCTTCAATGGTTACAAATCGGGCCAAAATATCATCAGGATCTGCTTTAAAACTGCATAAATTGTTACGGGAAGCCAGGAATCTGACACGTTTCTGATCTGCTGTCAAGAGCTTTGGCACCCATCCTGCAGAAACTTTTGCCATTCTCATTTCCTTGGTGATAATGTGCTCAACCCTCTCATGAGAGATGCACACAACATGGAAATATGTCGAGTGGTCAATCGTTGATCAGCCATCACCATGTCGTGCATCCGAGTAATGCTTTCGGGAGTTGTTGCTGTTGAAGGCCTTCCTGGACGTGCATCGTCGTCTCGGCTCTCTCTGCCACGTTTGGATTCCGCAGCCCACTTCTTAACAGCGGAAAATGAAGGGGCGTCATCCCCTAAAGTGCAGACCATGTCGGCATGTATTTGTGTAAGCCCTCTCAGTTGTAGGTACTTGATGACTGCCCTATAGCCAGTTTTGTCCATTTCTGGTGATTTCAATGGGTCGGTTCACAAGATTGTCTTTAACAAAGACACTAATCACACTGCAGTTGCAGCTCTCATATCTATGATTCATCAAATGAGTGTACTTGTTGGTGGCAAAAGTTTCAATCCGATTGAGATATCCCACTTAGGCTTATAACATTTCAGCCCTCCGTCGTATCACCGGAAATTCATGAGAGATCAGCGGGAAAATGTGAGAAATCCATAATACGGTGCGGACAGCGGCTGGTGATGTTACGTTATCACTAGCTCATTCATTAAGGTCCAAGAAATATTTGGCTTATGTACCTATTATTCGCAGAGGCTCAAGCAGCACAGTAAAAAGCGGGAATCTGTTATACATGGACAGCACTGTCTACAAAGAGGAGAACAGGAAATCTAAGGGATTTTATGGCCATAAACTGTAAGATCTCCGGCTTGATCGGGAGACTCGGAGCCTCTTTCTTCTGGTGAAGTTGTGTCATATAGCTGTTTCATCTTGGATGCAAAGTTTTAGAGGCACTGCACATCTCAGATAGTGGACTGTCGGGACAGGTGAAACGTGAATTGTTTCAATGATCTTTTCTGGAAATTGAATTATTAGTACGCACCAGGCACATTCAAGACAAAGGCAATCAATGGTCAGTCTGGTGCGCCAATGAATAAACATGTTAATGGTCATCAAACAGGCCCGATATATGGGAGTGTCCCCAATGCTGATAGTGTGTTACCAAGTTAAACTCATACTTATATTGAAGTATTCTAAAAAAGGCCGTGAGTTTTACCCATAGAAACAGGTAGGGTTTTCTCCACCCATCGAAATCCGGGGAGAGATTGAAGCAAGCGCAGGGGTTTCCCGCGACTTTTTGCTTGTATTGCCGGACAATGGGATTGAAGACTTCAAAATTATCATTGGTAAAGTAGTCATCATATCTCGCAAGATTTGGGAAAAAAACAAAGATAGAGTCTAGTCTCATTGTATTCCAGCCAGAATAGCCGATCAAAATAACCGAGTTTGAAAGACAAAATAACCGAGCTGGAGAAGTTGTGACCAAACAATATGGGGGGGGGGGGGGGAATTTCGTTTGTCTTTGGCTTTTAAGATCCTGAGATTTGATGCTGAGAAAACTGAGAGTATGGTACTTGAAGTTGCTAAAATGCTGAATGTGTCCCTCGTCGCACGACTGTTCACAACGTGTAGGAACACATCTAAAGACCAAGAGGCGCCCCAATCCACCGAAAAAATAACAACTTATTCTCACATAATGCAAGCCAGAGCATTTTCCAATTTGATAAAAATCCGTGTCAAACATGAAGACCCAACCAAAAAATTTAAAACGTTCCATAATCATATGCTTCGCCCGTTGCTTGAGAAGATATGATGAAATGCATTACAGCTGGAATACCGAAGGGACGAGGTTTGTACACGAGCGCGCTTCCTGCGGCAAGCATGACCAGGGAAAGATAGTTCAAATCTATGGCAAAGAATATCAGTGCATTTTAAAAAATATACAGTCATCTTGATATGTATTTGGCATATAAGTACAGTGTCAACGATAGAATCCTCCTCCTGCTGTGTTCCAGACGGAATGAACCTACAACTTCAAAAGGCGACTTTTGCTAAAGCGTACTCCGTTATTCCATCATTTTTTTTAATCTTATTTTTCAACTCAGGTTTTGTATTTTTTTTTTTAAATTATTGTTGACAAAATATGCTCAATTCTTTGATAGTCTTATTCTACTTTAGTGGAAAAGGGCAGCCTGACCATGCACTGTCTAGTTGATTAATCCCCCAAATAATCGTCTCCTCCATTCAGGTGTATAGCAACCAGTGAGAACTGGACAGCTTAAAAAAACCCACTTTTTTAGTAACGCATACATAATATGTCATGTGTTTCAATAATTGTTTTTATCCAGCTTCAATGTGCACATTCAGACTTTTAATCACTCATTTGGGTGGATTATAGCTTTTCATATCTATCTTCCTTTGATTATCAGATGTCATGCTTTGATTATTGTTTGTCGTTGTTTTGGGTTTGCTTTTAGTGCTTTGTCTCATGAGAGATAAAAAATCAAAAACGTTTTACGAGCGGAAAAATATAGCAAACCCGGATAGCCATTGGTGTAGTCAACCTGCGCAAAGCAGTATTTTACATTATTCGACTCAATTTATTTAATGAACGTATTCCTGCATCTCCCACATTTCGGTTTTGCTTGATGTATGCTTCTTGCTCAGCTTTTGGCTCTTACGTTCCACTCAACTTAATTTGCTTTTTGTACTGATAAATAACATCCACATAACCCAGGGCCGCTAGCTTAACAAAAATGGTTCTGTTTTTGTTTATGCAACAAACGTGTGTCACGTATCGTCCAGTTTTCTTTTTGTCTTCCACTCTACAAGCGGCATCGCTCTTGGACACGGTCTTTTTCCCAATTGTTATATCATCATGTTATATATAGATTTTCTAGTGATTCCTGCAGAATCCGTTCAAACCAAAACATGGCAATTGCTCGTGCGGTCTAAAAAGTCAAAATAAGCTGTATGAAATATCTGACCTCATGATGTCAAAGACCATTGATGTTATGACCCTTTCAAAAATGGGGTTTGAGGGTTCATATCTAAATCATCTTTTGTCTGTTAATAATGGTCAGCCACCGCTGTGCAAAGACAAGTGGGTAGTTTTGGGAGAAGAAGTCACAACCTTTGTTTAGAATTCTTTGCTATTCATCCGCCTGATTTGGAAAGCAAAAACTGAGTTTCTGTGGGAAGAATTAAAATCAACCAGTAGAAAGTCTGTCATTGAAGCCTATTGTCGTCCTCAAGGTCAATCTTTGGCTTTCTGGACTGTTCTTCTAATCCCACTGCGGCTGCTTCGGAAATCAATCCGAATATCACGGGCGATTTCAATTACCGCTATACTGAGTGGAGCTCAGAGCGCATTTACAGTTGGCTGGGTACATACTTATTTAATATTGTTTCAAATAGCAATTTATCTCGATATATTATTGACCATATACATCCGCTGAATTTACTGATTCCTTGTCAGATTCTGTTGGCTTAATTAATACAGTTGTATTTTGTGTCATGTATCGACATCTGGCCAGTCGGGTTCTGTCCTTGCCTGTAGCATCAGTCTTTCTCTTTAATTTCCATTTGGTCAAATCTTTCAATCGCAAAATTTGGTACTACAAAAACGCCAACGTTAACGAGTTCAAGGAAGCTTTGGATGACGCACCACGGCATGTGGCCTTCGACGCGTTAGATAATGTTGATGATATTCTTGCATTTTGATATGGTCTTTTCATGACGTTTTTATGAACTATATATCCTTTCCAGAGTATTATTCAGTATGGCTCAAGCAAAAGCCCTAGATAAATGTAATATTAGATATTTGTTGAGAAGGAATTGAGCATCGAAACGTTTCAACAACTTTAAAAAAAACTCGCACTGCTAAATATGACGGCCTACATCATTTTTATAAAAATATCAGAAACGAATGTGTTTCGGCAAATTAAAAGCTGTCAAAGAGTATTATAGGAATTTGCGTGTGAAAATTGACACTCAGGAAACTACATCCCATAAATGGTAGTCATTGACTGAGTCTTTTCTTCGATGCAGAGAACACTAGTCCTTATGATATTCTGGAAATCTTATTGCAATAAAAAAGCAGAGACATATTAAACGTGTATTTTGCCAATCAGCGTAATTTGCGGTAGCCCTATTTATTACCACTCTACCTGATTCTGACTTTGTTACTGACAAGTCAGCTGTGCTAAAAATCTTGGCTCATCTATGGTAAAGTTTGGGCCATCGCTAGAAACGGGAAAAAAATCTAGGTAAACATTAATGATGATGTAGATGACTTAATTCACGTCAGATGAGTGATCGATTTGTACTCTGATGGTATTCCCCCTTTGATTATGTGGACTCGATGACAACAAATCTTTACCGTACCAAGCCAGTAAACAGTCTTTTTTCTGCCTGGTATTGTCCCCATTCGTCATTCCCTGGTATTATGATAAATTATGCCAGTGGCTGGTTATTGCAAACGAATTTCTTTTGTTCTATGCAGTTACCTATATGCAAACCTAAGATAATTTGCAATATATGATGGAAACCTGTAACGCTCAGCCAGATACAATGTAAGTGATGACTTGATTTGTTTTCTTTCTTTCTTTCTTTTTCTTTTTCGTTTCACTGACGCCGATTTGTCAAAGTGTTTGCACCGCTAAGCATTAATGTTGACATAAACGACTCCGTCCAAGGGTAATTGCTTGCTTTGAGTACAGGTATGCTTGGTGCTTGATTAAAACACACTTCAGCCATCGCCAGGTTATGAGTGGACTTTTCCTATCAGTCATTCGGACTGGTGCAGTCTGACATTAATAACCATCAACTTTGACTTTGATGGTGTGATCGTTCGATTTTTGTCACATCTATATTCCTGATTACCTTTACTTTACATGTTTTTCCATTGGTTTGAAATCATACAAATACATGAACAATACTTGTGTTCTGTTTTGCTAAATATATTTACATATGTGTCACCATGACTTGATACTTTCTGACATATGAGATTCTTTTCCTTTTCTTTAATCATGTGTATAAAATGACTATTGGTCATACAAGAAGCTTGCAGCTTTCTGGGTTAAAAGAGGTTTGATAGAAAGAAAAGAAATTCAAAACAAACAAACACACAAACAAATTTTTAACTGATACTTTTTTATTTTGGTGGGAAACCTGCGCTTACGATTATCAATTGCCTATTAAATCCTACACACAAAGTCATATGGAATTATCTTTCGATGGAAACTTTTGTTTCAGGTGTTTGGTATTAGTGAACCGACAGTGTGGTTTGTGTGCGATTTCAATGTCATGGTATACATATTACCCTTTATATGTATATTATACAAATGAAGAGGAGACCAGATGCACGTATTTGCCCTTAAATTTCAAAGATATAACATAGTTGTTACCTGCTGAACAGTTTCAACAGAGATAATTGTATCGAATCCGATGTCAGTCAACTCTTTATACACCAAGTACAAACAGCTTCCGCCTGCAGTTCTTCCTGTGCATAGAGTTGACTGGCGCCATCGGATTCCATATAATGATAACACATACTTTCTGTAATTGTAACCGTGATGTCATCTCTCCTTTTATGTGTGTCCTTGACAATGTAGTGTCAATGTATTGTCCTGTGACCCGTCTTTACCTTTTGTACAGTATTTTTTATTGTTTCTTTTATTTCTTTCTTCGGGCACGTATTTATTTAGGCAAATCCTGTTTCCCAACCGTTTTTTCTCTGAATAAAATGTGTTTAAAACAACAGAGATCAAGTCAAGGTACCTTCCCACAACGTTTGTAAAGAATTAAGGTAGTGGTTTTCAGAAGTAAAAACATTACAAAGCGCTTGAGCAGTATTGTCTGAGCACCACTTACCACTAACTCAGCTGAAGTTACTATGCATGAACATGACGCTTCCACAACAATTTAACCTCAAAACAGTAAAATAAATATTCTACCATGTGGATATCAGCTGATATCAAGCCGCTCAGAAGCATTTCAGACCTTTGGGTAGTGCGCACTGGCTTTAGATATAAAGCACCTCTGGTGCATAAAGTATATGTATGAGTACCTAGCATTAGCATGGTGAAATTGGCTTTCTATGTGAAGGTTTGGAAAAATATCCACTAGACATCTGTTCTAGACTGTTAACAAATACGTGTATTTGCATATCTGTCAAATGATGTTGGGAGCATTTTCTTTCGATGACTTGTGTAAAGCCAATAGGCACTGACGAAATAAACGAATGAATCCCATCATTCATACCAGTCTGACGAAAGCAGTCTTTTATGCATGTCCAGACATCTAAATAATCTGTATGGGACATAAACCATGTGTTTCAAAAACCAAATAAATTAGGAATTGCCTTACTTTGTTCTGAATTCTATTGCCAGGCGCTACGTGCTTTGTCCTCTGATTGCAATTAAAAAAATGAGAAAAAGAGGACTGTGATAGTCCTGTGCTTAGCTGAAATTACAAGCACAGATTGTAAATTTTGATTTCAATTCATAACTTACAGAGTTATCAATAGAAATGTTCGCATTAACCGACAGGTACTCAAATTCAAAAAGTTGCTGAAAAACCAGCGATCCAGAGTATCACCATCTTGTGAACGACTTCCTTTAATCCTCCCGCACGCTATATTTCCATTACATTAAATAACAATCCGAGAAAAGGTCAAAATTGACAAAAACACACCACAAATCGTAAAAAAGCCGCAGCGCCACCTGTTAGGGTCCCCAGACGTCTCCCTGTGCAATTTTGGGCAATTGGACAAGTGGTTTCCAAGATTGTTTTTAAGATTTTTGTGTTGGAGAAGAAAGTTTAAGGTTTTTCCACAAAGAAGAACGAGAAGAAGAAGAAGAAGAAGAAGAAGAAGAAGAAGAAGAAGAACGAACCAACGAACGAACGAAACAACGAACGAACGAACCAGAGGGCTGTGACAGTCCTGTGCTCAACTGACCTTACTTGCAACGACTAAAATAGTCCTGTGAACTTACGAATGATATCAAGACCTCCTTTGTTTAAGACCATCATCACCGTTGCCAACATGAACCTTACTGTAAATTTCCAAAATTTGATAATTTGTTAAAAATCAGAACATGATAGTGCCACGTAGTAGTGAACAGATTAGATAGAGATTTAGTCCATGTACATTTCCGATAAGTCTGAAGAAGATCCAACTTATGATTTGTGACAAAAAGTGAAGAAAAGTGAAAGCACATAAAAAATCTTTCAAAAGCGAAAAATAATTACAGTGCCACTTGTTGAACAAAGGAGGGTCTAGAGGTCTCCTAAAGTGCTCCTATACAGACTCAAAGCAATTGGCGTCATAGTTTTAAGATCTTACCAAACAATGAACAAACAAATTCATAAAAATTCTAAAAATCATCAGAGGCTGACCATTCAACAAACTGGTAGACACCCACCCAAGGCACATCACCACCATGTTTGAAGTAAATCTAGTTGACGGTTTTGGAGAAGGGGTAAGCAATGTTACTAATCATTGCAATCACCATTGACTTGCATTGTAATCAATGGAAATGTATGCATTAACCGATAAAATTTGTTAAAGGTCAGAGATGCAGAATATCATTACCTAGGTAAAAAAGATGCTTGGCCCTTCCACAAGCTACATTTCCCTGGAGCGAAAGAAGAATCTAAGTGATGATTAAAAAAAAGGAAATATATGAATTGTGGACGGACGATGGATGGCGGGGGACGACAGACAACTAACCATCCTAAAAGCGTAACTGACTGATAGGTCTGAGCTAATAAAACGAACACACAGTAAGGAACCAGCAACGTATATAACAAACAAGTTTTTACACCTTAATGCAAAAGAACCGTTGTCTGAATTGGAATGTAAGTAGTCTGTGCTTAAGGTTTTGGGCCAAGACTAAAAGGTGTCCATTTGTGACAAGCAAATTCTGATTCCCCACCGATAGGAAACGGAAATTAAAAGAGAGACTCTTAATAGAATGGATCAGGTGTAAAGAACGTTCTACGAGTTTGATATTAACTATATTCCGATTAAGAATCTGCTAATTTGACTGAGAAATCCCGATGTGTAAAGTGGTTCTTCCACTTGTTCAATACAAGTTCAAACAATATTAAATACTGTGAAAGAGGAATACACAAAGCAGAGACAATTGTCCTTGATATTTTTGATCAGTCAGTTTCCGATACCTTTGTGCCAATTAGTGCCAGAGAAAGCTATTTCATCAATTCAGTTAAAGGGCTAGCAAAGATTTGATCCCATTCAATTAAAATTCCTGTGGTCATGTGTTCCTAGCTCACGGCACGACAGGACAGACGGGTAATCATCAAAGTGTTAGGGTCTTCGATGCATCAGATCAACCTGTTTACAATAGCATCCAAGGGCCCTTCTCTGCAAAGCCATCTTGAAGCGAATTATTGCTTATCGTATTGCTACTA
Source organism: Hermodice carunculata (assembly GCA_964020975.1). NCBI lineage: Eukaryota > Metazoa > Annelida > Polychaeta > Eunicida > Amphinomidae > Hermodice > Hermodice carunculata. Next base: position 413,828 of record OZ026622.1, read on the forward strand.
CCTTATCATCCACATACACAGACAAGTTCGAAGTGATCAATTTCATTTCAGAATATAAATTTCCTGACCTGCCTTTTATATATGACAAACCGGTATTGACATTCCATACAGCATATATTTACCACAAAGAAGCAAATGACTCAAGCGACAAGGAAGTACCAACCAAATCATGTATTGGCTCCAATTTCTGAATGTTGAAGCCTTCTCCTCGGCAACAATACGATGTATTCTTATACATGCTTTATTTATTTACGAGTCTCAGGAAAAAAATTGAGGTTAACTCGGAGTTGCTAGTTGTCCTTTTATTACAGCATCCTCCTACTTTCAAAAATGAGTAACTCATTGGTTTCATATGGTTACATGATATTTTGTATCTGATTATTAGGCCTTGAGTTAGATTTAACTTCACGACCATTGACATAGTTTTAGTGTGGTGCGAGGTTTATGTAAGGAATGTGACTGCAGATAGTTTCATCTGTAAAATCACTCCTCCATCCAAAATGTTACCTCCTGATCGGTTGATGAAGAGTGTCTTCTTAAAAAATCTTTAAATTATTTTCTTCTTCTTTTTTATTTCGTCTTCGTGGATTTTTTAAAATTTGTTTTTGTTTTGTTCAATTTACACAACAAGCTCACCAAAGAGCAAGACATTTTTCAATTAATCTAAGTTCATTACCCAAGCATTTGAAAGAATGACAGTGTGCATATACACCAGATTGATCGGGCTTAGTCGGGAAATTTGCAATAGAGAATAGCGAGGTCGAGGTTTTCCTTCTTCGGCAAAGATTCCACATCATGTCCAGTCTTCAACTCCAGACCATTGTGAGAAAATGCCAGCATGCTGCAGGTGTGAACCCAGTCCTGCGCACAGGCTGGAGACAGAGGTTTCTAGGTAATTTCATCTTGAAATCATTGCAGGTTCTTCTAACGGGATTTTATTTTTAGGGCTTACGATTGTGTCACTTTTTCAAACAAAGAAAATCAAAGTTATTTAGAAACAATGGAGACTTTGTTCCACATTGGATGGCCTAGCTGTCTTGCCTTATAATATATATTCTGGGCTCTATGTCTCTAGATTTTTGAGGTACGATAATCAGATCTCATCGCGTCAGGATTGAATGTTATTGTGCCATCTCGCAGTAAAGAGGTTTTTAAAAGATCAGTTTTATACAATGGTGCTTATTGTGTGGAACAGTCTCCCGGACGTTAAAAAGGAAAGCCATTGTGTATTTGACTTTAAAATATGTAAAAAGAGACATTATTTTTGGTTTGATTTATTCAATAACATTTACTTATGTGTCTTACTTTTTCTCTTCGCAGTTTTAATTAGTTTGTTGTCTTTTTATTAATCTTATATTTCATCTGGATGTATGCTGGGCCCCTGGTAGAACAGAGGTATGATCAAAAAGTGTGTCCAAGGGTAAATAAATAAATAAATAAATAAATAAATAAATAAATAAATAAATAAATAAATAAATAAATAAATGGATAAATAAATAAATATATATGTAAATAAATAAAATTACATAAATAAATAAATAAATAAATAAATAAATAAGTAAATAAATAGATAAATAAATAAATAAATAAATAAATATTTTTCATTAATTATTCAATTAATTAATCGTGTCCCCATCACGCTAAAAAGAGACTTAGTATGCCGATCATGATAGCTGCCGTTTGGGTATCCCACCAAACAATCAAAAGTTTCACCAGTGCGAAACGCTCTGTAGGTTATGGCAAAAGACTAGAGTGGCTTTTCAAAAGGGCCGTCTATTCCCCTTTTTATGGTGATGAGTGCAGACGACATTCCTGCGGCGCAGAAGGACGTTGTGTTGTTCATGGATTCTGCCGATTAGCTGCAAACGGCTAATGGTCCTTTTTTTTTTTTTTTTTTTTTTTTTTTTTTGGGGGGGGGGGGGGGTGTCTGGTTAAGCCTATATTGTAAATGAATTACAGCATGTACGAGTTTGACACGGAGGACTACCGTCAGAGAGACGGCCTTGGACAGGGTGAAGGTCTCTGCCCTGAAGGGGCCCTCTGTCTTCTGTCTGGCTTTTCAGCCCAGTGTGTCACGCTTGACCGTGCTTTGGTCCCTCAGATTTGCTACATGTTATTCGTTTGCTTACATTTCGATTCACTTATTTAAAAATAAAACGAAACTATACTAACCAAAACACCACTAATCAATGTTGTTTTGAGAATTATTTACTATGTGTCAATCAATATGTTTAAAACCTCTTTTTATATTTATGCCCAGAAAATATATGGTCTCCCCACTCGCGTCGCGCTTGGGCTCCCCGTTGGTACTCCAACGGCCGGCCCTGGCGCGGGTCCAGTGGGGGAAGGCATTGTGGACACCCTTAGATTTTTAATCTACTCTCCTGATAGTGTATGGCTCTTTTGTTTTGTAGAGGTATTTATTTTCAATAAAAAACCCAGAACCTTTTGTGCATGTTCAGTGCGGTATGCTGACCTATTGAAACAAAGGTTACCTTACTGAGAAGAGGCTGAAAGAATACATACAATTGCCAAAAATATTTCCGTGGATTTGTTCATTATCCTATTCAACTGAAAAACAAACAAACAAACAAACAAACAAACAAAACAAAAACAAAAACAAAACAAAAATACAAAAATTAATATGTAACTTGAATTCTGATGGCATTCATTAGAAAAACCATGATGAGCACAAAAAACCTTCTTGGTGAAATGTTATTTCCAAAGGTGTGTGAGGACGATCAGAAAGAACATGCAATAGGGAAGGTCATAATTAGCTCTAAAGTGTGTATTCGCCCGAATACACAACCGAATACACAAAAATTTGGAGGGCTAGAGCTGTGCATTCCCATTGGTTTGCATGTTAAGGTAACCTTAAATAAACTGGTCACTTTAGTAGCTGTGTTATATGATTTTGTGAGGTATTTTGTTACGCATCTAGACTTACTGTACGAAATTTAATGTCTCTATGTACAGTTGTTTTCAAGTTATTAAGTTGCAAATTACAATGTAAAGTAATGGGAACACACAACCCTAGCCCTTCAGTGACTGCAGTGCCCTCTTCTGGGCAGGGCTAGAACCTTCTGTTCTTGTCCTAGCCTATTAGCCACTGGCAGATGCAGCAAATGGACAGCAGCCAGAAGCTGCAAACTTACTTTTCAGGTACTAAAATTTAAATTTAAATTATCTCGCGTACGCTGTCTATACTCGCACCTGGCTGAAATGCTGTGTTTTCCAGTGCCAATGACGGTATGTTATCTGAGGGGTCTGTGGATATATTTCTACGTCTTGTCTCGTTTTGCTCTGCCAAGTCAAGGGCTCGCGATAAAATGTTGTCCAGAGAGTCCTCAGGAATGTTACTTGTTCACACAACATGAAAATCATGAGACCCTCCTTTCTGCGTCCAGATCCCCAGAACCACAAGGGGCCAGAACACGCGACTTTGGCAAGTGGGCAGTTCCCCTGCAATAGTTTATTTTTTACCAGTTCATTGTTATTTTTGTGCAGCCAGTCATGTGCAACAGCTACTGCACGTGCAATGGAAGTCATAAACTTTAAACAGATGACAGACTGGTTTGTTAAGAAAGCACGTTCGTCTACAACTGAAAACTGATCACATTCAATTTCAAGGAAGCAAACAATTGGGTTGTTACATCACCTTTTCGGACTGGAAGAGTCTACTCAGATATCAGCATGGGGGATAGGAATATCATTTTATTACCTTTTTCAAAAAAAGAATATGCAAGTATTTGTATGGGGGTTTTTTCCTTATGTGGTACCAAGTATATATTTGGTGCAGGACCATACACTATGTAGGATAAGACCTTCGCTGACCGTTTTCTCCTGAATAGAGACTCAAGAAAGCCTTCGCGCCCTTCGGGCGCTCAGGTCTTTCTCGAGTCTGTATTGAGGAGAAAACAGTCAGCTCAGGCCTTATCCTACACATAGCAGGTCTTGAATACAGAATTGTCGCACTCCTGACAATAGCTTTTTAATTCCTTGATTTAAACTGGTGCCCTAGCATTTTAGTGTGAAGTTTTATTATGATATGAGACTCGCTCGGTGGCGGGGCACGACCGGGCCTAGTCTGCATCTCCCGCTTGACGGGAGAAAGCGACCTTATTTTTATTTCTAAGTATGATACGTTTTATGTGAGATTTATGTTTGATTAGCATATCACTTGCATTTGTGGATTCTTGAGTTGTACTATTATACTGTCCTATTTCTGTTTTATTTCGATGTATTTTATACTTTTCCTCGAGTTCGGAGGTGAAATATACTATTTTCATTACCCACCTTCATGGCGGGACTGCGGACCAGGGCTCTATGACTTGCTGGGCTCTGGTCGGCAGTCTTGTCATATCCTTCATGTATCTCAGGTGTAATGTGCGTGGGGCGTGTCCGGGCGTGGCGTGGCGGCTGTTCAGCGGGTTCTGGGCTGGCATGATACCGGCGCAAGACTCGCTGGGTGGCGGGGCGCGGCCGGGCCTTGGCGAGAAGGCAACCACATTTTATTTTTAAGTATCTTAATTTGGTGTTATTTATAATTATGCTTATGTTGGTCTATGTGATTTAATTCTCTTTTATTACCATGATTATATGTACACATTGAGTTATTGTGATCCGTGATATTATTTAGATGTTCCATTGATCCGTATTTAACTTTCTCTGTTCGCGGAGGTTCAATAAACTAATATTATATATCTGAAAGTGTACCAGTTAGTACACAGGATATTAAGGCTGTAGATTCAGAACATAGTTTGGAGTTCCCTGTGACGTCACACCCCTAGGGAACTCGGTGAAAATTCACCAACTTCACCATTTTTTATGCTAACCTTGGCTACTTTGCTGATCAAATTTCGCTGAACTTAGAACTATTGACGAGTTTAACTTATGGTATTGAAGAATTTATAATCTTGTAAAACGGGCTGCAAAATTTTGTCAAAATATCTTGTCAAAACGCTGAACTTTGAGGGTTTTTTTTTTATTTTTCAGTTTTTTTTTTATTTTTTGTTTTAGCAAGGAGTACACATGTTGTCATGCTGAATGGTCACCTAGCTCTCTGTGGCTGCATTACTGTTGTTCACACATTTTATTTACGTGTGGTTGGCCAGTGCTGAAAGTTCCTCGATGTGCGAACTAGAGAATAATCAGCTTGAACCTCCGTTTGGTAAATGTGTGCCACGGGTTGGCAGGGGTTAAATTTGTCACAGCGATTGGTGCAAAAGCAGCGTCATTCCATCCAAACAAGCACACTCTTTTCTATTTTTACTTTTCAAGCGAGTAAATGATAGCGTTCTGTTGTCTGGTTGTTTGCTATACTAGACCTTTATGTGTATGCAATTTTCTTTGTCGAGGTCATTTCGGTCAGCACAGAACAATGTCACGCCCATGAACTCAACTGACCAGGCCTTGACAGCAATGATGTGTAAGCAGCTGTGGAATGATGGTACGCATGTCCATTTTTTATGCCCCTCAACTGTCTCCTTGCCGAAATCAATACAAACCCTGTTGGTTATTGCATTTCCATGAAAATGACAGAAACACCGAAAGTAGATATATTGCCTTTTTGTCAAACTATTGGGCAGGATCTCATAACAATATGAATTATTGGTTTCAAGAGAAATGGGAGCGATCTGTATTACGCATAACGAGACAAATGCGCCCTATGTCATCACTCCTCGTTGCAAATGACATATGAATTTGCTAACATCTGTCGCAGAAATACAAATATGGTTTCTATTTCGCTTTATTGCTCAGATTATCTAGATGAGAACGGCCATTGAAAAAAGTCTGGCTTGAATTCTGCAACTCGATGATTATAGTTTGCGTATGAATTGTGTCAATAACAAAACAAACTTAGTGAAATTGCCACATTCTAAGTGGAGTGATAGAAAGGCATTTATGATCATTTTGTGTGCCGTGTGGTTTAGATGATTGCCTAACCTCCACAAAAACTGAAATTTTAGGACTCGGTGCAAAGCAATTGTCTTGTTACCTTATGAAATATAGCTTGGCTGAAAATCTGTAGAAAGAAACACACAAGAAATTCTGCCTTTTAAATTGTGGAATTTGATAGATGGAGTGCGAATATGTGCCAAGACGCGTCACCACGGCAATAGCTGGGCCGCTTTTCTTTCGCTTTCTGTCTAGAGCACTTCAGAACCGTTGCCCTTCTATCACAAAAAAGGCCCGCACAGCTGAATAATCGCAGTGATACCAGACTAGAATTTGGCGTAAAAGGCCTGTCATCCCGGTACCAACATGCCGGTTATCAACATGCCGGGTACCAACATGTCGGGTACCAACATACTGAGCTCCAAAGCTGTTTCAGGTCAACAGCTTTGTGTATTGCGCCAAACGGACGCCGAGGAAAGCCTTGACTCGCTCATAACCTTCGAAGTGAAACGGTTAATACGTAAGACGGACAAAACTATTATGAAGCAACCTGAATAGGCGATATCAAGTATCCTCTGGTTTCACATGTTGCTTCAGTTTTGTGTTGTCACAAAACATCAATTTTGGCATGAAAGTCCTCGCGGTCATGTGCATGGTACCTTTTGTCAACAGCTTGCAACTGCATCGGGGCGCTCTGTAAATACCAAAGCGCGACGATGAAAGTTTTTTTATTTATTCCTATCATATGTTTGGTAAAGGGTCTTACCAGAGCCTACAAACCTTATCATCAATATAACCCCATTATACATCTGTCTGGGGGTCTATCCATACCAAATATATGTTGTGTGTGTGCGCCGTTATCAGCTGGCGGCTGAGAGATTTGAGTCGGCACTTGCAGTGTTATCTGAAGAAGGTGTCGCAGTAATACGCCAGCGGTGGGTCACTCCCGCCGGTGGCCGATGCGTATTCCTGAATGGCGATGATTTGCAACACACTCGCTTGGCAGCAACCGTTTAACACATTCGGCGCCAAGTTTTGGCTGAATCAACAGCTTTCCTCCAGCGCATAGCGTGGCGAGGAAAGCTGTTGGCGTGGACCATTCATAGGGTTTCTGCCATTGTAAGCATGTTTGTGTTGATACGAAACGTCGGTTAATAAAGAATATAAATCTAGCATCGTTATGTAGGTCAATTCTGACTACATCGACGTTTGTCAAAATTGACAATTAAAGCTCGTAGCAACAATGAAGGCGACATGTAGATCCTGTCTAAATCATGTGCCACCGTTTCTCAGCTATATTCGGCAAGCTTTGAGCGCTGTTGAAACCGCCCATCCTGACTTGGTTGTCCAGGGGTCAACCGAAAGCATGTCTTCCCTAATAGACATCAAGACCAAATCGCATTTCACGCGTGTACGCTAGAGGCAACTAACAATGCCCTTTCATCAAACAATCACTTATATTCTCGATAACCTCAAACATCATTGAGCAAAGCATCATTGGAAATGATGGTGACATGTCGAACGTGATCCCTCAGTTCTTTTCTCTGTACGCAGCATGTTCTCACAGTTGCAAGGTTAGAGTGGCCTTGCCTTTGAAAATCGAAACGCAAGTACAATATTTTGAGAATAGAACTATGCATATAATGAGGAACGACAAACTTCGCTGAAGTTACCACGAACATCCATTCTTGTCAACTGTAATTTCGCAAGAAAAAGTATGTTGCAGGCTTCATTTTGGGCAATAAATACTCTTAAGGTTATATATGTAAAATAAATAAACGTATCGGACAGATTTACATGTATTTTACTAACGTGTGACGCAGAAATAGAAGATTGAAAGATTTGATACAAGAAGATATTTTGGTGACCACACACACACACACATGATCTTCAACCTAACCCGTTATCCTTTTAATAACATAAACTATCAACTTACTGGCGATGTCAATAAAATAAATGTTTGAACCAAACTTTCATTTTTCTAACGTGTGTGATAGCTATAGCTTAACAGAGCAGTACATCCGTAAATGCCAAAACGACCTAATATTAACAACATTATATAAACTGAGAAAAAAAACCAAACATACGCTGTTTCAAAATTAGCAGGGAAAAAACTTGATTCAGCAACTGATTTTTACTTTTTCTGGTTTATCTCCTCTAGATATTTAAAACGTAATGATTATGCACACACAGTCTTATTCAGATTTCTCTTTGAAATAGTAGGGTGATAAACAGACTGATAATTTCTTCCATGAAATAATCTTCAAACCATCTACATGTACGATTCTTAAGTATTGTCAACAAAAGGCATAAAATATTTGACACCGTATACACTGCTTTCAATATGTTGTTGGCAAACATTGCTCACTTACATACAGCTTCCGTAAACTTAAAAAATAAAAAACCAATGTAAAAGTATGTATTCATTGCTGAACTATAATTACTTGCACAACATTACAATTAATTCAGAGGTATAAGAGCTTAAATTTCCGGGATCGTTGATAATCTTATGTTCCTCTATCGTTTGGAAGGTTCTAACTTTGCTTGTATTTTGTCAGATAAAATTCATGATAGACCACTTATTGTTACTTTATATTTCATTCGGACCGCTATGCATTTCCAGGCTCATGGTGGTTCACAATATGGCTACAGCACCAAAATATCCCAAACCGGTGAATAGTATTCACCTCTCTCTCTCTCTCTCTCTCTCTCTCTCTCTCTCTCTCTCTCTCTCTCTCTCTCTTTCTCTCTCTCTCTCTCTCTCTCTCTCTCTCTCTCTCTCTCTCTCTCTCTCTCTCTCTGGCAAGTGGTTTAACTAGGATAAGCTATTCAGCTAGAAAAGGTATACACTGGTCCAGGGATAAGTCAAATTGTTCTTATCTGAACCTGTACTATACAAATTTAGTAATTATGTTTTGTTTGACAGGTAGTCTTCTTTCATAATAAAGCTCTGCATTTATGAGCAAAACTTCACGTATTTAGCTAATTCATTATTTGCCACGTTCATATTTATTCATTATTATGTGGGTTGTCTTTGCTGAATATTTAGCTTAGACAAGGAGCCGCTACTCAGAGAGACATGTACGGGTATAGGCTCTGAAACATATTCTAAGTAGTTAGGAGCTGAAGACCCTTACATTTAATTGGGCTAATACAGCCTATGTAAAAATTCTACAGAATAACGTGCGCAATATGGACAATAGTGCTTCCATATGCATATAGGTTAGACAATGACAGATTTGCTCATAAAGAGTAAAGACTTCGGACTGCGGAAATGGATGATGACTACAAGGAAGTGGTTCTGGACAAAAGGACACAAATACAATGGTTTGATTACAGTGCAATCTGGGCTAAATTTAGTAGAACTGGTTGTATGTGTACCCAGGCCATTTGCTGTTCCTTTTAATTATCATTAAAGCATGGATGTTTGCTCTTGTTGGCAATATCAATGTATCTTTCATGTGGCCCGGGAGTCTATGGAGAGGCAATGAACTACGTGGCACTGTGAACGTGTCAGTGCTAAAAATCAAAACCCTCTTTTGTACCCCACGATCAAAATGGACCATGCATCAATCCGCACGGGATACACAACGTTTCATTTGATCGACTGTGCAATCCACAATAATCTTGCCGCTCACCATGTGGGATAAAGACGCACCGCTCTGTCTGCCCGTAATGCAGGAAGACAAACACAAGTTCTGGATAAATATCGGTGAATATTTTATGAATCGTCAGGGAAAAAAAGTGTTTTGTCTGAAGGGAAGCTCTTTTCTGCTAATTTTTCCTCATCAACAGGTTGAATTAGTTTCCTGTTAGGTTGGCCAAGCAAAGAATGAAGCCACTCGAGAGATGTAAGCACAAAATGTCAATTCGAGTTCACATTTATACTTTTATCCTGCCGATAATGTTCCTGTTTGATTGACTTTTGCAGGAATCACATTCGACTTGACCTTTTACCTAATTTGTGCGTTCATGTGTCGATAAATAGCTACAAACCTTATGGTTACCGACCTACTTTAACCGCAGCGTGTCACAAAAAGGTATGTGATAGAAGGGAACAGAGGCAGCACACCTAACAGGAAAGGGAAGAAAATAACCTTCGCTTATTGAAAGGTGACAGCAGGAAGGCTACACATGTAGCCTCCTTGGTGAGAGCGACAGCGATAAAACAGGGTCATTACATTACACGCATTGAGATACATATGACAAGAGTCTGGAGGAAAATTACTTCACCCCATTAATTTGATAATTTCCCAATGAATAATGTTAACAGTCAGTTCGGTATAATATGTGGCTAGTATGAAGACTGCCAACGGCTTGACATGGCACCCAGCGTTCAAGTAGATTTCAACGAAGATTTGTATGGGGTGCCAAGTGTAACATCAAACACTATGGTTGTTTTAGTCTATTTCCTGGACGACATTGTTAGCATGGACCAATTCTTTACACAAAGTGGTTAAATCTATCATTTCTGTCCACGAAATTGCAAAGTTTATCAATTTTTGTCCACAAAATTGTACAATTCATCAGTTCTGTCTACAAAAAATTGCAGAATGATCAATTGTGTCCACACAGTTCCAAGACACCTTCAATTTTGACCATGAAATTATATAACCAATACCAATGCCGTCCACGGAAATGTAAATGACTTCAATTTCGTGCACAAAATTGTCACATAATTTATCAATTTCGTCCACAAATTGTCAAAAGTCGTTTTTTTTTGGGGGGGTGTTGTTTTTTTTTCTTTTGTTTTGTTTGTTTGTTTGTTTGTGTTTTTTTTGGTTTGTTTTTTTTTTTTTTGTTTTGTTTTTTGTTTTTTGTTTTTTGTTTTTTTTTTTGTTTTGTTTTGTTTTGTTTTTGTTTTTGTTTGTTGGTTTTTGTCTTGTTTTTATTTTGTTTTTTGGTTTTTTTTGTTTTGGTTGTTGTTGGGTACATAGGCAGCTCAGTATTTTTATAGCTCTTGATTACATATTCAGGGGTCTCTGACCATCGCTGACGTCATGAAATCATGTCAAGATATGTCACACTTGGCACGCCAAGGTGCCATATGCCACTTCTCGCAATTTCGTGGACAGAATTATAAAGTTTATCCCCTTCTTTGTACCACATTACATTGAAAACCCATGGAATATGTCCTATGTCATATTGTTGACCATATCCCATGGGTCGGACTACTTTTTACCATATTTGTAAAATCAGAGATACGGTTTTCCAAATATGGAAGGAATCAATTCCATATTTGGTATATCCAAACTCGCCTCATTTAAAGTTATTACCTTGCCATAAATCACGGCCGAAAGCCTGATGGTCCGTGGTATAAATCCCAGCCAAAGGGTAAGAATAAACTTGATTCTGTGATGCAAACTAGGGCCAAAAATGCAGGACTGGTGATTGGCAGAAAAAAAGAACAATCTGTAAGACGCACGATGTGCAGTCGACTTTTACATCGAAGTGTCCCGCCAACCATTCAACATTTCAAGAGCTGAGCGGGCACAAAAATGCGCAGTCCGTGAACAATTATGCAACAGCAAGCCGAAATCAACAGCACGCCACATGCAGCCTTCTCCAGGGAAATGATTCATCTTTTCAGAGACCTCTAACATCTGTCCAAACCACTCCCCAGACTCTGTCTTCTTCGTTTGTCCCAGCTGGCGTGGCAGGGAGCCATCGCCCCGTTCCTTCATGCAATGCTGGCAATGCTGCCGTCAGTGATGGGGCCAATCTGACGGCCAACAGTCAGTTGATCTCCACGGGTGCATTCTTTGGAATGTTTGCTGGTGCAACATTCAAAGTCAACGTGACCTTCCAATTCTCCTCTCCACCAAATTAATTCCATACAGAAATAATAAAAAAAAGTGTCTTTTCGTCGAGATTTGTGTCTAAAGCGACGGCCGTTCAAAAAAAAAAAATCCGCCATTCGGCCTGTGGTCAAACGCTTTTCTTTGCTGTTTAAATTTTATATTCATACGCGCGGCATGCCTGTGTCCAAGTCCCATGTTATGTTGCGAAATAAAATGTTACAAATGATATAAATGGTCTTTTTTTCTTTCTTAATGGACCGTAGGGGATAAATATAAAATAACGCTCGTCGTTAATCTGTCTGAACCGAATTCCCCTTGTTGTTTGCCTGCCCGCGCGCCTGATCACCCGCGCGCTTCGCGGTTGGGTGATCAGGCGCGCAGGCAGGCAAACAACTCGGGGAATTCGGTTTGACCAGGGACCTGCCCTGGTTTGACAGATTAACGATTTGGGTAATTTTGTCTGTGTATGCAATTTTGCGGATAAAACCGAGAAGCTTTTATAAAGTATTTTAGGAGTTCTTATAATTTTTAAATTTACATCATTTGGTGGACGAAATTGAGAAGCTTATGATTTGATGGATAGAATTGCTATTAGTGTATTCAATTTCGTGGACAAAAATTACTAGGCTTATAGGATTTGGTGAACTTTATACAATTATGTGAACAGGGAGGATAAGTTTGTAATGTTCTAGGAATTCTTACGATTTCGCGGATGATTAATACAAGTTTGTGGACAAAAAGTTTTGCAATTCTGTGCACCGGATCGATTATCTCAAGATTGCATTTCCGTGCACAAATTTATAATAGACTCAACTCTGTGACGTTTTTTATAGGCTTGATTCAATTTTCTGTTTTGACTTCATTTATGTGACATTCGCTGACAATGTTTATGACATGTATAAATTTACGATTTTGTCCACCAAATTGATCAGTTTTACAATCTCGTCCACGAAATCAAGGGTCCGACATTTGGCACCGCATACTTTTAACATCAAAATTAACACGGTACCGAAACTTCATTATCTTTTATCCAAGAAAACAAACACGCACAAAATAGTGGGCCCCAGCATTGTTACATGAATTTACGCTAAGTGCAGACACCAAGGTGTACACATTGATTATTCTATTGCTTAGTCTTCAGGAATGGATTTTTTTCCGGTATGTTTACACGGTTTAGGCCTACAATCTTGAGACACGTATTAAGTGTTTATCTCCCTTATAAGCGTCTGCCTTTTGTATATATATATATATATATATATATATATATATATATATATATATATATATATATATATATATATATACTGAACCAAACAAATAACGCAACTTTTTCATTTGGGTTTATTTTCACATTGGAACTGTATTTAAAGTTCAGAAATATATGAACCATTGTTAAATCAGTCTAAAATAATGCACCAAGTAGTGTGACCTCAAGGTCGAGTAGCCTGACCTTGCCATGGGGTCATTGTCATGAATCAAGAGTGACTACAGCAGGCTATTTTACGCAAGTCTCTGACACCTGAAATTAAGGTTGCCAAGTCTTTGATTCTGGGACAGGAAAAGGCCACATTGAAATCAGCCCAAGCGTTACTGTGTGCGAGGATATGAGGCTTTCAAAGTTTGGTGGTTGTGCTGAACCAAGGACAGCTGCAGGATTCAGTGTTACCCACATGACTAAAACATTCGCACCTTTACTGGTTGGGTGTAGCCCCTCACGGACAATAAAAGGGCAGCATGGGATTCATTTGGCACAGTATTCCAAGAACTATGGGTCGATTATCAACAGTAGATCGGGAGAGAGGAATTGGCATGCTACAGGCTGGTGTATCTGCAGCAGAGGTGGCAAGAAGACTGCAAGTCCACAAATCCACTATATCCAGACTTGCTACAAGATTCCAGGAAACTGGGGCCACAGCTGATAGACAGCGTCCTGGGAGACCAAGAGAAACCACACCTGCACAACACAGACACATCAGGGTGTCACATCTGTGGAACAGAACTCGACCAGCCACTAGAACTGCACAACAGACACCTGGCAGAGCCAATAACAGAATATCTGCCCAGACAGTCCGTAATAGACTACAAGAGCACCATCTACACGCCAGGCGTCCTTACAGGGGTCAAATTTTGACACAGGCAAGAAGGCAAGCCCGACGACAATGGGCTACTGCCCATACTCGCTGGACCCATCAACAGTGGAGGGATGTGCTATTCACCGATCAATCCCGCTTCACCCTGTATCATGCAGATGGTAGGACACGGGTTTGGCGACGAAGGGGAGAACGCTACTCAGATGCCTGTGTGCTGGAAACAGATCGATTTGGAGGTGCATCAGTGATGGTGTGGGGTGGAATCTCATTCACAGCCAAAACCCAGTTAATCTTCATTGAAGGCAATCTTAAAGCTGCCCGTTACAGGGATGAGATCCTTCAGCCTGTTGCTGTCCCTTTCATTAGACACCACCAACTCCACTTGCTTCAACAGGACAATGCTCGGCCCCATGCCGCTAGACTGACGATGGATTTTCTGCAAAGAGAAGGAATTAACGTTTTGCCATGGCCAGCCTTCTCACCTGATATCAATCCCATTGAGCATCTTTGGGACTACCTTGACAAACGTGTTCGGAGATGGGATCCAGCACCCGCCAACCGCCAGCAGCTTCACCAGGCTCTTCAAGAAGAGTGGGATCGTGTGCCCCGGCAGATGGTGCAGCGGCTAGTGCCATCCATGCGCCGACGTTGCATAGCAGTTACAGATGCTGATGGTGGTCATACACAGTATTAGTGGACATGCCAATTTGTGAACTTTACAAATCAATGTTGCCCTGTTTATTGCCAGCTGGTCGTGCCCTCGTTGACAGTTTCAAGTTTTTTGTTTTTCACATGTTATGCCAAAAAGACTGCAGAATACGGATCTAATTTGTTTCTGTGATATGAAAGTAAAGATAAATATTTAAGTTAAAAAGTTTCAGGGTTGCGTTATTTGTTTGGTTCAGTATATATATATATATATATATATGCAGATATATATATATATATATATATATATATATATATATATATATATATATATATATATATATATATGTGTGTGTGTGATTGGTGCTGAAGGGTGCTGGTCCCGGATCCGGTCGTTCATTCCTTTCAAACACAAAACTATTGATTCACTGAACATTCAGTCCCCTTTCAAGTTGGAATTTGTTCATAACATGACCCTAAGGAATGCAAAATAAAAGATCCCCCCTATAAATATGGCAATAATTTTGGACAAGGTATTATAAATTACAAGAAATTTGTGGCTTCAATTACTCTTGAGGATGTCGCAGCGAATAAAATTTGTGACTGTTTGTCTGACAATAATAATTCCAATTTTGTTGATATATACCACAGACATGTATTTATAGGTAATTTATAGCCTGGTTTCTAATCAAAATGATAAACATTTTGGTTCCGGGAACAAATTGTTAATATATAGTATATGAGAATTTTCCATTTCTTTGTAACAGTTAAGTAATTAAGTGTGTTTTGGGGTACTGCTTGTCGGAATTTTTCGTCAAATTCTGATTCACTCACTGTCTTTTCAAAACGGGCTTTTTTATTCTTTGGCTGTTTCGTGGAGGATGCTGTTTCACTCACCCGGTCCGGCTTTTCAATGCGGGCTGCTGTACACGTGGGTTGTAGCATTGACGGCTCTTTTAAGTCCCTTTTTTCTACTGACTCAACGTGAAATAATAATTCCTTAGTTAACAGGTCTTGCAGGTCTGCTGGAATACCTGAATCCAGGGGAAATATATTTCCCTCACCCAAATGAGAAACGTCCGACATGACAAGTGTTTCTTTCAGTCGAATGAGAAAACTCTTACACGTGGGGGCTGTGGTTAAAATTAGAGCGGCCAGCATTTGGAGCAGGGAATTCAGACATGCACGTGGATCACTTTGTTTACGTCTAGATGCGTGCATGGGCGGTGTGATCTTTAACACCTATTCAAACTGACCAATCAGAGTTGCGTTGTAAGCTGGTTATAAGGCAAGGTGAGACGTCAAAACATTTTAATGTCAGCTACGGGCTCCGCCCTTCCCTGACATTAAAATGTTTTAACGTCCCACCTTGCTTTATAACCTACATTTGTCAGCCGCATACTGCCTTGTTATAATTAAGGTTACTTTTTATGGTCAAAATTGACACAGATCCATGGGCAAGTGGAGTCATGGCCCGTGCGCACGCTATGCCTCCAGACTTCCAGCAGAGCCGGTTTCCATTCAGACCACATGACTTATTGATTGCCACGCCTAGATGCGGGTCACTGATTGCCGTTTGTAAACAACGCACATGGGCTGTAGATTTGGTTGACAAATTGTAGGCCTACTTTATTTAATTATCTTTCTCTGTTTGTTTGTTTATTCGGTTATTTATTTCGTATTTTTCAATATAGATAGGGCTGCAAAATGTTAGGCCTGACGGCGAAAAGATAACGTATCAAGCTGTACTGTGTCATAAAAATCGACTAACAAGGCTAAAATCACCGAATTGGGACCCCCATTACCGCCGAGCGTCACACTCACATACATTACCAAACTAAAATATAGGCCTATAAATAACAATGCACATAATCACAAAAACAACGACCTATACTGTACATATTTTAACTGTCATTTGGTGCAGTCTCTAGCTAAAACTGAGGTTTGGAACGCAAAAAAGTGTGGAGCTTAGGTTTCAAAAGTTTGAAACCAGTGCTGCATGTTGTACTAAGAGTGACCAGGGAGGTGGATAGAGAAGTTCCAGAATAAGATTTAGAATTTTCTCACCTCACAATGTGAAGAGAAGAAAAAGAGAAACGAAGAAAACTTTGTTTCAACTCCTACAATCATTGACTTTATGGAAGTCGTATTGACCAGATCCAGGGTTTGATACACAAAACCTTCTGTTTTGAATCAAAAAGAAAAAAAAGAGATTGTAGCTGACCAATCATGACAAAACTCAAAATATGTTTTTAAAAAATCAGGAAATTAAGAAGCGGATAATTGAATTCTTTCTGCCTGCTCAACACTTCAATCAAGCCTTTGTGGTGTAGTGACTGAGTGTGCGTGTGTGTGTGTGTGTGTGTGTGTGTGTGTGTGTGTGTGTGTGTTTGCGATTGTGATAAATTGTTTACACAAGTCACATACGTTCATGATGCCTGCTGCTTTGGATTTCTTTTGCTTTCAATTGTGTTGTCTGTGCAGGCCTATATACATGGACCATTTTCGATTCTTCGAAAAAGATCCAGGCAATGCATGAACTTTGAAAGAAGTCGAGGTTATTCTGCAGTTCCTAGCCAGATGCCAAGAGATCCGTGAGAGACCTGGAGTAATACGATCTGCAGAGCGGTCTTTCTGCGACACGATCTCTCCACACGACCACAGTCGACCTGCTGTGCTGCATTTTGCAAGATGAAAAGGATCTTGTGAGTGGTTGATATGTTGCCATGTGACCATTTGGCAGCAATTTGCAAACCAAAGCTTTTGTCACGTTACAAAAAGCCTGGGATTTGTAAAATGAACAAACCATGAGTTTTACTGGGAGCAAAACCCAGGGTTTTGTAAATACCTGCACACGGCAATTGCAATACAAGAGATACTACAAGACTCAGGGTTTTGTGACAAAACTGTGGGTGTAGAGTATACCTGAAATAACAGAAAATGTTTGTCTTGTTCCTTACAATACACAGGGTTTTGCAAATTATAGTAAAGCCAATGCCACAAATTTCATTGTTTTGCGTGGAAAGCCACAGGTTTTTGTGAGCAATATCCAAAGTTTTGTCCCAATACCCAAGTTTTGACAAATGATAAAATTACATGTAATTGAAATGCAATCAGAGATTGTTAAATACATGCCCCCATCGCCTCATTTATAACCTTGCTAATCACAGGTCTCATTTGGGAATGACCGTAGTCCATAAAAAGAGACTGTCATTGTGACCAAGATACTTGACCTCGTGACCTACTTTTTAACATGACATACTCTTGTGTCCAGATACATAGGTGTGGAAAGTTTTATGGTTCCAAGTCAAAGGACAACAGAATTACAACCCGGACATGAAGTGTAATGTAGTTTTACATGAATGCATCATCGTGACCTAGATACTTGACCTAATGACCAACTTTTGTTCCAAGCATACCTTTCGGTCAAGATATGTGTGTGAAGTTTCATGAAAGAAAGTTACATAGTAAAGGAATTATAGCCCGGACACGATTTTGAAAGGATATGTCATTGTGACCTGGTGACCTTCTTTTGATACACGTCACATTCTTATGTCGAGATTTACTTGTGTGTAAAGGTTCATTATTCTAACTTGAAGGACAACAGAATAAGAGCCTGGACATGACGCATAATATAGTTTTACATGATTGTATCACCGTGACCCTGTTACTTGACCTAGTGACCTAGTTTTGTTCCATGACACGTCTTTTTTAAGCTCAATATATTCATGTGTGTGTATGAAGTTTCACGAAACTTAGTTAGATAGTCTAGAAATTAAAGCCCTCACAAGAATATATCACTGTGACCCAGACACTTGACATAGTGACCTACTTTTGTTTCATGACACACCTTTAGGTATATGTGTGTGTGTGTGTGTGTGTGTGTGTGTGTGTGTGTGTGTGTGTGTGTGTGTGAAGTTTTATGAAAGTAAGATAAATAGTAAAGCCCTGGGCACGATATTATAAGGATATGTCACTGTCACCCAGATACTTGACCAAAAAATAATCTATTTTTGGTACATGTCACACTATTCTGTCAACATGTACTTGTATGTAAAGTTTCATTATTTTAGCTTGAAGAACAGCAGAATTACTGTCCGGACATGAAGCATAATGTAGTTTTACATAATTGTATCACCGTGAACTTTATACTTAACCTAGTGATCTAGTTGTGTTTCATGACACACCTATAGCCAAATGCAAAGTATATATATATTTGTGTGCGTGTGTGAAGTTTAATGAAACTAAGTTAAAATAGTGGATAAATTATAGCCCGCACACGATTTTATAAGGATATGTCACTGTGACCCAGACACCTGACCTAGTGACCTACTTTTGTTTCATGGCATACTTTTAAGTCAATATTTATGTGTGTGTGAAGCTTCACGAAATTCAGCTAAAGAGTAAAGGAATCAAAGCCCGGACACGATTCAAGGGTCGCTCCACCCCGTGCCAAATAGCCTGTTTCCTTTTGCCGGAACATTTACTTTACCCAATTTTTTTTCTCGAAGAGCCATGTTTCCGAAATAGTCCTCCGGACCTTTTTACCTTTTTTTTTTCAAATTTTTGAGACATCGTTGTGATAAATTTTGGTATTTTAGTTGATCTTTAGCAGGTTGTCAACTCACGAACCTGCATCTCAAAAGAGACGTGCACATATATTCTGCCGACGAGTGAATTCGAGCGCACAATCTCTGAATCCCCATCCAGCAATTGAATCACTCGACCATTACCGTTTAAATTCTCAGACTGTATTCTCTACCTCCCCCCTCCCCTTCCCCGTTTATAACTACAACATTTCGGTACACTAAGACCGTCAAATGTCAGAGAGGTCAGGAAATTAAGCGTATGAGAACACTGAGCTTGAGCAATGCAAAGGAGGATTCAAATTTTCACTCCTTTTTGCTAAAATTCATCTTGTTCATTTAATTCATTACTATGAAATGCTTGACGTTTGTAACATATTGAATACGAAATTCGTAGCCTAAACGTCTTTAGGGATCCTCCTTCGAGAAAAATCTTACTCGCCTTTGGCATACACTTTTTTCGCGAGGACAGAGGGCTATACTTACATTTACTACTACAAAAATTTTGCGGAGTTGACTCCCACCACAAACTGTTTCAGTCTAAAACAGGTATGGTATATTTCCTTGCAACACGTCACCAACGCCGCATATATGCCAAATTGACACCTGGAAAGTGATGAAAACCTTGGTTTTCTATTTAAGGTAAAGATACAATGATAAAAATTATCAAAGGCAGAACCTGGAACACAGGCGTCACTTCAACGTAACAACACTACTGCAAGAGTAACAACCCATACCAAATGTGCCAATGTCGATGTAACAAACTCACAACCCGTTCACAAAAGAGTGCTAGATGTGAATAATAATAATAATAATAATAATAATAATAATAATAATAATAATAATAATAATAATAATAATAATAATAATAATAATAATAATAATAATAATAATAATAATAATAATAATAATAATTTTAACCCTCATTACTGGGAAGATATCAAAATACAAAATCATAAGATGTATATGCAAAATCATGATACGTGAAGCAACATTAATGCAAGGAAAATCATACAAATTTTACCATACTATTTACACGCATACTGAGATTCGTGGTTTTACAGTCAACAAACACATGTAAAAATTAATGCTATCCAAGATGAAAGGAGTGTAAATTGAAATAAGGGTCCATGAATGAAAAGCATCTGGTTGATAAGACAGTGAGCATGTGTTGGTCGGCCCAGGGCTTGACGAAATTGTCTGGAAAGATTATGGCGAAGAGTGCCCTCATGCTGCCTGATGTCAGACAGCGAAAGTCGGAGAAAGCACACTGAGTTGGAGAAAATCCCAAATCCACTGTTGGGCTGACTATAGTATCTTGGTCTCTATACACGATGTGTTAAACCAGCAAATGGCCAGAGACACCAAGTAGAGGAAAATCCAATTTAGAAAAGCGCAGAGAGACAGGGTTTATCATCGGATGTTATGCTTAATCAGAGCGGTGACCGATGAATTTGACAACGTCCCTTTGGGCTGACTCCAAATCATTCATACGGGCATTTGACACAGAAATGGAGTCTGGGCCGTATGTTTGTGCAGAGGAGCATTTAGTTCTCCATAAATGCAATTTGACATCTATTTTGTGTCTATGCCGGGTGGAGACAGACCCACCTTACCCAAACCATGAAAAACTTTGCCGACATTACTTAATTCTTTGCTCAGCGTGTCTTTTACATGACTTGTGCGAGGTGAATTTAACGCCACTGATCCATCACTCTTATGGACTCAGAACCTAGGTTAAAACAAGGGTTGACATATCCCCACAGGTCCCATAACGACACATGTGGACTTTATACCGGCTTAAATTTAAACCTCCATGATTGTTTTGAGTACTTGCAGCAAATATCAATTAATGTTTGCCAGCGTTGAGAAGTGACACTGAACAAGATGACATCCTCTGCATATGCAAACACACTATTTACATCTTTACCTAGGCGGAGACCAGGCTGTCCAGAGTCCACAGCCTTTATAGCATGTCTTTCAATAAAAATATTAAGGAAATACGGAGAAATTACACTACCCTGGCGCACGGCCCTGACACGGGAAAGGTGTAATTAACATCCACCTGACAAGGTTGTAGGAGTTCTTGTACCATTCAAATGTTAAGATCGAATGCAGCTCATGCGTGACATTTAATAATTTATAACGACGACCATCACGCGATACACTGTCAAAACATTTCTGGGCATCTGGAACGCACACATAGATTGGAGACCTATTACTATGATTGAAATATTAAGCCAAATTATGGAAACAGGTACATCCAAAGGAGGCACTGCGACCCTTGCCGAAGCCGAACTGCTTATCGCTAACATTGTCATCAGGAACAATAATAATTTTATAAGTTTGCCATGTAGTCTACTGAATTAGATTGCATGTACAGATGTTATACCGTCATAACTTGGAGATGAATTCCTTTTAAGCTTTATAATCCGGGCAGATACCATTGCAGAAGTAAACAAAACACCATCGCTAGGTGATATTGCCCTTTGCGGGAGATCCTCTTATCAAGGAGGGTAGAGTCTCTACTCTCCTTGCTGGTATTTAGTTTTCACTGGTTCTTTGCTTTTGTTGTTGGGTCAAAGTATGAATGGTAGCCTACTTTACACTTGAATAAAAGTGTCATTTTCTCAGCACGAAGGACAGCGTTAACCTTCTTGCGTTTTAACTTCTTAATATCCTTGAAGAAATTCTTTTTACGTTCACGGAATATAGCATCCGATTTTTTTTTAACAGAGATGCTTACTCTCTTTCTCCCATCCTATCTTAGGGACATCTCCATAATTGCGTATTTTGCCTGGATATCTTAGATAATGACACGTCGTAAACACCTGCACGCCAATTAAACTTCCATGAACTTCTTTTCGCATTTTGGTTTATGTCGATATCAACTGCTTTTCTCAATAAGTCACTTGGACGAGACTCACAATCTTTGTTAGCTTTTTATGATAATTTTTCCAGTTACAATTTAAATGAATGCTAGTAAAACATGTCTTGATTTTCTGCAGAAGAGCTACCAGATTAATATACCTATTGTGATAATCCTTTCCCGTCGCGCGATTACAGCCCCTCGGTGCAAACGGTTTTAAGCAGTCATTTGCCATATTCATAAATTTGCTGCTGGTTTACATATTTGTGTCAGTTAAAACCGCATCCCATTCAAAAAGCCCACAGCACCCGCATGTTCTAAGTGCCCGCCTGATATGTGTTGACTCAATTCTTACCCGGTTGGAAACTATTTTCAAACTCTTGTCTATCAGGATGTCGTGCCGGAATGTCAAATATTTTTTCTTTAATTGGTGCGGCTTGACAACTTATAATCCAAGCCGCACTAAAACAGAGACGACACTGCCTTACTGTATCCATGGCATCGTTTAGATGAAGCATCGGAGTTGCTGTTTTTTCCCGGAGCAGAAATTCAAATTAAGATGAATTAAAAGGATGTCCCAAAAATCCGGAATCAGATCAAGTGAAAATTGGAATATTTTTGCGATCAAACAACACAGAAATCCGACTAGGCAAGTCATCATATCACAATACCTGAAGCATGATTACAAGAAATGCATTAAGTCATATTACGCACATCCTGTTAAATTTCCAACAATAACACAACACGTTACATTACAATCAAACGTAATCTCCAGACCCCTAGCCATACATAGTTGTTTTAGTTACACATGAAACGTAAATCTCTTTTGTTTTGGGGCGCTGCTGAAATAATGTCTGAAGAAACAAAAAAGAAATATGTCACATTACATACAGACTCTCACGTTTGTTGATCACTATAGATAGCAAATTTTACATCGAGAATACAAACCTTCAAGTCAATGTATATACTCTCAAAATTCATCGCAATATTTTAGCATTTCTCCAACTTGCGCAAAAGGCGTAATATTGAAATGCTTTTGTGCAAAGGCTGCCTAAAAGTTGTTGCAACTGCCTAGTAGTGTAAATGAGCTTCTACAGATCCCATCAAGTTTGATGCGAAGTTTATTTCCACTGGTATATGTTACAAGGTTTTTGTTGGTTAGCCTCAATATTGTTGATACACGATGGAACTTAGAAGTATTCGTCCACTTTTCGCCCTTAATACTAAGGTTTTACTTCGTTTTGAATTCACTCGAATCGTGCATTTGTCATTCGTGCGTGGATTCCGGGAAGGAGTAACAGAGTCGATAATCCAGGAGTGGTTGGCCGAATTTGTGGGATTACAGATTCAAAAGATAGGCACACAGTCTATTCGGTTAATCCTTAATAGGTTTTTTTAAGAGGCCGTGTATTTATTTTGAGCATGCCCTACTTTATCCCAATGAGATTCTTAATCTTAGAAGCCCGTGCATATACTTGAAGTTATTATCTGAAAGCCCGAAAATATATTTCCTTTTATTTATTGATATTCCAGAAGTGCAGGTTTACAAAAAGCTTAATTATATGGGTTGTGTTTTATTTCAGTGAGACATTTTGCTTCCAATTTTGAGTTTTTTGCGATCACTTCTAGCAAAGATATGATACGTAGTAGGCCTATCACACGCACTTTGTCTGACCCGCATGGGTTATAGTGCCAACCGCGGAATCTAGGTCAGTGAAAAAAATGGTAAATATATGCAATCTTGGCCAACAGGAAGCCACAAAAGTAATGACCCATGTTCAACTTTGTCTTTGACTAAGCGGTTGTTAGGAACTGAATGAAAAAATAAACGTTGGTTACTTGTTTAGAACGGTTACAAACTATTCTCCCACGCCCCAAGCTTCACGGACTTATCCTTGTTGCCCATTTGTGACTTAGTTGGTGACTTGCTTATTCCTGGTCGGTTTACTACATTCTGACGCTAGATAACCAATAGCAACCCAACTTACGAACACTGAGATTTGAACTTCAGTCATATTTATTTTTGCCGTTTTTCGTCGAAGTATTAAAATTGTTAAAATAAAAACGAATTTAACATGTTTAATAATACTATTTTCAAAATTATGAAATTGAAACTTCATTCAAAAGCCTCAAAAATAAAAAAAAAAAACACAATAAATGTACATATCTGAAAATAAGGTCACTTACAGTATCGTTATAACTAGCGACAGGCCTCCCATATGCCGAACCTATACAGATAAACCGTGCCTGTTGTATTTACTCCTTCAAATAATCACGTACAGCTTAGTTCAAGGCTTGCCCTAGAAAGTGTCAACAGGGATGCTTTTTCTCAAGCATGTCTTTGTCGGGTTCAACATTTCTAGTACGCTGGGCAAGTATTTGATTAACAAGCCAAGAATTGTTTCAGACTGATGTGCAAATTTGTGTGAATTTATGTTGATTCTTTACAAGATCTTGTCATTATAAAGATGCTAATCTGAAATTAGGCTTGACTTGCCGCGGTCATTTCTACTAGATAGCTCATCCATTTATAGCACTGGAGCTATCAGAATATACCACAAGGCGAGGTCAATCAATCAAGTTATGATGGCTATTGATTGCCACAAATATACATTACAGCTGAAATTGAATGACAAATCAAATTTCTTAAACACTTAAATGCCCTATTTATGAAGGCAGCTGGATAAAATATTGAAAAGGCTCTCGTATACATTATTTAACATTTCGTGCACATTTGTATTATGCCGGGGTTACATTTACTGTACCCTGAAAATGTTGGATCTTGCCTGTTAAACGCCACTGGTAAAAATCAGCCAATGGTCAATCTGTCCCTGAGACAAATCAAGATGGCAAGTGATTGACATTATTTGTGAAGATGTCACAGATATTTAGCCCTGACGATGTCCTGAAAATGATAAATAATTCACATGATTGTCTTGGTGATGTTTAGACGCAACAGGATATATATATATATATATATATATATATATATATATATATATATATATATATATATATATATATATATATATATATATATATATACACTTTTGGCCTTTCAATCATATGTTACGTCCGTTCCTCACACTGCAGAACATATAAAGTCTTTCATATAAATGTCTTATTTTTATGCTTCCCTCGTGCAGAAGAATCAGCAACACGTCTCAGCAGGAGAGATCAGGGCATCTCTACTAATTTATATTTCCCCGTCGAGCCGAATCAAGTGCGTTGTCAACAGAACATTAAAAATTAGAATGTCACTTGACCTGTCTACAAATTCTCAAATTCGGTCACTCTGCCATCCTGTTCATGACATAAATAGATAGATATCTAGCAAGCTAGCAAGATAGATGTATCGATGAAAGGAAGACAGACAGACAGACAGACAGACAGACAGACCCACAGGTAGATAGATAGATAGATAGATAGATAGATAGATAGATAGATAGATAGATAGATAGATAGATAGATAGATAGGTAGATAGGTAGGTAGGTACATAGATGGATGGATAAATAGTTAAATTAATGAATTAATTGAATAAATAAACAAATAAATAAATGAATGTAACGAGCACATGTGCACCACATGACTAGCTGAACAGAGTTAGCCATCATACATTGCTCATACAAAGTGCAAAGTATCGAGACTTTATAAAATAGAATTACCAAACATAAACTCATTGGTGCTACAGGCGCATGAATCAGGTGCCTCAACCAGTGCGCGATGGAGGCCCTCTCTGCCCACCCTCCTCCACCAGCTGCAGCGCGTGCCAATGGGGAGGCCTTGGCTTTGTCTTATATATATATATAAGAATGTATGAAAAGCTTTGACAAAGCGACCGGTACGCGCTGATTTGTAGTAGACAAAAGGATGTATATTAGAACTTTGAAGAAAAATAAACCTGTGTTTTCTTCTGTTATTGCATTACAGTTTATGTGGGTTCGAATGAAATGCACTTTGCACTTGCCAATAACGCGTTAAAATTACTTTTATTACTGTGCTCGTGGCGAACACTCCGTTGACACAACTGCCGACATTCGCGCCAGCGTCTTTTTGGATCCTGAAATCTCATTGGTCGATCCCTTTGTTGCCACGCCTGGGGTCCCCTCGTACCCAGGGAGCCAACACACAGAATATATTTTCGTATTAATTGCGCAATGTTTAAAATGGCGCTCGAGCGTACCGTATCGCTTTTGAAATTTGCTAGCTAACGATGATAACTGCTTCAAACACAACCGAGTGGGCATATTAAAGTTAAGATAGTAAGTCATGTTTTAAAAGTACTTCAATGACCGTTTGCACTGGTAACTTGGAGAACGGAAACCTGGAACTGTGCTGAAAACACGTGGCCGCGATTCATTGTGATTTTCCTTTCCCATAATGCATTGCTCCATGTTTCAAATGGCGCTCAACGTGTGTGCATGCAAGCCTTTGTGTTGCATTTGGTTTTATAACTAACGATGATAACTGCTTTAGACACAACCGAGCAGGCAGATTAAAGTTAAGATAGTAAGTCATCTTTTAAAAATACGTTGACGACCGTTTGCCCTGGTAACTCGGATAACGGACACCTGGAACCTAGCGATACTAGATACCGATACCGCACCACCGTGGCTATATCATTATGATATATAGTATATGCAGCAGCTTTGCTTTTTCCCCGGCCCAAGTTAACCGTCCAGACAAGTTGAAATAAAATGATGTGTTTGAGTTGATTTTACTGCAAAATAACGGCACACGTTGACGCAGACACGCCAACAGCTATAATACCCTATATACATCATACTGAACGTTTGTATCATGTAAAATTTGTGTAAATTTAATCAAATACATGTACCCAATGAAAAAATTACGCATGTCTTTATTCAAATTTCATCGCTACATTTATCAGTAAAGCATCTGCAATGTTAACTTTTTTCCTGTTTACAATACAAACGGAGCCGACAAACTTCCTCTGTTCGGGTTGAACACATTCACATGTTTTCTATTAACCACAAATTTTTAAGGAAAAACATTGAACTAGACGACGTTCGACATCTTGGCACTTTGCGGTGGTTTGAGCTGGAAAGCATTAATCTAATGAGAAGTGCTACTGAACTGTATGTCGGATCTACCATGTTGCCATTTTGTGTGCAAAAATTGTACTTTTTCAGAACTATTTACTTCAAGATGATACTGTAGGTAATGGGACAAGAGAAATACTCACGTATAATGATATGGTACTTTTTGTACTCAACAAATAATCAAACTGAACGGATAGTCGAGATAAGCTGGTAGTCTGCACTTAGACATTTGGGTCATGACAATGTACAGATGTTCGAGGGTGCGGTTAGCTAGTCCGGTTTGTACTTTTTCTTCAGTCGCCACCAGTGGTGTGTATGTTTTGGAGTAATTATAAGTATCTACGTCACATGTAAAAACTCTGTTCTAATTTATAAGTGGCTATATACCCAAGCAATCCTTCTCTGACAGCTTTGTCAAGGTTCTTGTTATACTGGTGTTACATTATATGTGTACGTATAACTGCAGTCATATGGTATTCCTCACTGTTTTCATAATAATCATGCATGTGGGTTTTTTTTTTGTTTTTTTGTTTTTCCTTTTTCTTATTTTTTCAACCTGCACTCTGTAAGGATCGTGTGGTATGTAATTTGTATTTACAACAGGAGAAGAATTTACATTAGCCTTTGGCTAGTTTTCTAGTCCTCTTTAAAGAAATAAAGTATATTAACAGTGTAAAGATGGGCATAGATTTTCAATCTGATCAGATGACCTCATCAGTCACATAGCATGTGATCAGACAAGCGTGCAGGTGTGGGTCCGAGGTGTGGGTATGAATTACAGACTGTCTTCCATATTCTGTACTTTTCCTGTGGCTATAATATAGTAACTGGGAACGCCTACCTACCATAAAGTCAGACTAAGGAGTTTGCCTGTAAAGAATGGGGCTCTGTAGTACATTGAAGCCTATTTTGCGAGGCATAACAGGCTTCAGTGTACCTCTTTAGAGCCCCATGCTGGAACAATTACAGGAAAGCTTTCAAGCTGCATACATCAAACGGATTCATGATTAAGGACAATGTACTTCTTAAATGATTTGGTGTTCATTGATCTCCCTCAATACGGTTTCTTATCACGGTCATTATCTTCGTCCCTTCTCAATTTTAATTAGGCGCATCGTAGAGGTAGTGTCTCACTATGAAACTGTGCTGATGGGAAACCTATGTAGACTAATGGTGCACACTGTTTCGCAAAAGAGGTTTAATGTGAATTGAGGGACCATTAAAGATCTTGTGCTCAGCGCAATTCATCGCGTTATATGTAGCTCAGGTACTAAATTAAACATAAATTCGTTTTATTGGAAACAGCGCTTTTGAATGTCTTACATTTAAAACTGCACACATACCGTGATAACAAGGAACATAGGTAAATAAAAAGAGCAAGAACATATTAAAAAAAACAAAAAAACAAAAAAACAAAAAACAAAAAAAAAACAAAAACAAAAAAAAAAAAAAAAAAAAAAACACAAAAACAAAAAAACCAAAAAAACCCCGAGCATTTAAAAGGGAAGGTGACAAATGAAAGAAAAGCATCACAAGTAAACAAAACAAAAAAAATCACTGAGGGAGGATCAAAGAAAATACTCACGGAAAATTTTTAAAAACTAGAAAAAAACAAAAAACAAAAACAAAACCGCAAGGCTTGTTTAACTTTACAACACAACGAGCATTTAAAAGGAAAGGCGACAAATGAAAGAAAAGCATCACAAGTAAACAAAAAAAGAAACATTCACTGAGGAAGGATCAAAGAAAATACTCCCTTAGAATTAAAAAACAAAAAAATGACCAAAAAAAAAAAAAAAACCCCACAAGGCGTGTTTTACTTTACAACACAGCGATGCAGAGTGATGTATGCTGCTCATCAGGTAAGCATTATGTTTTAAATGCTTGTGTGTGATACAGTCGTGGTTAGGGTATATCATTTTACACATAAAATGACACTGGTATTCTCATTTATTTTCGCAATGTGTTTCATGATGTACCATTCAAAGTTTATTAATTTACGACGTTTTCAATGTCATCAAGGTGCAGGAATCCAATGAAAACAGCCTATAATCTAAGTGGTAGGGCCATAAGAATAGAATGTTTTCCCTGTAGACCGACCGATTGTGAGGTGGTCAAACCAAGCCGAAATGTATATTGTCAGTGTCAATATTTTCTTTGACCTCAGAGTTCTTAAGGCATAAGCCCACGCCATATACACGCGCATAAAAACAGGTTTGACTGACCCCAGGGCATATATAGACGGCAACATGTGGACAGATGAAAAACATTAAGAGCCTGTGCTGCTGAACAGGTTGTAATGCAAAATGTACAAATGTGCACACAGTATTGGTCTTTGGTTTAAAACAAAAAATAAAACCAAAACCACAAGGTATTTTATTCGAAAAAAAAAAAACAATCGGTCAACAGGCACAATACCTATAGTAAGACCTCTTGTATATAAAGTGACAATACATACATACAATGTTGGACTGCCAGATAACATATAGTTACACGCACTGTACGTTACAGACAGAAAGTGAGAGGGAGAAGGAGAAGAGGCTATTGGGCGAGTGCGTGTTAATTTGATTGTCCATATCTTAAACTGGCGACGAGATCTATACAAATTTAAACTGCAATGAGAAGTACCTGCTGGAAAGCTTTACTGAGGTTGACTAATCCTTAAATCATTCCGTAGATTTAATATAGCAATGTACTGATCGGAAAATGTCATAATTTGCGTATTTGTTTTAAACTGATATTCCGTAAAGTAATGATTTTAGGTTGAAGGGTGCTAAAGATGCAATTTCGGTTTGAAGTTTATCCCTTTGGATGGGATATTTGTTGCACTGAAAAATATAATGGAAGTAATCCTCAGCAGAATGACCACAGGAACAAAGTGGTGACGCTATGAAGCCCATTTTGTACAAGTCAGAGTTCAACTGGTTACAGCCCATTCTCATCCTGGCATGTATTATGGTAATTTTTCTTTCTCTAAAGTAGAAAAATTCATTTCTTTTTGCTTTAATTTTGCTTAATTTCTGTTTGAAGTAGTCTACATTTTCCGAATTTTTATTGATCTTGAAAGAAGATTCCATTCACGGATAGTAGATGGGAGGAAGGAGTTATAATGTATGTTTTTTTCTAGCAATAGGAGGTGTTATAGTTTGTCTGGATCTTATGTTATATGCATTTCTATCTCCCGCTGTATGGGGAACTAGGTCACAGAGGTAGGCAGGAGCAAAACCATTTACTATTTTGAACATGAGGACTAAGTTTTGTTTGCGTCTTCGTTCGGAAAGTGTTTCCCAGCTTGTTTCTTCATATATTTTACTGTGACTTCTCGACTCATTGCTCCTGTTACAACCCGGGCGGCAGCCAGTTGCATACTTTCCAGGAGATCCCTGTCCCATTGTGTGGATCTATCCCAGACCACGCTGACATATTGTAAACAGGGCAGAATGAAGGAGAAGAATTAAGGTTCTAGCATCCGTCTGTTCAATTTATATTGGAGGCTTTTTAGAATACCTACTACTTTCCTTGACTTTACAGCAATGGAATTTATGTGTGATGCCCAGGAGAGGTCGGCAGAAAAGATGATGCCAAGGTGCTTATGATGTTCAACATTTTCAATATTTTGTTTCTTGAAACATTAAGTCAGGGTGATCAACAGGTCTCTTTCTACGAGTAAAAAGTAATGATTTGGTCTTTACTGGGTTGAAACTGACCAGCCATTGTTTTGCCCAATCAGACATGGAGGAAAGATCATGGGTTAAAGTGTTCGCACCTTCGGCTAGATTATCTACTTGAACATATAGTGTTGTATAGTCTGCAAAAAGACCAATTTCTGACTTAACTATGTCTACAATGTCATTTACATAGATCAAAAATATGAGTGGACCTAGTACTGAGCCTTGTGGCACGTCTGCTTCGACACTGCCCAAGTAGACGCCTGACCTTGGATAACTACGCGCTGACACCTGTCATGAAGATAATTTTCCACCCATTTTAATAAATTGTCACGAATCCCTTCTTTCTTCATCTTGTAAACCAAACCCGGATGGTGTACTTTGTCAAAAGCTTTTGTTATGTCACAATAGACTACACGAACTTCTTTTTCCAGATCAACAGCTTTGGTAAACTCGTTATATACAAAAAGCTAATTGATTAACAGTGCCGTCACCAGGAAAAAAAACATACTGTTTTCTCTGAAAGGACGCAGTTGCCCCGGAAAAATATGTACATATGCTTGAAGACTGTTCGTTCAAACACTTTACCTACACAGCTTAGGAACGAAATGGGTCTGTAATTTTTACAATGTTCGATTGATCCACTTTTCAAGATCAGTGACACGTGGGCTTTTTCCATTTTGACGGAAATATAGAATTACTACGAGAAAAGTTACACAATTTATTAAAGGAGGGAGTGATGCTAGATGCAGCCTCTTTTAATAATAAAGGACTAA
Source organism: Hermodice carunculata (assembly GCA_964020975.1). NCBI lineage: Eukaryota > Metazoa > Annelida > Polychaeta > Eunicida > Amphinomidae > Hermodice > Hermodice carunculata. The sequence continues at coordinate 445,228 of OZ026622.1, forward strand.
TGCCGTCTGGTCCACAAGCTTTATCAACTTTCAGAAATTTCAAAATGTCATAAACTGTTTGCTCATCTAACTCTACTTGTTCTAAAATATTTTTCTGATGAGGAATATCATGCCCATCCAGTGTAAAGGCCGAGGAATCGACACGACATTGTTCAAGGAAAAAGTCATTAAAAATATTTGCTTTTGTAGTATTATCGGAAGTGACTGTATTATCTGAAACAGTTGCATCCTGGAATTGATGATTTAGATTCTCCAGAGATAAGGTATTTCACCATTTTCCACCATTTTCCACCATTTTTATCTTTTGAATTTACCATCATTAACAACTTTACACTGCTTTTTATGATACTCCTCCTCAGCTGTTCGCATGTCACTGATATAGCATTACGCAAGTCACGAAAATATCTCCATATGTGATGATTTTCATTTGATACCTTTACTTTTTTATGCATTCTATTCACTTTCCTCTTTTGAGTGCGCAATTTGGACGTGTACCATGGTCCATCATTTGGACGTATAGTCACATTTCTGTTTGGTATGCAAGCTTGTGCGACAGACAAGAAGTCCACATGTTGCAGGCCGTGCTAACACAATCAGTATCGAAGCAGGCATTCCAATCAGTACTGGTCTTTGAAACCCGAAATGTCAAACGTGAGGCAACGTATTACTCAACTGTAATAACATCAACAGAAATTAAAAGACATTTTGCAGACTTCATTTCAAAGTTTCACATGAAGTTGTTTGAGAACTTTGCGGAAGAAGTTGCATGTTGCGGTTTCTCAAAATCTGTGTTGATTTTGAAGTTTTGTCGAGTTCATAACGTGCCCATTTTCGCATGCACTTTTTGATGAGCCTATTTGAAGACAATGAGCAAGCAAAGTAAGCAAATTTAATATGTAAGTGAATGGAGGCTTGAATTGGTGTCCAGCACACCCTCATTTTGGTTTCTGTCACCAGAGGTCAGCAGTGTTCCAACTATGTCAGGTACTTTTGAATAGGGTGTATCAAAGTTAAACAGTGTGACTGTAACAACAACGGCTCAGAGATGCCAATACGCTGTTCCTAATTTTGAAGAAAATAGGTCAATCCACTCACTGAAGACTTCATGTACGCCGCCACCCAAAATAATGATAAAAGTAGGTGTTAAAAATAATTGCAGCACCCTCTCTTTGAACGATTCAGCACGGGCGTTAATCTGAGGCGATCCTCACATTTATCGGCCAAGAAGTGCTCTCGTGGGCAGAGAGATTAACGGGATATCACATAACAGCATGTGCAGAAATGCCCTTGCCAACAATGACATTCAAGTATATTCTTAATCTACGGTTACGTCCAGGTGTTTGGTCAGGCTGTCAACTGCAGATAGGCTCTTTAAGGTTGCTTTATAACAAACACCGGTAGAGGAAAGGGCAAAGCCATTATGGCGAAAGTGAATGACCTTTTCTCTCGTAATATTACTGTTTACAAACACTTGTCACACAAGCCACTTCCCCACTGTCAACTGTCAAATATGAATCACGTGTATCATAGCTACTGACTTCTAGAACAATCGTGGCTAAAACTTCTCAAAAGGAGAATGAGGTAAATTCATCTGCCGCATCACTATTTCTCACAAAAGTTTGTCATGCTTTTGCAAAACGTGTCGATCTGCAGACGGGAGGCCTGCACGTACGGTATGTGCCTAATACTTTCATTGGCGCCCTAGAGACACCACAAGTACCAACAGCGCGACAAAGAAAACAAAACCTTCATATCAGAATGAGAGTTAAGAAAATAATAAAAGAACTGTTGCTTTAGTTGCCTTACGCCTACGCTCGAGTTTCTGACGAGGATGAATACTAGTTCTTGGAAGGTCTCAACGGAAATTATCAGAGTATCCTGCGACAACGGAACTGTGGTGGATGTTTACATGTGGGAGCCAAAATGCATATGAGCTATCTGGGGACGGATACCAACCTTTTGCCCTTCCATGTGCCATGAGTCAATAAGGCGAATGAGTTCGATTTTCATTTGACCCTTTTCATCTCCAATCGATTCAATAAAAGTGGTTTTTGTGAAACAAATGTCCAGTTAACAAATCGTTTGTCCTGTTTCGGACAAATGTGAAATATTGATGTTGATACTTTACTAGAATGACGCAGCATAAAACATTTGAATTGCAGCTATAGCGATCAAACGCGAACTAGAAGAAAAGAGAGTAATATGCGGCTGTGTTCTGCCAAGAAAGAGTTAATTTTACAGGATATTAATGGATACTATTATATTGATAATGCCATGCATTGATTCTTGACGCTGATACTCTTCCATACATGACATGTGTCTTTGCAAAAACCACCCGGAACATTAGGCACTTATTTCTGTGAACGTAATTGATGAATACTCGTATCACTCTTGACTTACTGCACGCAGCTCCATTAGCCTACGCCTTATGTTTCTTGTGCAGTGTTGAACGACAAATCATTTGATTTTGTCAGTTTGTTTCACCCAGCGCACAGATGCTACCTTTTCACAACTTAATCGTTTACAAGTTAAAAGTTAGGTCAACATTCAGGCGGGAGTGCGGTCTACTGGTGTTGTTTGGCGTCATTTATACTACATGTTATAAGTCAATATAACGAAGTGGAGGCATCTAGGAGCTTCCTTGTCAAGCAGTGTGCAGAAGTACCAGAATAAGACGAGCGGAAAAGCTGAGTTTTAACTGAATGCTGCAATGCTTGAAAATACATCAGTTATATACGATTTTAAACGAAGAAAAGGAGCGTTTGTTATTACTGCGCGAATGCTTCAAAATTGTTCTTGAGGCTGCGCGCCACAACACAGCGACTGTGATAGGATTGCAGGTCTTGTTAATAGACAGACAATCTTTCATAGCGACATTTAATCTTAGCAAATTCCATATAGCTAACATAAAAGAACCCACCCCCACCCACACCCCCCACCCCCGTTAAAATTAGCAAAGGTATTTGTATGAAGGTCTAAACACGTCTGACCAAGTGAATGAAGGAACCTTTATTGACTGTATCTTACCAACAAAGGATGAGCAACATAAAACCAAGTACAATACAACACCGTTACGCAGCATGCAATACATGTAAATTAAAGAATTGAGAATGCGGCGACAAGCTAAAAACTGTCAAATTTTACGGAAAAGAAGTTCAACAAGGTATCTATATGCATTTACATATTTATAAATTACCTGTTATTTGTACGGTTTTGCGAATAAATCTGATCATCTCTAAAGACGTTTCGGGGTCCTCAAAAGTCACTAACATTACAAAAAATATATTTTCCGAACCTAATGTCTCAAAATTGATGAAAATTTCTGACATGTTTAAAAACAGTTTTCCGTGATTTAAAAAAAAAATCACATTCACATAATAATAGTCATTTGCAATCGTTTACACGTGTCAGAGATCCGTTCCTGTTCAGGTATTTTGTTTTGTCTTTTATGTCTGCCAACTTCTATATTCAAATTATGAACGCTGATTCTTAATTTCGGGATTTTTTTCTTATATTTACGTTTTCTACGACAATTAAATAATTTTCTAATCGCGAGTTTGACTTGCCTTTGCGATGTAAGAACACGCCACTGAAATAATTCTTTTCTTTTAATAAATTTTGAATTAAATTTGTAGGGAAGTCGCCGAACTCGTCATCACTATTCGGACGAATATCTTCGCAACCAATCTCACACAATGAAAATTTAACGGTTCTTAATAGGATTTATCCAGTGACATAAGTTCACAATTACACTTATATGCGTCAAATAACAATTCATTAGGGCTGTGATGCGTGATCCTATACCAATGTTTAGATGCACTTCTCAGACTTTTGAATACATGAGGCAACACGCTCCTACCCTACTTAGTGCTGCAATATTAATAGTTTTCGAATTGACTGCCGTTATATTTTTTAAAAGTTGTAAATAAAATTTGTCGAATTTCATCTTGCAATACCCAGCTATATTTTCCAGAGAAATGCATTTGGAAGTCCCAAGAAGGTAAGTGCCCCATACTTCGCAACAATATAAAATGATCGCAGCAATAAGCTTGTCGAAAAAGTCCAGATACAATTTGATATCAATAGTTTCACCGAATAAGGTATGTTTGAAACGACCGAGGGACTGACGAACTTTTTCACATAGTAGCTTAAGATCCAGGAAAAAAATCCACTTCCTCTCAATTCAATACTACGATAAGTATATTTCTTTGAATTTTCCAATTCTTTATCTCCAATAAAAAAGTTGACTATTATATTTTCCAGACTAATCAAATATCATCACTTCGGATTTTTAAAAAATAATTTTCAAGTTCAACTCTTTACAATGGATATGCAACTTGTCCAAAGAGCACTGTAATCCCTACTACCTTTCGGATGGTAGTAATAAATCTTCGACGTAAAGTTAACAATTCTATTGCCGTTTTGTATGGATGCTGGAAGACACTCCTCGGTGACTCAATGTGCAGTGGTGGATTAGAGGAGCGTACATTCTCATAATGTAATATTGGGTAACCTACTCATTTTTTGTAGTTTACAAACGTCCACGTTAATATTTCGTCAAATACGCCTACATCTGCCATACTGTTTTTACGAAATGTGGACAAAAGTGTCACTTGAAATCTGACACATTATCTTGGAACGCCTAATTTATCATGGTAGTTTCCTGGCATCAGCAAAATTGGCAGCCAGGCAAACATCGTTTGCAACTACTATAGGTTTTCAATAATTAAGCCTCCATTTGAGACATAGTATCACAATTTTTACATACAGCGTTATTACATAATTATATGTGGCTATATTGTTGATTATGGCTGTAATTGAAGACAGTGCGCAAAGCAAACCTTACTTATGACTTGACTGTATGTTTGCGATCAGTGGACAAAATGTATTTTCAACACAGTGCCACTTTTGTAAAATGTGTGCGTTCTTTCCATCAATTTTTTTTGTCTATATGTCTCCTTTTGGGAAGAAAAAATCTGATATAATAAGATTTTCATAATACATTGTTTTATCATTCGTGTCGCCAACCTCTGGATGCAGCATGCAAAATACAGTGCATTTATATACTATTCATGCATGCCATACAATATGCATATTCTGAACTCAAAAGAAAATAGTCTCAACGCCATCATTCATTAACTATTAGAGTGCCAACTGCGACTAAAGTCGAAAAAAAAAACTTTCATTTAAGTACCAGCGAGAATATAATTGTCCAGGTCAACAGCGCAATGCACCCAAAGCGTCCCCACGAAAACAAACTCAGTCCAAAATGTGGCCTGAGAGAGCTTAACAAACGATCCAGAAATGTTAATACATCGCCATCCATAAAGATAATTTTTTTGTGCCAGTGACAGGTACAAAATGTAAAGGTGAAAGTATTGTTCCTACTTTCCTATGTCTATGTAATGTCAACACAGAAATCGAGGGAACGACTGCTTTGGAATTATACATGTTCGCTGACCAAACATTTTACATTATGGAAAAGCTAGAGTGTATTTGCCAATATCCTTCCACAGTGCTACCTTTTCATCTCTACCGAGTATACATGTATGTGTACGCGTCTATAAGCAGCAATACATAATCTTTTTGCAATGAAAAAGGTACAGTGCACCAGTTAGTACCAGGCTTATCTTTCATGGCCTATAAAGATGGAGTTGTTCCGTGTACGTGTGCGGCTTAAAGATGCAGACTTCTGTCACAAACAATTGCCAAAGTAAATTGAAAAAAAACCCTCCCACAATGACATCTTATCTTTCTGACAAGCCGTTCTTTCCCTCCCCTTGTCTAATATACTGGGTCTCAACAGAGGTATAAGAATCGCTTGAAAAGACTCCATCATTAGAGTATACGTCATTTGGCTTGCTGTCTTTGATCAATATTGTCCTTGTCAGAATAATTAAAATATTGTTGCTACGAGATGCATGTGAATTGCAGATTCTATCATCGTAATAACTTGACCTTTGAAAAGTCGGGTCTGTGGGAACAAAAGTACGTTAGACAAGACCAATGTTTACTTTGTTCGTGATTCTTTTGGCATAAAGAAAAAAAAAACGACTTGGTATGCTAAGATGTATCGACTGCACCAGAAGTATGGAGACGACGAGCTATCCAAAAGATTTTCCAGAAAGAAAGCAATTTCCTTCCTTCATGCGAGCCGTCGCTAATTTTTTCCCTGTTCCCCATTTGTGTAAGAGGACCGGATCAGGCGCTAACAACATTCGACAAAGGCCAACACGCATTTGTGACAGTAGGCGGTTGTCACGTCTCGCAACCGACACATGAAACTGTCATCTTTTTGGAAACATAAAACCATTGCGTGCATCTTTCTCACAGACCAACTTTCTTGAAAGACGACAAGAATAAAAAAAAAATACTTTCATTGTCATGAATCTGATATTCGGTCGTGATGAAACAGGTAGATCCAAATGATATTACTGGCGATGTTCTGTGTCAATGTTTTGCTAACATTACTTGCTACTTCTACACGCAGCTCCATCATTTAATACAAACGGTAAATTAGACATGATTAGTTTAGGGCGACGAAAGGTCGTTGCAACATCCAACGTTGATGATGAATTCAAGAAATACAATTTGAATCTGACGCCACCTGTTGAGCTAGTCATGTTTTCATAGACATGCCAATCACTTGTGGACACGACCATACGACATGGAATGGTATTAATTATACACAGGGCGTGTGTGGTTGACATTTGACGACACGGGTTGTAAGACAGACTAGTACAATCTCTGCGCAAATAGAGTTGAAGCCAATTTGGTTTGTCCATGTCGCCCTCGCGTGCTCGAATGATAGTTGTATTACCCCTCCTGAAATATACATTATAAATGAAGAAGCAGACGAAATTTACGACACCTGACCACTTGTAAATATGGTGAATTTTTTGCTGTGAAAACCTGCGAACGCATGCGTCGGTATTATGTTTCTGGGGGTTAATAAGAACAAAATTATACATTGCGCACATGCGGATTGCATTTCCTTTTTCTTGTGACAGAGTTAATAAGTCTAACCAGAAACACAAACAAAGTTTACAAGTCTGCCTTCCTCGACATCAATGATCTGCGGGTAGTTTTTCTTTTTATTGACCATCGGCAAAAATTGTGACAGCCATTATTTTGGTGATGGACCATGTAAATAGGTCATAATATCTACCTCCCACAAATGTTTATCTTGGTATACATGTAGTTTATGAACAGTTAAACTATTATTAAGAAACGGTACATAGGTCACTTAAGCTGATCTCAATGAACTTTAGGTGCTTTGCCAGGGCTCCCATAAAACATCCGTGGGTCCAGTGCCGTCACCATACTGCTGCACTCATTGATGTCGAGGCTTTGTCGCGTGGCGCAGCACTCCTGGCGGCAGTAATGCATCATAGCAAGCATGTGAAAATCAGTTTCCTACACTGCGTAGAAGGAACCGAAAAGCGGGGATGGTTGGGTGCGAATTCTTGTGACCTATGGTGTGAGTACTGTTTCTTAAAAATAGCTTTACTGTTACAAACTTTACAATAAATGACACATTATTACACCATAGGTCACTTAAGCTGATGTAACATCAGACTCGAAGTGGGAGGAACCTCCGAAAAATCTCGCCCTAAAAAGCTCCCCAGTTTATAGCCACAGACAAAGAAACCATCATGGAACCCCAGTGCCCGCACTCCAACTTGATTGAGCTGGTGGGGGTGGGGGATGCACCCCCTAACGCCAATTGGAAGCAGCTGTTGGGAAGCACTCGAGTGCCAACAGCTGCACTTTAACTTCTATCAAGTCCCTTAGGTGGAAGGACATAAAGGTATTTTGGGAGTGCTATCCAAGGGCAGCCATAATATCCCCTACTGACATGTTTTTCAATGCATCCCTGGAGACAGCGAATGCCCTAGTTTCATGAGCTTGAACAGAATGAAGAGGTGGCTGCTCTTCATTTCTTCCAGCCACTCAGTAGGCCAGGGAAATAGTTCTCCCAATCCATGTTGAGATGGTATCAGGTGACAGTGTCCTGGACTTCGTCTGGCTAAGAGAGAGACAAAAAGAAGTTTCTGCCAAGCTTCATGAGGTTCAGTCCTACTCGAATAGAACTGGAGCACTCTAACAGGATAAAGGGCCCACTGTGGCTCAGATCTGGACATTGTCACCAAGAGTTACTTAACCCAAAAACCTGCAATGGTGGTTGATGGGTCATAGGTCACTTGTGTCTTAGACACAAATACCACATCAGGCTTAAAAAAAAATCCTTCCCATCAGCAGACCACCTGATGAGGGATCTATCTAAGGCGTGCATCTCCCTGCACCTAGCAACTGTGGCTGGAACTAACAGGAAGGCCATCTTGAAGGTAAGGATCTACAGATGGATTGAACTCATGTCTTTAGGCTCAAATGGAGGCTTAGTCAGAACCCGTAGCACCACAGAGATATCCCAGCGATGCAAGCAGGTCTGCCTTGAGATTCAGCCAACAGGAAATGTGTGGACAGCGGATTCTGATGCCTTACTGACAGTACTAGAGCAGAATCCACTTGGCCAGACAGAACAGCCTTTTTGTCCTGGTACCTCCCTGTTTGTATGTATGCAACTGGAGTATGATTGTGGCACCTCACCATGATGTGTTTGTTTTCTACCTGTGAATGGAACTAGACAAAGGCACAATGAATCACCTCCATGTATAGCCAATTGATGGTAAACTGCCTCAACTGAGGAGGTGATTTGCCTGAAGCTGTCACAGAGTTCAAATGTGGTCCCTAGCCTTGTATGGAGGTGTCAGTAAATAATGCCACTTCACCATTGAATGCCACCATGGACTGCCTCAGCAGCACGTTCACCTGGCAAGACCACCAGCTGAGAATCAGCCAATCGTACAGCTAAATTGCAAGATGCTGGGACAAGAGATAGCTCTTTTGATCCCAGCAATCCTGGAAGCTCTGCTGAACAGGCCAATGATGAAACCTCCCTTAGAAGGTCTTGAGAGTCCATGGATGTCAAAGTCCTAGTCAGATGCATCCACTGACAGCTCTTAAGGTGGACAGATGCGAAAGAAGTGTTAGCAACAGAATCCACAGAAACAAGAACTCCCTCATGGGAGTCAGGCTGAATTTCAGGAGATTCACCATTAGGAATAAATTCATACACAGATTTAAAATGAACTGTGTGTCCTTGAGAAGCAGGCCCTGGTCCTGTGACCACAGGAACCAATCATCTAGATAAATGTGCAACTGGATCACTCACCAGTGCACACATACCACTACCTCACTCAAGACAGAAGTAAAGATTAGCAGGTGCCAGCGCCAGACTGAATGGGAAGGCAAGGAACTGAAAAACTGTGCCACTGACCACAAAATGGAGAAATTTGTGAGACTGCGGGGCCACAGAAATGTGAAAATATGCATCTTCCAAGTCTATAATGGTTGCCCAATCACCCTGTTGCATTGCTGCCATGTTGGTGGCAGTGGTCTCCATCTTGAAGTGCTGCACTACAAGTTATGAGTTGAGACATGGCAAGTTGATTACTCTTCTTTGCCCACTGTCATTTTTTTTTGGCACCAAAAAGATATGACTGTAAAAGCCTTGGGACCCATCATATAATACTGTTTCAATGGCCTGTTTGTCCACAAACTTTTTCATGGCCTTGTGCAAGAGTTTTGGATCCACCTCTACGTGAAGCAGAAAAGGGAATGGAAATGGAGAGAGGGGAGGAGAATTGCCTGCACAAAACTCCAATGAGTAACCATGCCAGATGTTCCTAACATAAACATCATCCATGATGTGATCGCATTGGTTCATGAACAACACTAGCCAGGCATTGATCCTTGCCTAGAAGGTGGAGAGGGACTGCAGACTGGTGGGCCAGCAGATGAGTTGCATGACCAGTGTGTGCACTTAAGGGCAAGGAGCCAGCCCCTGGCTGAACTTGGAACCAGATAATTCTACATTATGAAGGCTGGCCAACATACTTCACCAGCTTCATCCTCTGCTTGTGCTGCTGCTGAGGGACATGTAAGTGTGCCAGGCTGATAGGAGGAAGACAACCCCTTGGTGAACCTCATGCCACCCAGCAATGCCTCATCCAAAGACTCTTGCCACCTCTTTATGGCTGCATTGTCTGCTCTTTGAAGAAAGGCCAACAAACCCAGGCTGAATAGCCCTGGTCCAACTTGGTCCAAAGGCAGCTGGTAAGCTGCACTGTTGGCAGGTTGGACACAGGGAGAAAAGCATTATGCCACACCAACTTGACATTGGGGTCAAACATAATTGCTCTGCAAAGCCTGTGCCCTACAACATGGCCTAAACACTGCTCGAAGTACAGCGGGATCTCCAGGAAGTGTTTGGTGGAGACTGGTGCCATCGGGTTGTCACCTGTAACTTCCAGGAGATGTGTGACAAAACACCCCGAACAGTCAAAATATGTACTGATGATGATCATCTCTGTCACATCCTGCTCGAAACACCAGAGAGAGGCATGAAGATGTACTCTGTTTCCTTGATGCCATGGTCCCATAAGGGAGTGTCAACCATCATGGGAGCAAAGTTGTACATGGACTGACTTGTCCAATAGAGCCCCAACGTCACCTTTGGCTTTACCAGCAACCATCTTGGGGTGAGGCCATCTGCTGCAGATCTGCTGTCTGGCATGTTGCCTGACCCAGCCAGTTGGGGGATAGCTCTAAGAACTTTACACAAAGGTACAAAATGGCACCTCCAACTTGGGGGTCCCCTTTACGCCTTCCACTGACATGAGCACAACCCTGGGCTGCATTGCTTTGGTCTGTGGCACAGCCTCTCCTGGGAGTATTTCCTGCATAAAGGTAGATCCTCCCCTGTACCAAGAAGAAAGTCTTCCAGATGCTCCTAATACTGGCCTTACCATATAGTGCAGGCTGTGCTACTGCAGCTCCTCCTATACCTGGATAGTCTCTGCTGGCAAAACGCTTGAGAGAAGCTCACCTGTGGGAGGAGGCAACACCAGCTAACCGGCATGAACTAGGCAACCAGGCCTATGGGCCAGGGACTACCATTGCTACCTCTTGCACCGGCAGCTCGGTGCCCAAAACTTGAGTGATCTTTGCCTCTGTGGGAAAGGCTTAAGCACAGAAGCCCCCCCCCCCCCCGCCCACCACAACATCACCATTTGTCAATGTAGAGGTGATCTGTCCAACGGAAGGTTCATCAACTGCCTGATCAACCTTCATTGGGGAGGGAAGAGACAGAGGAGCCTCCATCTGCACTGTAACTGCCCCAGTGTTGGGGCTAGACACTTTGAGGATCCCTTTCCATGACAGGGCTCCATCCTCTGGAAGGGAAACTGCCTGGGAAGATGGCTGCCAATTCACAGCAGGTTAAAAAACATAACTCCAGCGCACCTGCAGCATACATTAAGGTCTAGGAACTTAATAAACAATCAGTGGAGAGCTTCTAGGAAGACGCTATTTTAGGATTTGATATAACCGCCCCTGGAATAAACAAAAAAACAAAAAGACACCTCATTGGCCACCTAAATAACTTGGTAGAGACCTGTCCATGGTACATTTGCACCACATTTTGAAATGAATCTGGTTGACCATTTTAGAGAAGTCGCAAATAAGATTGCCATTTCCAGTCCCGTTGACTTACATTGTAATCAATAGAAGTATATGCATTAACCAACAAGTACCCAAATAAAAAAATGTTAAAATCAACACCCTAGAGCATTACCATGTCATGAACAATAAAGACCCTTCCTCAAGGCACATTTCCAGCAAATGTAGCACAATCTGTGCAACAGTTTTAGAAAATAATGAAGTAAAGGGATTCGGAAATATATAGACTGCAAAAAAGAAAAAAAAAACTTAGTGTCGATTGAAATAATATGCAATACAAGATGCGCATTCTTCTAACACAACTTGAGTCAGTTTGGGACGATTTCAGAGTCCAAACCTGCTTTGCTTGTTGTATGCTGAGACTCGAGTGTGTTTTCCTGACACTTCAACATGAGATTTGGCTTAGTGTATGAGATTCCGCATAAAGGGATGTATGAAAGAAGGCTGACATCGTTAATAGATTCTTCACATAGATTTTTACAATATTGTGTTATTTTACCCCCAATTTTTAGAATTGATCAAATTTAACTTTTTTATGATCAAAGTTGCCAAATTTTGTTGTTAGTCACATATTTAGTACATTTGCTTGAGGAAAAAGGGCAAGATGAAGCTGGTTGATGTTCAGGATAAGCCACAGGACAATAGGGTAAACAAGACCAATATTCTATTGACCATCTAAAAAACACAAGACCATGGATTAAAAGGAGCATAGTAAGTGTATCTATATTTGGAAGGTCCTCTTTGCAGTAGTTTTGAATTGTATTGAATACAGCCCTAAGGTTTTGCCCCTGTAATTCGCTCCTTTACAAATGTCACAGACACTGATCTTCCGAATTGATAATAATGTGCTCAGCAGAAATGGAACACTTGCACTATCATAAAGGCATTGCAGATGGAATAATTTCTACCTGCCCCGGCGTATTTGCTGCAGCAGTAAGACTGTTTGTATTCTGGTATATGGCATATTCCTTTGATCACCTACGTGGCAAACAGATCTGATCTCAGTTGACCGCAAACGACCAATCAGTGGTCTGCTGTCAATCGGTAGCACGACGAACTCCACCATGCAGAGGAGACTTCCTGAACTCTCCGATGCCGATAGATTTAAATCTAAAGTTTGTTGAGAAAAGGAGAAGGCAACTTATGCACAGGCACCGTGAAATTTGTAAATCTCGGCTAGGCAAGGGTTATTGTTATTCCCACGATAGATATAGCTGTGCAGGAAATTAAAGGGTTTTAACGAACAAGGAAATTGGACATAATTACCAGTCAAGATCAAAGCCCAACAATGTATTTTGGAACAGAAATATTGACTGTAAAAGGCGGTACGAAACCTTGACACACACACACACAATATATATATATATATATATATATATATATATATATATATATATATATATATATATATATATATAACTGGATCGAAAGAACAAGCCGATGGCTCATACTTGTTGCTCTACCATCGCATTACACTCATGTCAACTGACTGACAGTATGAAAAAAGAACAAGGGGGTTCAAAAGAATAATATATATTCATTGTCTGTTTAAGGGTGATGGAGAGTGCTACGTCTTCTCGCAATGTAAAGTTTTCAGTCATTTATACTGCAGAATTACATTTTATACGATGACTATTTTCCTTTAAAAACCATCAGAAATGCTTCCATTCTACAATGTTTTTTCTATTAACTCAAACAAATTTAGATCCATGCAAAACATTGTAGGATTTTCGAAAAATGAAAGTTGGAAATTCAAATCGTGACTGGTGAAAAGTGGGCTGAAGTTCTGACCTCTTATTGCAGCATGGTTTGGGCATTCGACAGAAGGCACTTTCACTTTGAACTCCAAATGAACAAGCAGGTGAATTTACAATGCCTAAACGACACACATATCTATTAAGGGCACAGCAGTTCATTCTCATCTGAGGGTGCTGAATCTGCGTTTTACCGTCAGCACCATAGCATGAAGCTGTTGCCTGTGTTGTATTTTTTGGTTTGAATTTCTTTTAAAACTTGCCAAGAATTTGAGTCCTATGTTTTTGCATCCAAATCAGACAACAGATTGACAACTGGTGGGGAGAATGACCACAAACTTGGTTCCGCGTTGCAAAGAATGGGAGCAACACTATGCACATGTCTCGTATTGTAACCTGAGACATACATGCGAGGGAATCTGTCTTGCAAATATCCAGGCATTAACCCATTCTGACTTTTAAATATTACAACCGATTTTTGCTGTCTTTGTTAACAAAGTGACTCCCATTTTAGGTATAATTTAGTTTCTGACATGTTGAATGCTCATAATTTATCATTTACTTTGGAGCAGTATCCTTAACTCTTGGCTTCGCTTACATGTGAATAGGTGCCTAACTAGGCGACTTTGTGCCTCATATTTCTGGTTCAGTAAATTGGATTTTTAGCTGTAAAGACATTTTAAGTAATGCAAGAATCTTCAATGTTCTCTGGTTGAATTCATTTCCTGGCTTGCAATAATGACACATATTTCATTTACTGTTTTACGTATAAATATTTGGCTCTTAGCATATAATATAATTGATTAATATAGGGCTGCCGCTGCTGTCCCGCTTTGGATAAATATGGTCCTTGCACACCACTCGTAATGACAGGCAATTCGGATTGTTACAGATGAAATAATCTGTATCTTTGCAACAGTCCATGAGAAACAGAACAAGAACAGGTGGGACCGGAACTAATCCATATCGTCTTGGTGAGTGAATAAATATATAGCAAACGAAATCTAAAATGTCTCAAACGTCAAGATGACCCAAAGTATAGCAACAATTAGTCCGTGTCCATTTGGCCCAACAGGCAACTTTATTGTGCTTGCTGAGGAGAAAGTTAAAGTGTGCAAGCAGTGGTACCGATGGCGATTTACAATAGGAAACATTTTTATCTGTTAATTGTAATTATATGTTTTATATCGGTTTCTATGGGAACAGAGCTGCTTTGCACAAAAGTAAAACACATAGGGTCCATTAACTTAATGTATATCATGGCCTACGTCCTGGCGTCTTTGTAGTCGCACCTTGTTTAGCCTGGGGCCTTGGATGCCATGATGCTATTCTACGCCACGGCTTGGTATGCTCTCTCCGTCTCTTCTGTAGCTTTTACTGCGCTCTTACTCCGCCAGCGCCTCAGGCTTGCAGCCGGCAATGAGCAAACGAAACGTTTTGGTGGTCGTCACTTAATTGGGATCTCTTCCCTCGAAACGAAGTTGTGTTTGTTCCTTTCCAGAAACTTATGGATCACGTCATATTCACCAAAAGCTCCAATTTTATCTTCAGTTTTATCAACCATTTTCATAACTGGTTGCTGAAATACGAGACATGCATATTAATTTCCCTCTACAACTGCATACCTGACTGCCTAGTTTCGATTGGCGAGATACGGGTCGGTAGCTGTGTGGACAAGCGGGATGTCACTAATATTTTGGAAATAAAGAATACTTATTAAAGGCAGATGTACTTTTTATTCTGATACATGCCTCGGAATGAACCAGATAAATACCAGTTTGGCATTTGTGAAATTAAATTTCTCAAAAACGATAATTTTGTGAGAAATGAGAATGAAGCCCTCTCTGTGCACTGACGTCACCCGCACGTCCCCCGTGATCGCCAGGCTCCAAATCTGTGCTTTGTGGCGGGAAATTAATATGCATGCGGTGTATTATTGACATCTAATTGTTTATATTGTTTATTTGTCGATTATTATTGCACATATTACTGCTATTATGAGTTCTTTCATTATGATGTAGGTTGATATACTCTAAAGTACCGACTGAAATACTGTTTTTTTTTACAAATGTGAAAAAAAATGCTTGTCCATTTTGCCATAAATCTATACAAATCCAGAATTAAAAAGCATATCAGTCAGTGGCTGCCTATCTTTAACCTTAAGTATTGCCACTTGTCCATCAGTTTTGATATTATGTTGACTTCTCATAAGTTCCATATTATAAATGTAAGTGAATTTGACGGCTGCTGCCTTTCCGTAAATGTTACAAATGCGTTTCAGTAGGTGTATTTGTAACGCTGCTATGTTACAAATTAACGGAGCTATAATACCGGAGTCAAACAATGCACCTTGATGTCAAATGAACAAATATTGACTTAACCTTGGCAGATGTGGGGCAATTCGTGTGGGCTTTCAATAAGTATTTCTGCAGCGTCTTGAAAAGCTAGGAAAGCCTTCATTTACGCTCCTATGATAGAGCAGGTGAAATCTATACAATAAAATCTCACAAACTGTTAGTATGAACCTGCGAACCATCATAAAAGTGATGGACATATCGCCGTACGAGCGAAATAGGACAGTAGCAAAGAGTCGTCCATGCAGGGAGTCTCATAGTCAAGCCTGCTGGTGTTTTTGTTCTTCATCTGTCCCAGGAAAAGAACAACACAATCGTTTTTATCTATCGGCCAAACTTTGGCTGAATGGTATTGTCGTCCTGTTGTCATTCGTTCGTCCGTCCACGCTTGTTCTCATCGCGATAGCTAAGGAATGTCAAGAGCTATCTCAACCAAATTTAGTGTGTGAAGTCCTGTTACATAGCTATCTTAGATGGGATTGTATATCAGCAACTTCGACTTTCTATCAAAGTCACAGGGGCCATTTTATTCCAGTTTTATGGCATTTTCATTTCCATACCGATGCGATAACTCGAGAATGAAATGAGGTACCTCAATCACATTTGGTGCGTGAAACTCTGTAATGGAAAGCTTGGATGACATGTTGAATAATAGCGACCTTAACTCAGTTTGGTTTCCACAGGTGTCGATTTTATTAATTACAGCAGGGTCAACACAACTTCAAAAATAAAATGAGCTTCCCAAACGAAACCTGGTCAAATGAATGCCTTTGATGCAAAGGAAAATGTACATTTTACAATTCATATTCTCCATCAGCTATACGTGAATGGAATCTATTCCCACGGTCCGTGAGAAATTTGGAACATTTGCGCAAATTCAAAAGTGATTTAAACAAAACCCGACCTTAACTTAACGATCTTTACTATCAGGGTAAAATGAAAATTGTTGTTGTTCATTCTAGAATGAAGATGTGCAGTAGCCATTTGAGCAGTGACCTCTTCAAAATATGTGTTGTTGACTCCCCATTATGTTCATGTGTTGTTTATGCAGAAAATACTTACCACTTCTTATTAGAGTGTAACAAACTTGCTGTTCTGAGAAATGACTTACAGTTAAAGATGCATGGACACTTAAACTTGAGAACTGTATTATTTGGTGTCCAAGTAAAAGGAGATATGAAAAAGCAAAATGAGCAAATTATTGAAGCTGTGCATAAATCTATTCAGGGTTCTAATAGGTTTAAAAACATGATGTCGAAATATTTTGTTTCCCGTTTTTCTATTCCATGTCAGGTTTAGGCTAAATAGAGCATGCGGTGAACGGGGTTTACTGACGAATGAAGCATGGGGATCAGGCTCTTGAAGACCTGTTTGGCAAAAGAATTTGAGGCTGTTCACTCACGTGTAAGCCGTTTTCGAAATTATCTAACAGGTTTGCCTCATTCATGGTATAGTATGCTATGGTATGTTATGGTATTGTGAGCTGTGCTGTACTGTGTTAGTCTATAATATGACTATCGTATATTCTGTAATGCTCGCTGTATGTCCCCAATACTATGCTGTGCTATGTTTAAGGGAACACGTTGACTTATTAATTGCTTGCTTTTATGTCAAGCCGTTTCAACATGTAAACAGCATTATCAATATATATATATATATATATATATATATATATATATATATATATATATATATATATATATATATATATATATATATATATATATATAGAATGTTGCACATATAACATTCCAATTAAATGTTAGCGCGTTTCACCATTCAATTTCTTCCAGATATTTTTAGAGATGGCCGATACATGGATGTTTATGATTGATTGCAGGGCGTAGTTAAGCTTGCCCCTTGGAAGCAAAGCAAATCAAAGCAAAACAAAGCAAATCAAAGCAAAGCAAAGCAAAGCAAAGAAAACTTAGCGACAGGCAGTCAGAGAACTAGGTTATGGAAATAGTATGGATGTTGAAAAAGATGATATATAAAAGGTTTTCAGACATCTATAATTCGTCCTTTTTTAAATATGTAAAATTTAATATATATATATATGATTCACAACCAATGAACTGTTTGAAAGGAATGCTGTTTGAAGGTATTACCGATGCGACAATTATAGGGAATTTTATTTCTCCTATAGTGAGTAAAACTTTAAAAGCATAGCAAAACACCTCTGTAACGGAGTCTCGACATTTGATTTCAGTGCCATTTTGCGAGCACCTGCACTAATGCTATGCGCTAAAACGGTAAACTGGTTATCTCTAAGCTCAGTAATAAAGTTATAATTAACCTTTGCAGATCCAAATTTTGTTAAAGCGGGCATTTTTATTAGTTTTGCTTCGTAAATTGTTATGCAGTTGACGAAGCTGTGCAGATTATTGGTAGGCAAAGGCCCATTCGCAGTTACCAGAGGAAACTAGTTCTGGCTTCACAAAGAGTTACCAATTTTGGATTTCCTTTTGTTCAATTTCGGTAAAAGTTAATCGCTAACACTAGAATATATTGAGGATGAAATGGGCTCACCAACGGTTAAATACGGAACAATATGCTTTGTAACATTGCGTATCCCGCCATTACTATTCTTTCCTACTAGTGTTACATCTGCAGGCAATAAACGACAAATGAATATTCACGTGAAGACAAAAGCTTATTCAACATGACGCACAATATCAGGCTAGTAACTTTATGGCTTCCCTATTTTTGACAAAATAGGCATAGTGTAACATGTCATTACCGATAAGGTTAGTGACCTAATGAAATCGTACTCGTGGTTCTTCCCTCAGCTTTGCAATACACAGTACGACTGTTTTAAGTTTGATGAAAGTTGGGTGCCTTTAGATCAATATGATGTTTCAATACTTCAAAGTTCACCAAATCAAAGAGGTTTCATTAAAGAATTCAAACTCTAGTTGTACAGAGAATTGTCAATTAAATATTACCTGTGATTTAAATGTGAAAGTGTGCCAAATGCGGTACCATTTAATATTCTTGTAATTGTCTTCAAATTGGCAGTGATTGGTGGTCAGATACACGATACTCCCTGTATTACCAACGAGGCTATTATTTAGATGTCTCTTCTAAATCTATTTATATTTAGACGTAATGCTTAGATATATAAAAGGGCGTATAAATACACCGTAAAGTGAACTATTTTCAATTATTATAACCCCCTGTTTTTCTAAGAACGAACAACAATTACAAACTCCTGTTTACAAAATTTATTTTGTCATAAAAGGCGCGTAAATAGATAAAAGAAGTGCTACAAACCTTATGTCTGAAGCCAATATCCCTTATTCAGTGAAGCCTTTTTTCTCAATATCCAAGGATTATGCAAATCAATGAAAAACGATCAGAAGTATTGTGTAAACAATCATAGATTATGCAGTTCTTTTGCCGTGACGAAAGTGGAGCACCAGATAAATGTATCCACTGGGCAAATACTGGGGAATCAAACATGAAAAAAGTAATATCTGAAACAAAACCAAAACACAGACAAAGGCTGATGTTCGTCTTTGTTCCCCCGTACAGGAAAGGGGATATAATAACACCAGTGATGATGATGATGATGATGATGATGATGATGATGATGATGATGATGATGATGAAGACGACGACGACGATGATGATGATGATGATGATGATGATGATGATGATGATGATGATGATGATGATGATGATGATGATGATGATGATGATTCTGAACATAATCCCATTCCACAGATTAAAAAATACCAATAAATAGTTTCTCTGATGCATTTGAACATAATCCACGTACTTGTTCTTCATATTTCACTATATTTTTGCAACAGCCCCCCCCCCCCCCCCCCCCCCAAAGAAAAGGGACTGGTCTAAAGGAAGACTGTTACGATGACGGAAGGTATTCAGGGCTGGTTTCCATGAGTAATATGACAGAATATACTGGGAACTGAGCCACTCAGCACATTTACATTATTTCAGATGAAGTGCCGCCACCAACATCGAAACTGAGTTGTCATTCATTATAGGACAATCCTATCTAAACTAACTTTTATGTTGCTCACTTTGCCTGTGTCCTTGATGTTCTGGATAGACGTAAAATTCAATGGGAGGAGTTTGTTGTTTGTTTGTTTGTGTGTGTGTGTGTGTGTGTGTGTGTGTGTGTGTGTGTGTCTGTGTTTGGACATAATAGTACAGAAACACATGATCCATATTCATTAATTCCAAACCCAACAATGACAGCAAAGAGATTTGAGACTTGCCAAAGCATCAACATTTCTTTTCCGATACCACTGTGAAGAAATCATTTCTTACTCCTGGATAGTCAATAGCTGCTGTAACTTGAATGTACCACGAGCAAGTTACAATGAAGGATCCCCCCATCCCGCTCCGACAAATAATAATAATAATAATAATAATAATAATAATAATAATAATAATAATAATAATAATAATAATAATAATAATAATAATAATAATAATAATAATAATAAAAAAAAAAATAATAATAATAATAACAACAATAATAATAACAATAATAATAACAATAATAATAATAATAATAATAATAATAATAATAATAATAATAATAATAATAATAATAACAATAATAACAATAATAATAATAATAATAATAATTATCATTATCATTATTATTATTATTATTATTATTATTATTATTATTATTATTATTATTATTATTATCATTACTTATTGCTGATACTCCCTCTTTACATCGGGGGCACCATGGGCACCATGGGCAGGGTACACTTCACTGATATAGATACATTTGATGAACGAATGCACGATATTGATGATGATGATGAGGAGGAGGAGGAGGAGGAGGAGGAGGAGGAGGAGGAGGAGGAGGAGGAGTTCGCATCACACATTTTGGGTTTTACTGGCAAAACCGAGGGCTAATTCATGGAACCTATTGTAAATGAAAATGATTTTTGTGAATAAAAACCATGGGTTTTCTTCCAGAAACCCAGCAGCATGGCTTAGAGAGAGTGTGGGCAAAATCGCAAGAAAAGTTCTCAACAGGCGCTGTACTAGTGATCTAATGGCCAGTTGCAGACGGGTATATGCCTCTGTCTATCTCGGCTTCCAGAATGATGGAACTTATCTGTTCGCATTTAAATGTTTGATATTGATTCAAACGTTTACCTCTTACATACTAGTTTACCATCCGACTAACCTTCAATATGGAATTCACTCTTCAATCAAGGAAATAGTAATTGCTTAGTATTTCTGAAAGTTAATTTTGCTCATATGATCAAAAAAAAAAAAACCAAAACAAAACAAAAGCAAAAAAGAAAAAAAAACATTTACAATGAACTGGATGACAGTAGAGCCACATAAGACCCGAATAATTTTTTAGCATATTTTCTTAAAAAGCTCCTTTAGAATTACCTGCAACATAGAAGCAGAAAAGTATGTGATAACTATTGCATAGGTGCTGAAATAGAATTCCTTATTGTCAATGGATTCTACAAAACCAATTATAAAGTTGTTTTGTCACTGACTACAGGGACGCCAGTAACCACTGTTATCATTTGGCTTCTTCTCGTGTTTTAATTTGATTAATTGGAATAACATTAGAATGACAGCAACTACTCTGTTTTTCACTTCATAAAACAATTTGATAGTCTTTCATCAACTTTTATGTACAACTCTTCACAATCTCGTGCTCCTCCAATGTCACTTGTTGTCGGATGTTGGTTGCATGAATCACTATCTGAAAGGTGCAAATTCTACTAAATGTTTCATCCTCGCGCCTTTCATAAAGCAAATCCATGTGAAATTTTTAATCATGTGCAGGTATATTGTACGTGCCTAAGAGCCAGACTGAAGCTAAGCTGACAAGATCACCGTTTTGTAATTAACAGGCAGTACCTAATTATATAAGGAGTAGAATCTGCAGATAAAATGAACATCTTGCCTGACAAGAGCTGAGTGGGACTGCGAACGTCATAATAGTGATAGAAACTGTATGAGAAAACACACGTCATGACAGTAATTGAAATTGAATGACATAACGCACGTCATAATAGTTATTGAAACTGTATGAGATAACACCCGTCATAATGGTATGAGATAACGCACGTCATAAAAGTGATTGAAAATGTATGAGATAATGCGTGTCATAATTCTGATATAAAATTGTACGGGGCAATGCATGTCATCATGGGGATGGAACTCAATGGGGTAATGGACATCATTATGGTGTTTTCATGGTTTATTTCGTTAAAGCTCTATGATATATAATGTGTCATTTTGGTAATTTCTATGTGTTACGATCATTGCTTGGAGTTGTATTGAATGGTGCATGCCATGAGAGAGACATGAGTTACACTGGACAGTGCACGTCATACTTCTATTGCAGCTGTGTGACATAGTGATAATCTATAATCTTTCATCGGTTGACAGCTGTATGACACATCATCTTTCATTGGTTGACAGCTGTAGATGACGTTTTTGGCACGAGTTATTGGATTATATTCAGTTTTCACGAGGTTTGAGTCGCAAAAACCAAAAGGTCTAACAACGATCGCTACAAAGGATGCCTGCAAATACTGCCGAATAATTAATTGCGTTTCACCCAAACCTTTTTTTCCGACAGGAATTGTGAGAGAATATCTGAATCGGAGCGAATCGTCCTTGCATGCTCCCGCCGTTTTGTTTGCCATTCAAATAAATTGGCGAAAAGGAAACAAACTGCAACAATAAGGAAGGTCATCCACAACAGGTTATTCGTGGAAATGGTAAGTATGGCTCGATACAACCGCCAAGTGTGTATGAATATGTACGGCATGATGATGATTGGGACTATATGAAAAAATGCTCGTCACGGAACAGACTGGGTGTGTACGTAATAAACTTAACACAAAAGTAAACTCGCATGCCAATCTCGCCCAACTCATTCACCCTTTTGTTTTCTTGGAACCTTCAACGTATCGGGTGAACCAACGGTAGTTTGAGCGTCTTAATCTGTCGCTTGGAGGGAACGATCATCATTTATCTGACAAATACAAATGTCCTGCAGCACGTCCGACAGCTGTCAAAACCATCTGTAACTGATAACCGTCAACGATACTGCAAACTGTCCGTGTCCACTCATGTCACTGCCTATTACCAAGGAGCCTAGAATCTAGGCTCCTTGCTATTACTGACACATTAATATTTAATTCGCATATATGTAATTTGACCATGTCACTCTCAACGTATAGCTTTCAAGACAGATTAAATCAGCCTAAATGATAATCTTGCGTCTTCAGCAGGTGCCACTAGAACACCTGTAATAGTTTGACAAGGACGTACGCACGCGACGTGCATCTCTGGTGGCCCCCCTGGTCCTGCCTTAAAGTTGAACTGAGGTAACCCACCTGCGCACTTTAAAGAATTAAGAGCCATTTCGTAACATTGACTCATATTTCTTGTTGTTTCTCCGGTAATGTACTCGTCGCGCATACCATTGGTTTAATCCAATAAATCATAGCTGTACATGTTTCTATTTCAGTGCTTGGAAATGCCAGTTTACTTTGAAGACACCGTTAGTCCGGTAATGGCAGGACCATTACTCTGCCGCTCCTTCATGTACCACAATAGGAATCGACTCATCGAGCTGTTGCACGCCAAGAGCACAAGTGTATTCCTCGCTACACTTTAAGCCGGTCGAAAGCGAGCCGGTACATGCGAAACATATATTTTATCTTGCAGTTTGTCTTTGTTGCTGAAGGTGAAATTTTCAAGCTTCGCAAACCTGTTGCCATGCGTTCTGCTTGAAAGATCATTAGTCCAAAAAAATGAAAAAATCAATAATAATAATAATAATAATAATAATAATTATAATAATAATAATAATAATAATAATAATAATAATAATAATAATAATAATAATAATAATAATAATAATAATAATAATAATAATAATAATAATAATAATAACAATAATAATGTGTCGATTTAGTCAGATTTTGCCGAAGAAAGGCACAATAATTAACATCCCAGAAATTGGCAGAAAAAATGTCTGTCAATCAATAATTGTCGAAAAAAATCGGCATAAATATGCAAGTAGCATGGATATCCACACTGTTAGTATGAAACTTACGTTGCTTCAATATTTTTAACTCTTTAACTCTGCGTTTGAGTGACTTAGCCTTGTTAAGGATTAACATACCAAATACAATGAAATCTAGCCATCTTATTGGAGATACCGGTAAGCCTACAATAAGGTAGCTATGAGACACAGTCACATGCTTTATTCTATAAAAATAATAAACTGAGATCTCTAATTTCATAGGTAGGAACGCTTTTTGAAAACTTCCAAAACAAAATCTAAAATACATCGCGCGCTTGAGTATTCCGACCCAGGACTCATGTATTTTAAATGCCAACAGACAGGGTAATATTGCGTTTTATACCCCACCCGTACTGGAATCATGTCATACGTGTAATACTTGGCTGCATTTTTGCTTCGAGATTTATTTGTATTTGTATTTTTTTTTCTGGGGGAAGCTCATTATTATTGATATAGAATATTATTCTTTGTGAACGATTCGAGATTACGGTATCGGGGCAATCCCTCTTCAACTCTTTCAATGCCACATTTCGGACTGAGTGAACAGTCGTCCTCGTTGCGCTTTGGGCGCACAGCGCATTATGTTCTGTGTAACTACAGGCATTCTGGTAGTTGAATGAATGTCAGTATTCCGAAGAACTTGAATCTAACACCCTTGTTACAATTCAAAGCTGTCGTGTTGAGTACTTCGACTTAAGTCACAGTTGGCAGTGACAGAATTAACGCAGTTTGGTTCAGTGCCGATGAAAGCTGTTGACGTGGACCGAACGTGGAACAGTTAATCTTATACCAAGTATGCTGGTCCCGGAACAAAAAGTCATTTAATGTGGAATGATAACTTTTAGTCATTAAAACAATTCAATTCGGCGAGATGTTTTTCTTGTAAAGCGGATAAAGGGTTTTAACACCGTGTATCCGATAAAAAGTTATTGGATTGCACTGTAACGACAACATGACAATCTTCTCCATGTTGTTTAACTATGCATATATATTATACTCCAGATCATTTTCAACAAATTTTCACATGATTATTGTACATAGATTATTGTACTATTTGAATCATGGCACCTTTTGTATCGTAAACATATCAATTTCGAAACCAGATGGTCTTATAGCCACCCAATAGCTGATCGAGGGGATTTCCAGATATAAAAACGTACAGAAGTGCTTTCTGCAAGACACAGCAGAAAATACACGATATTCTATTTGCCAGCTGAGTTCGAAACAGGTATAAAAGTGAATCATAGTTAACAAAGCTTCTGGGCTTAGTAATGTACAATTGTGCTGCAGCATTGTATCGGTGCTGAATTCATCCGAAATATCAGCATCAGCACGTAACATAATGTAAGCTCCCACAGAGCAGGAGATCTACCAACACATTTAAGACATGGCAACATAATACTTTAGACTACAATAGTCAACTCGGAGATTTATTGGAAAGACCTGGACACATATGGAAATTTGATGTGTTATTTTCGAGTGTAGTTTTGCATAAATGAGCCCCAGCTAAATGTGGACATAGAAATCAGCGTGCAACAAGTATTTGAATCCTGTCGACAGACATCTATCTGTACTCCCTCGCAATAAAATCAAGCTGACTGTTATTTCGTCAATGGACGTCATCTTTACTTTCATCTGTAACAGTTATGCGTGTTCACACACAAAAAAGGTGTTCATCGATTTGCTATTATTATTTTTTTCAGTTGAGTGTGAATAGAACACGAAGTTGTCGCTAGAAAACTGCATGTCCCAGAATCCGAGATACATAAGAACCTGTGCCAGTAAGTGGTCACCCACAGGACCTGGCCAAAATGGCCAAGTGGCCGCTTAGACAGGGTTTGTGGTCTACACAAATAACCCATCGCATACATGAACGAGCAAGATGGAGTACTAAAGTACGGCAAATCTCTCCTAACGTTCAGTGAACTGTGCAAACATTTTTTCCCCTTTGATATGCCCATATTGCTCTATTACGAAACGTCTAGTACCAGTTTCTCTACAACCAGGATCACTAAACGTGACTTCGCAGTACTTTGCGATAATTAGGACACATTTTCAACAAGGCAACATTTTTGCTCCTAAAATGATCGCAGAAATGCTAGCAGATACGTAAGATCTTATTTTTACTGGCTTTAGGCAGTTCGATCTATGCTTTCTAAGATGCATATGTACAAACCTAAGGTTTCAAGCTGTCATGCGGATAGCAGGATATTGGACAAACTGCCGAAATATTTATGGATGCAACGGTTACTTTTTGGGGTGGGCTTCAACCGACCCCTTATGTCTTTAGTTTACCAGGGGAATGCCAAAGTTTCATGAAAACTTCATTGCGGATGTCACTGCTGAAGTCTAGTTCTACAGTTTTTCCTCACGCCAAGCATCACATGATCCCATATTAATATCTCATTGACATCGAGGTCTCACAACTTTACTTTTCGTCACCCTAGACATGCTTAACTCCTCTATGACGTAACCATGAATATTAAGTAGTGTCACTTTCCCTGCAAGCTGCACGAAGCCATAGCGTAGGTGTCTCGGCAGCCATCAGCGAATGAGTGTCAATCACCATTCAGCATTATTGTTTACAAACTTCCTATGATACCTCTACAATATTAATTTTTTAAATTTGCCAGCTAATCTCCAAGACCCCTTGATTTCTTAAAAATGACTTGTCACAGTTTCCCCATAAGGACAAACATTACCAAGACCCCGGATGTTGGATTTGGGCCCGCAGCCCAGTTTATCGTGATCTACAAAGTAACAGGTTCAGTAGAGTAATTATATGTGATCAATTCTAAGTGCGATCATCACGCCGACATACGGATGGCTTGATAAGATATTGTTTTACTTTGAAAAAAAAAAACAAAAACAAAACAAAAATAAAAACAAAAAAATTGTCACCTTGCAATTTATTGGACAAACCTTATAGACCCACCCAAGGAATAGCTCAATCAAGTTTTAAGAAAAAGCAGTCTACGCCTCTTTGATTTCATGAATATAAATTTTCAGTCAGGATAAATTTTCAGTCAAGTACGCTATTGTAAAAGAGAATAAACAGGAGACGACATTTTGCAGACCAGGAATATCTTAAAGAGACTTCGACAGGAACCCATAAGTCTGTATTAGCTGCTTCAATATTATCAGCAGTACCCAGTGATCGGGTTTAATTTTAGGTACCAATCGTTTTAGCGGCGAAGTGAAATTATGTGCTTTGATCCTAGAATGTGTAGCACAAGTCATCAAGTGTAATCACGTGAATAACCCGACATACATGTAAGAAAATCCGCGCTTATGATAACTTTCATTTGCATTACAAGTCTTTTATGTTTCAGTTGCTCATTCAAGGCACAGTTGGGCCTCTGCTGAACACGTGGCCACAATTCTGTTAGTGCTGTGCCAGTCAAGGGCAACGGAAAAGTTTGAAATTGCAGTTCCGCACTTAATATCCACATCTCCTATTGCCTGGTCTTATATCACTTTTGATCTATTTAGAACGAAACTGAAGCGGCAGACTTAAATTCAAATAATCACAGAATCAGAAGGGTTGCAGTAATTTGAAACAATTCAAACGGCGCTATTTGCTGCAGGAGGATTTGAATAAAAAAGGACGAAAAACAGGAAATACTTTTGTTTGTATCCAGTTGCTGCAAGACACACAGACATTTTTCCATGGTGTTATTCATTTGCGTGCTTTGTAGATTCAGCACCAATCACACTCACACACACACACACACACACACACACACACACATATATATATATATATATATATATATATATATATATATATATACATAATATATATATGTATGTATGTATATATATATATATATATATATATATATATATATATATATATATATATATATATATATATATATGCGTGGTTTCATAATACAGCAATGCAACAAAACGTGTAGCTTCAAAAAACAAGAACCTTTGGAGGAAAAATGTATAATATGTGTTTAAATTGTATGATACGGATATAGGGAAGCATATCATAGTTACATCGGCGATTCTGGCCTTTTTGTCTTTCGAAAAACCATTTATCTGCTGGTAAAATAAAGTATCTACCTTCAATCTATTTATCATATGTACACATACAAGCTTCTTACCGGAAAGGACAGGGTTTTGTCTATGTCTAGAGAGCTATTGTTTGAATAATACGATTCCATGGCAGGGTGGCTTGCTTGCCTTGACAGTGAGTGCATTAAAGGCACGTCGTTTCCGTAGGACAAATTCAACCGAGTATGCTTTCTCCACTACCTTTACCAACATTTACACAAGGATATGTATTAAACAATCTGTCAGACAAAGTATGGATAACAATGATTGAAGATATCTCAGACATAACATACAAGGTTTGTCTGTAAAAGAAAAAGATGGACCATGTTCTCAAAGTAGTACATTGTCACTTTTCGGAACCATATTACCTTAAAAACCCTAGTTTTCCTCCTGGACATCCTATAAAAGCTGGCGATTACCTGTCATTCGAAAAAGGTTTTAGGTGGAGAAATCTGTCAGAGCGCGAACAATAGGCACGGGCTTAGATTGCAGGTCATTGTGTGTGGAGACCGCAGGCTATTGAAGCACGGGTAACGGATCACTTTGAACAATGTCCGCGTTTCAATATTGTTCTAGCTCTTGGAGACACTCAAAAATACAATTGTATTATGTATCAAGTAACTTATCTCTCTCAAAATTGGCTTCTCTATTGCAAACATCAATCGAATTGGTCCGGTGATTCGTACTTCATGTTTGTCTCGGGCATATTAATTTGAAATACATTCACAATGGCAGACAAATATGAAAAAATAGATTCCTCTTTCTTCGTACAGGAGCCAATCGGAGGTACCATTTGCTTTAGCCTCGCTGATTGGCACGAAGACAGTTAACCCATTACAATGCAAGTTAATCATTTGGCCCTTAATTCTCGGTCTGCTGTGTCTACTGATGACATGGGTACACCACTCTGGTTTGAACCTTAGTCATATACTCGACTGTATATCAAAATGGAGAAGACACCAAATACATCTTTTTGATCTCTACTGATTTTCTTCATTTAACATATGGCCGTGCTGTTTGGGGGAAGTATTCTATTGCCTATACTTCATACAAAGTGCGTTCACTTCGTCTGATATAATTTGTCGATATCATCATTTTACATCTTTCCACCAGACGTAACGGCAATGAATTTCCTGTAACAATTAAAACGTAAAAAAGTATAGACCCATATCTTTTACATGGATTGCGAAGCAGGCCAAGCTTATACTAATCACTGTTCATGGCACAGATGTTGGAGTATACTTTCCTACCCAATTTTTAGGTGGATGAAACTGAAGGACACGGAGAAAACCATAATGCACAGAGTGGTAGGAACTCTTTCTACTTGCATCCGGCCGTGAATCGAACCTGGGCCGCAGAGGTGAAAGGCGAGCGTGTTGCAGCTCCGCTAACCACGCATCCGGTAACCATTAATACTGCGAGCGACAAAAAAGCATTTAAAACATGTACATACTGAATACAAAGATCATTTAAAACATAATGCTGACCAGAATATAAGGCCATTTCTTAAAGCTGGGTACACTTGGAAGGAGTTTCTTCTTTTTGCTAAATCACTTACCAATTAGACGGTGCTTGCTCAAAGACGGGACCAAAATACTTCTATTAAAACCTAAAAACACTGCCAAAACGTCATGGCAAATTTTCGAACAAAACGAAAATCACCAGCAGCCCCTTAGTATAGATGCATAGTGTACCCGTTTCTCAATCCACCGGGTTTTTGGCTGACGGCCTTGTGTGCTTTCTTACCTTCGAGATTTTTTTTTTCATTCTCCGTTGAAGTTTTGGCTTTGTTATCGCCACGGCAACGTGAATGTTCTGTGCTCAGCTAACTTTGGTTGACTGGTTTTGCTGATATATCTGATGGATCTGTATAAGTATGTGGCCAGGTATCGACGGATGACCAGATATTCCATACGCTTAGCTCATGACAACTTCAATGAATCAAGTCAGATGTTTAAGCTGCACGGGAGGCGTGTTTTACAGTTACTCTCCCAGAAAAAAATGACGTTTCACTGGATTTAAATTTCATGTTCGTAATCATAAAAATCCAACACGCGTTAATTTTATTCTCTCTCTCTCTGTCTGTCTGTCTGTCCCTCTCTCTATATATATATTCGAGAGAGAGAGAGAGAGAGAGAGAGAGAGAGAGAGAGAGAGAGAGAGAGAGAGAGAGAGAACCCTACATTAAAAACAGCTATAGTTTCGCATAAAGGTGCACTTTATTTGGAGGTGATGTCACTTCTGACACAATTGGTTCATACATTTACATTGAAAGATAAATGCATGGTTACCGCAAGACTGGTCTTATTTACAAGATGGTCCCATCACTAAGGTGATCTTATTGCGGGTTCTAATATATATACATGTATATAAGTGATGTAATCGACATGAAACATAAATACTGTCTAGAGACTATTTTTTTTTCAAAGTTAGCTCATCAATATCCGGATTTAATGCTACCAGACAGTGTCGTGGTCTCCAAACCCTGTGGTTGTAAAGTTGTTATGTTACTAAGGTTTGGTAAACTTTAGTCATCCGACAAACTGGCAATAACTGGACAAAAAAAGAATATCATGGGACCAATAAAATAAAACAGCCAGTCCGGTTTTGGTGACTAAAATGTAGTGGTGAGGGGAGTTAGGTCAAAAAATAACACTAACATATCAACATTCAACGTTAGCGATGTGACATTTTATGGGCAGAATGCTATATGAATGATTAATGTTGATACTGCTTGGTGCTGGTCATTACCCGAAAGTACGAGTTTTGTGGAGGGCTCATATAAGTAAACTAGGAATTGCGGCCCGGTGGCGGGTCAACATGCTTGTACGGCAGGTGAGGACCCCCGGTCTGATACTGTGCAAGTTTTTGGAAAATGGACAAAACATATTCGAACATTTCACAAAGACAAGCTTCGGATAGTGCATATCATATGTACACAGGAATTTGTGATGGTATCTAACAAAAGTTTGCTCACACTGCCAAAGATTTTTTTTCTAATGTTGATTGAGCTATCAAAATTATTTTTCTAAAACTTGACTGTATTGCAGAACATGACTTGCAGCAAGACTGACGTTCTCTTGGAATCATAACAAAAAATAATAAAAACATATTTATTTAAACTGTGCAACATTTCAGTGTACAAATGCAATAAATCCGGACGCTCTCCTATATATATATATATATATATATATATATATATATATATATATATATATATATATATATATATATATATATATATATATATATATATATATATATATATATATATGTATATCAGCGTCTTTCCTGTGACATAAAGTTGCCTTACGTTCCCCCACTCCGTTTGCGAAAGGGATTTATCATACTTGGCTTACATTTCCAATCGAGTTTACTCGACAGAGGACCATGTTCACGTTAGGAGTGATAGATATTGTATCGAGTTGCAAAACATATGTTGTTTTACATGCAGAAAGGTAAATGGTTGATGGCAGTGCAACACTTAGATGATTTTCTTCAATTTTGACTTTTTTTTTTACGCTCAAATAATAGACACCAGAAGGTCAGCTGAAAAAAATACGTCCAGTGGACACCGAAAAAATATGTCCTGCTGAAAGAGGCTGCTCATGATCGAAGCATACATACATACATACATACATACATACATACATACATAAATACATACATACATACATATAGATGCATAATAGTGTTATATGAAGGCATTGTGTACAAAATCTACCTGTCATATTGGTTGCATGTAAGTTGTCTGGCGTACAGTTGTTGGTGGGTATATCTAAACAGAAACACGATACATCTCCACGGGCATAGTAAAGAGGTAACTATTGAGCAACATAAGAAAGCCTACGTTACCTCGGAGTACTGCTAGCTCCCTACAATATCTATTTGCATTCATATGTAGCCCCAAGGCACATTGAAAGATGTATTTTTATTCCATTATGGTAACGAAATTGACGCAAAATAAAATCAGTCTCGTTGGAATTATCTCATTTTTCCACGATGTACCACATGAATGCAATTTATTAATGCATTCGCTATAAGACAAGCAGAAAACACCCATGGAGTGTCCAAGTGATTGTTAAGCGTAGCCATACACGCAGCTGGATCAATCTCCTGGCAAAGAGCTGGTACTAAGGTGCCTACCACACACTGCATGAAAATTCATATTGCCTTATTCCTAATTTT
Source organism: Hermodice carunculata (assembly GCA_964020975.1). Lineage (NCBI taxonomy): Eukaryota > Metazoa > Annelida > Polychaeta > Eunicida > Amphinomidae > Hermodice > Hermodice carunculata. The sequence continues at coordinate 477,234 of OZ026622.1, forward strand.
ACTTCCGTTTTGCACAAGAAAAGGTGCAAATGAACGCTGTACGGTATGTTTGCCTGTCATCAATGACATTTATATTCATAAAACGCTACGAATATTAAAAAAATACGTATTTTCTACATAAAGCGAAAAAAAAAATGATGGAGATTATGCATGGTGAATCTAATTTCAAATATTTCATTTGTTCTTTTGTGTACTCCAGCAAAGTTTAAAGCCACCATCTGTCTAAAACTAGCCATCTATGCAAGGTATTGCTGACCTCCCATATCTGCAATACTGTGCACAAAAGTGATTTCCAGTAAGAAAAAGTTTTGCTGAAGCTAAAGACAGCAAAAATGCGAAATAAAAGTGTGACCTACCCAAGATCTTCATGTGACCTGCCCAATAGAAGTTCTAGGTCGGACACGGATCCGAAGTCTTCTTCCACAACTAAGGGTGAACGCTTGCTTTTACTGCTGGGGCTTTTGACACTTTGGCTTCGCCTGTGATGCACATGGACACCAGACATGGCTCTTCGATGAGCCGATGCCGACACAAACCCTGGGTTATCCGTTTTGGCAGTTGAGCCGTCAAAAGAATTTCTTAGAGTACTTGCGTCGTCAATCACCAAGCTTGGGCGTTTTTTAAGATTTGATTTGTCTTTCAGAGACACCTCGTCGTGGGGCCCAGTTGACTGGTTGCAAACATTTTCAGAGGAACTAAATCCATTTTTAGTTTTGTCTGTATTTCTGTGCGGAATAATCCCAGGTAGCAACTCACATTGTATTGCAATATCCCGTTGCCATGGAAACCGCGCGTCGTAACGTTCGCCGCTAATATCAAACTCACTGTAAGATCTCAGAGATTTCGATGGGATGGGTCCGGTTGCTTGAAGAGAAAAAAGCCTATTGGAATTTGTCTGCTCTTGTCGCTCCTTAAGTTTGACTTCGTTGTCACGCGTATTTATATATCCACAACTTGCATTGATTGAACTCATAGCCATCCTATTATTGCCGTCAAAGGCGGAAGGCGCATTGGGGCTGGATAAGGTGTCTGCACCTGACGGATCAGGATAAGTAGATTTGTTTACAACGCCATCACCTGTTTGGGAGCACGTGGCCCCTAAGAGTCCCCTGTCATGCTTCGAATAACCCCCATCGCTCACGGAATATTCAACTATTTCCTTATTTCCCGACAATGTCGGGGAGGATGTGGATGAGAACAAAGCATATTTTTTACGTCGCTGCTTAGCTTTCTCATGAATTATTTTCCCATCTGAGACTCTACGATTTTCTATTGACTTAACATCAAATGTATCCTCACAATCTTGCAGCGACAGCGTGCTTTTTGAAGCAACATTATTTCGATGGGATTGCACGGGAGATCCCATATTGCCTTCAACAGCGGAACTGGGGGTGTTTCGATGGGATTGCAATGGATATCCCAAGCGGCCCTCAATGACTGGTGCTGGGTTATGTCGGTGTGATTGTAAGGGCGATTCTACGCGGCTTTCTTTGGCCGGGACCTTTTGCATCCGCGCCCTCATATGCTGGCCACTTAATAGTTCCATCTCATCACTACTTTGGCTATCATCGTCATACCATACAGTGTTCTCCTTGACCACATCCGAATGGCGTCTGTAATGTTTCTGTTTACATGGTTTAGCACCTCCATGTTGGCCAGCGGATCTACCTTCATAGCTATGCCACCTCCTGGCATTTTTAGACGCCTTCCGCTCTTCTACTTTCGCCGGTGACGTAAAGTATGTTTTCCTGAGGGGGTTGTCCTCCAGTTGGGACGCTTTGTCAGGAACCACACCTGCAGCAAAGATAGACATAAAAAGGTACGGTTATATTGAGTGAAGACCTTTATTTTGTATCCCAACCATAAAACTGCTAATATTTAGAAAATCAACAATGCAATTGAGATATATCTTTCTATGGAATCAGCATGGAAGTACAAAAATCTAAGCATTCAAGCGACCCGTTAATGCATTGTGCACCAAAAAGCACTATAATTGGCCTTTAAGTGATAAAAGCTGTTTGTATGTAATCTTAGAGAGTAAAGCTTCGAACTTTGAAAGGCTGTTAGGAAAGGTACAATCGCTGTACATCTATATATTATAAAAGCTAATATTCTAATGAATTTACATTATACAATCAAAGATATTCCAAACTTGAACATGTCATTTCAGGCACATTTAATGTAGACGCAAAATAATTAACAAAGAATATAGCAAAACTCTGTTTTGATGAAGGCACATGCGTTAATATGATCAAAATTTCTAATGAGTTAAGGGATTGTCCTTGATGGCAAGGGATAGTTGGCATCATTCTCTAAAAAGCAGGAAAAGGAAAGCGGTTGCTCGAGAGAACGTGTTGGGTAAAACCTGAAGAGTATGCGAATCTACTTGTTCTTGTAGATTTAGCCGTGTATTCTGATACATCCAGAATTCAGAGTGTATTGTGAGGAAACAATGGGCACGATATAATATATGACTGCTCTTCACAGCTGTGTGGCATTTCGACAGCACCCCTGGACAGCACACAGTTTATGCATACGTTATACACAGGGCACCCTCCTTAACAAGAAAAGCACTTGCTTAACTTGCACATAAAGCTGCAGCCTGTTCATTGTGGTGATGGTTTGGTCTGTTATGGTCCTTCAATGCAATGCGGGATATACATATTGCATATTAGGTTCACGCCAAAATCTTTGACGCTGCGCCAAACAGCGATTTTAATCAGGCGCCACGATACAGGTATTCTGATGCAAAGCTGAGCGTGGTACTAACAGTTTTTTTAGTACAGTATACTAATTCCAATACTCGAAGCCTCCTTATATCAAGTATGATTGGACAACATGATCATGACGTTTTCAAAGGTGAATTTTATACGAGTTATTAGTTTGGCAAGAGCAATACATGTCATCATGTTTGATACAGGGATCTACCGTGTATACTACCTTGTCAAATGATAAGCAACATTGCAGCAAACATGAGTAATACTCCGTATTAATATACAGTTGTCATTGTCCTTTGCTATCGTCCAACCTTTCACATACATACTTGATTGCTATTGGTGGCTGTTTTTTGATAATTTCATGCGAGGGAAGATACAATATTCAGTCTGTTAAGCTTACACCTCAAAAACAAGGTCTTGCCATGCACGTATTATGTGAATAAAATGTTTAGTGTCCCTAAGTTAAAGCAAGGCAAGTGCACAACATGTACATATGTCATTTGATGGGTCGATGAAGAAAGCCATGCGTACAGAGAGAAACGAATACATCATCATGTTCATAATGTTCATCATGAATATAACTGACACAGTAGGTTGCTTTGGATCAATGGATAGGAACGTTTGCATTTTCTATTTCAGGAGAAAGCTGTCGCAAAGTACATAATTGTGGTGGCTTTCATATATAAAATTGCTGATGACGACGGCAAAAAGGCAATAAAAAATAAATAAATAAATAAATAAATAAATAAATAAATAAATAAATAAATAAATAAATAAATAAATAAATAAATAAATAAATAAATAAATAAATAAATAAATAAATAAATGAATAAAAGGTTCAAGGAACGGATTATTCTCGGTCGCCCCTGATAATCAGTTCCTCAATTCATTCATACTAGTTTCCTTTTTGAGTTTAAGTGACAATGTGATCTTGAATATACAGTCAGATGCACCCATCTGCAATCCTGACCTGGTTGTTCATAAGCCACATTTAAGCTGCTCAATGTAAAAATTAACAATACCAAATGAAACTCCAGAGGCACGTTGCTGTTAATATTCAATGGTACCCATGGTTCTAGGACCGACTATTAGCAAGATGTAATTATGTTTTGACCCTGGAGGTGCCGGGTCTTGAACCAGCAACCTTCTGTTACTGACGCTTGGCCGGAAATGGGAACACAAAATACGCTTGGTCACATCTTCATTCAAAAAAAAGAAGAGTTCAGTGGGTTAGTGGTGTGTGAATGTCATGGCCAACACGGTGGACTTCATATGGGCCAGCACAAAATATCATATTTTATGTGCAGAACAAGCGGGACTCGAACCTGCAACCTTTGGCACCCGTCGCCTAGCTGAAGTGGGAAACGTACATATCCACTCGACCAAATCCCCATTCTCAAAAAAAGAATGGTTCAATGGAGGTAGTTATGTGCTAGTGCCATATCAACACGGTTATGCAGTATAAGTACTCAGTCGACTTAAATCCACCAGCATTAAGGAAATGCCGAAAATATGTATTTTATGCTCGGAACGAGTTGGATTCGAACCTGCAACCTTTGGCCCCAGTCGCCTCGCATATATATGATCGGATATATTACCACGGCACCCAAATTTGTCCGGAGTTTTTCTCGGACAGTATCATTCCAAAAACCACCAAACTTGCCATGGTGACTGACCTGCCGGTGAAATTGGGCACCTGGTATGGAATAGTTATGATGTTTAAAATTATGCAAATTAGGGACAATTGAAATTTCAAAGGCTCTTTATCTGCCAAACTATTGCAGATAGACACAAAATTTCAATGTGCATGTATAGGTTTGTGACACATGTCAATACAATGGACAGTATATGAAAATTGTAAAATTTCAAATTATGCTAGTTAGGAACATTGACAATTTTAAAGTTGAATATCTCAAAAACTATCATAGAGAGAGATGCCATTCCAACCTCAATTTACAGGTTTGTGACAAAAAATCGCATCCAATGAACCATGAATCAAAGTTGTAGGATTTCAATTTATGCGAATTAGGTCTATATGCAAAATTTAAACCTTGAATAGCTTGAAAACTATTATAGATATAGAAATTGAAAGGTTTGTAACATAGCTGCTTCCACTGAACCATGAATCAATGTTGTACAATTTTAATATATGCAAAAAAAATGAATACACAAAATGTAATTTTTTTAAATAACTTAAAAACTATTATAGGTAGAGGTGCCATTCCAACTTCAATTGAAAGGTTTGTAGCATAGACGTATCCAATAAACCATGAATCAAAGTTGTAGGATTTCAATTTATGCAAATAAGGTGAATATGCAAAATTTAAATCTTGAATTTACTTGAAATAACTTTGAAGGCACCCAGACAGATTTGCTGTGAAGCAAGTCTTCTTTTTTAGTTGTTCTTTTATCTTCATTACGGCAAAATTTTGTCAGGATGAATTCTCAGACACTACTGCACACAGAAACTCTAAATTTGGCAGCAACATAGCCTAACTGGTGAAATTGTGTACCTTGGTATTGAATTTTCAAAATTATGCAAATTAGTTGCAATTGAAATTCTAATAGGTCTGTGCCTGACAAACAATTCGAAGACTGCTATACATAGAAACCCCAAACTTGGTATCATTACTGTAGATTGTTTTATCTTTACGAATTAAAATGCAAATTAGGAATACTTGAAAATTTAAATTTTTAATATCTTCAAAACTAATATGGGTATAGGGCGATTCCAACTTCAATTCAATGGTTTGTGTTGTAGAAGCATCACATGAACCACATACCAAAAATGTAGAATTTTGATTTATGCTTATTTGGGGTACTTGAAAAGTTTAAATGTTGAGTATCTTGAAAGCTTTTACAGGTAGAGGTACCATTCTAACTTTTATTCATAGGTTTGTACTCAAAGTGCATCCAACACACCACAGACAAACATTTTTGCATTTAAATTTATGTAAGTTTTGAAGGCACCCAGAATCAAAGAAGCAAATGTTGTTTTCTAGTTGTTCAACACCATAGTTCTGTGGTTATGGATTCCACGAAGTTGTCAACAGAGTCGTTGTGGACTGGAAGACTGTTGTGTGTTGAGTGGTCAAGCCAACTGGACAAAACCTTCTTTTGTGTGATGGGGGATATCACATTACATGCTTCTACCCAGAGATCCAGTGGTCTCTTGGCACCAAAAAGTTCAGAAAGACATTGCCCATATTCACTGATGTCAACCCAAGAATGAAAAAAAAGCTTAAAAACAACAAACGGTCCATATCCGAGAATGTCCAAATATCAACACGCACCTTCCAATACCAATCTGCAGAAATATAGTTCACTCCTCACTTGAAACGGGCAGTTATCAACAAAAGGCAACAGATGATTTTAAACCGGTCCTCTAAACCTTTGAAATAAGCACAAGGTTGACTCAGAGAGACCTGCACCATTCTTTTTCTACCACATGTAGCTTCAATGTATAGGTATCTGCTGTAGGCATATTCAATAGGCCCAAATAATAGTTGTAAAACTTTAGTTTATGCAAATTAGGGGCATTTGAGCAGTTTACATGGGGCATATCTTCAGAACTATGAAAGGTCTAAGTGCCATTCTGACTTCAAATGTATAAGTTTGTGCTGTAGGTGTATCCAATGAACCACAAACAAAAGTTATAGAATTTGAATGTACGCTAATTAGGGACACTTCGAAAGTTTAAACAATGAATATCTTCAAAATTATCCCAGATAGACGTGCCATTCCAAATCTAATTTATATGTCTGTACTGTAGATGCATTCAACAAACCGCACATAGAGATTGCAGAATTTGAAGTTATGGTAATTGGGGGACTTGAAAAGTTTAAATGCTGAATACTGGTATCTTCAAAACTATTATAGTTAAAGGTGGCATTTCCACTTCATTTCATAGGTTTGTGCTGTAGGCACATCCAAGGAACCACAATGAAAAAATGATTTGAGATTTGCATTTACATGTACACTTGTCATGGGGACTTGAAAAAAATAAATAGTAAATATCTATCCTCAATACTAATACCTGTAGATGTGTCCTTCCGACTTCACATCCTAAGTTTATCCATCATCAATTTTTCCCAGGGCTAAGCTCCAAGACACCATTAAATCTAGAATTTCTGAACAGCTTGTGGCACTATCAGTGATGTCGAAATAATGCAAATTAGAAGCAACATTAGCAGACTTGTACATATTTGTGAAAGATCAGGCACACCACATGACATAATCTGTCATCAGCCGTCCACTACATTTATGTATGTACATCACTAAGATTTCTTGTTTATACTCATGTCAGATGTGACACCTTCATGCTTCCAGATAGTGACCATTTTGTCATCAGTCAATGTTGCAGTGTCAAAAGTGACCCATAAATGAATCAAAGTCCCAAAGAAAGATTACTGGTTTGTTAGCTGACACACGCCCTTCTGTTTCATCAAGAACTATTTCCCTCTGTCTGGCATTTCTTTTTTTCCTGCAGATGTGTTTTTAATGCTATGAGCCTTATTTTGCTGCTGATGTTTTTCCCTCTTACATTTTATGTTTTCCATCACTTAGATTTTAAATTTCAGTTTGAATGTACAGGGCAACATCTTTCCTCTGCAGGAACACAAGCCTATTTGCTTTGAATCAAATCTTCCTTTCTAGTTTTTCCTTGTGATCATAGGCCCAGGACTCACCATTACCAAGATGTATGCCAACATGCCATACATCTGTGTTGTATTCATGTGTCCATAAATAATGTTAAATAATCTATAAAATAAAATGAAAAATATCATAGATAGCTGGTTTAAATAGACATCTGATCCATCCCAAAGGTCACCTCCGATATAAAATTCATAATTATTGGTGAAGGGGTGGTCAATCTTTCTTGATGTTATTATGTTAAGGTGATCCCTTGGCTGCAACTCACACAACCTTCAAAAAGTCTAAAACATTCATAGATGTACAAAAATTATCAGAAGTTTTTAATCGGGTCCCGGTCCCCCCCCCCCCCTTAGATACACCTTTGACAAAACGAAGGCAAAAGCGCGGCGAATATTGGTGAATTATCATGGTAACGTCGTCGGCAAGACTGGCGGATAGACAGACGAACGGACGACTCAGGGGACAATATGCTCTGGCCCTTTATGTTCCGAGGGTAAAAACGCAAAAAAAGTAACAACTGACTGTTCACGCTGGACATGCTGTAGCTTCAAAGCAAGGTGGTAGATAAATCACTGCCTTCCAACGCATTGGAGGTGACAACCTCTTATAATGCAATTACATGATACCACCCTTAGGAAATAATACAGTTTAATTATGTCCTGTCGCCGTGCAGCAACTTGATATTGTTGCTCAATATTGGCCGGTCGGGTCTTTTGATTTTGAGGATTACCTGTGCAGTAGAAACTGGCTTCTTCCTTGTCATATTCTTGTGACTCATCTTATTTCCCAATTATGACCAACAGGCAACCCACATCAAAGGACCCGAGGAACGCCATATGCAATCAAAGTGAATCAGACTTGATGTTTACATACCCTTGGAGAATATAAACCTGTTGTAACGCTATTGTGATGATTTGGGTTACTGTGGTTGGTACCCAATACTTTACATGCGTACCTTGATGAACAAAGCACAGAGCAGAACATATAACTCACAAGGTTAAAGATCAATTTACAGAAACAATGAAACAAAGCTCCTTAGAGATGAAAGTTTATTGAACTCATTGTCCTGCTTTGAAAGCAATGAGACACTCTCATATGTCTTGTTCGTGTTTCGAATGACTTGATGATTCCCCAAAACCGGCAATATTTAATTCCATATGTAAGGATTTCGATCAATGGCATCCCAAATTTAATAGTGGAAAAACGTTTTGTGCTTAATTTTTCCGATACATCGCTCAGTTATTTTTCAATGTCTATAAATATGGAATTATCATTATCATCATCATCATCATCATGTTTACAATATTTTCACTTAAAGACCATGCATACGTCATGTCACTTGACTGCACGATTGGTTCGAGATTATGACATTAAACATAAGCTCCATGAGGTAGCTGCTGTAAGTAGCCACATCATGTTACAGATTGAACACTACAGCAACTCGTGGTATCCCGTTTTTGCGGAATTAGATCATTGTGCGCGTATTTAAAGGAATATGCACCGTATACGAACATGTCAATAAGATCTTTGCCTTTGTAGTTTTCATGCAAAATATCCAAGAGTGTTGGCATGTTGAGAGCAATAAATAATAAACCTGCCAAAGCCTATTACTCCGTCCTAGGAAAACATAATATTTTGTCAGTTTACCTCCAAAACAGATAAAAAAAAAAAAAACGTTGACCTGCTTGTGGTCAGTTGATATTGTGTGTACTGTATACTGTAAGTACTGATATTTATGGTTTTCCATAGATCTCCATGTCGTAAGATACTCTAAGGTACGTGAATCAGTATTATAATATCCTGGCACAACTGGCTGGTACGTGTCCTTTGATGCACTTCAGACAGTTTACATAACCCATGATATTGTTCAATAAATTTACGAAGTGGTTTTTCCATGAAGGTACTAACCGAGGATATTCAATAAATAATTTCCTGACTCTACCCAATTATGCAATATGTGTGTGTGTATTCTGAAAACAAATAAGATTTCAAGTTTCAACCGTAAAAGAGATTACCTCAGGTAACGTGACAAAATGAATGATATTGAAGGCATTACAGAGGTAGAAGCATGATGGTTGACAGCTCTGAGCAGAACAGCTGTTTATCAAATTGAGTAAGACACCTGCCCATACTGGTGTAGTTTGTCATTGTGAAGCAAATGTTTGCTTGTACTGATGGCGAATTCAGGCTTTATGTTACCTGTGGGTGGCATCACCCAGTGATAAAATGCCGATCGGTGGAATATTTGGTTGAAGAAAAATGCTTAATAGAAGTCTACTGTGTTATGGGCCTTGCAGGTGTGTTTGACGTAAACATTCTGTCTTAGATTGTTTCATGTTGCAGCAGCAAACCTCACCGTGGGTTAGTATGGTTGTTTATCCAGTAATTATAGCTGTATCATCCAGAAAAGGTGGAAGATACAGACTGGGTGATAACCCTGTCCATATCACCACAGTGCAAAGGTCAATCCGTATCACCACAGGGCAAAGGTCACTGAAAACTACTTTCCTTCTAAATTCTTGTAGTAGGCGCACGTCAAGCATGTAATTTTCAAATGACCCAATTACTGGATCCTGCGTTACAGTTATTCATACGCAAATGTATGCAAAGCCTTGTTTGATGAAATAAACGTTGAAACTGTTTTTAATTGTCTTTTTTTTTGTATTTAACGATGAAAATATAATTAGTAATTACAGCTATAATTACTGGATAAAAGTAAAACCAGCCGCGTGGAGGAGACTCGTCAGCAGAGTGGCCTCGTTCCCGCGGCGGATCACTCCTCGTGGAAGCACTCGGAGTGATCCGCCGCGGGAACGAGGCCAGTCTGCTGACTCGTCTCCTGCACTTGGCTGGTTTTACTATTGTAGAAGTAACCAGTGACATTTTTGTCGCTATTTTGCAGTTTGCTTCTTTACAATTGGGCACTCGTATTACGGTTGAGAAGAAATCCAACAAGCTTTTTGGAGAAGACGATGAAAATTACACATCAAAAACACGCATAAAAAAAATCTCAAAATATAGAAATAATTGCAACACTAGCCGTTGAACGAATTGAGGTCGCCTAAATGTTCCCCTGTCAAAGTATCCCTGTTATTTCTAAAAAAATTGGCCCAATAGCTTCTTCTCCCCCCCCCCCCCAAGAAATATTATTGAAAAAATCAAAGCAGAAAAGATAATTATTTGATTTGTGGTTTCGATTGATAAGTTTGACGTGACTGGCTGGAAAGCTTTCCAAAGTAGACACAACACATGAATGAAGTGCATCGACACACCTCAAAATACAACTGTCTCAATTAGTCTGGCGGTTTAGGCCAGGACAAACAAGCGTATGTGATAGACAAATGAACATATCTTAATCAGTCCGTTGTCTACACTCTTTAATTGAAATTTCAACAAAGGCCAAAGTGTTCTGAATTGTCGTAACAATACCAGATTCATATTTCTTGATCCACTACCACCTTGCCCATAGTTACCATGCGAGGACAGAACTGGTTCAGGTCAACAGTTTTCTTAAGTGCATCTAAAACAGCATTGCGGTTATAGCGCGGAAGAAACTTGTTGACTAAGACACAGCTTGACTCTGAAGGTGTTAATGGGGCTCTTTATTATATCCACGATTCCAAACACTGTAAATATAATCAGACGAAATGTTGCAACAAAGGTACACATATACCACAAATGGTTTGAAAAGATGGAGTAATCAGGTAGCCATAACTTGTCGTATTTATGGGGCCTGATTTCCTTTTGCACTGTTTCCTAGAGTGTATATAATTATATATATATATATATATATATATATATATATATATATATATATATATATATATATATACATAAGAGTCTACCATTCTTAGTGGAGAATCATTCTATTAGATACAACAAAAACCTTTGATCGAGTTGAGTTTGTTAAATTATTCACACTCTTGCTAAAGAAAGGCTTGTGCCCCATCACCGCCAGGTTACTCCTAAACATGTATCAAAATCAAAAAGTGTCTATTGTGTGGGGAGGTAATAGGTCAAATCCTTTCACGTGTAGTAATGGAGTAAAGCAAGGTGGGGTACTCTCTCCAATATTAGTTGGAGTTTATATAGATGAACTGCTGATTCGCTTGAAAAAACAAGGCTTTGGATGTCATGTCGGTAGTGTGTTCATGGGAGCCTTAGGTTATGCTGACGATATGGTCCTCCTAGCTCCCACATTATCTTCCATGTCAAAAATGTTAGATATTTGCTCCATTTACTCCTCCGAATATAATGTCTCTTTTAATCCTAGTAAAAGTAAACATATGACTTTTGGCAAAAGATATTCCTCTGTGCGACTACCCTTTGATGAAAAACCAATTGAACATGTTGATAAATGTGAACATCTGGGTAACCTTATTGGTCTCAATTCTGGTTCCGATGGCATGAAAAATGCCATTAAGTGGTTTCAAACAGAGGTGAACATGCTCATGGTACATTTTTTAAAAGCATTTCCAGATATAAGGTACAAACTTTTTAAAACATTCTGCATGTCATTGTACGGATGTCAACTCTGGGATCTATCAAGTAAGGAGGTCCAGACTTTTTATACAGCTAGGCGTAAGGCTGTTAGATACATATGGAGAATCCCGCACAGGACACAAAATCGTCTGCTTCCTCGGATTTGTGGTGATCCTCCAGTCGAAACACAGATACATAGACGGTTTATAAAGTTCATTTCAAAGGTGGTAAACAGTAACAATATAATTGTAAAAACATGCGGTAATCTGGTGATTTATGGCAGCCAATTATCTGCGTCTAAAACTTTAACGTTCATAGCGTTAAAATATGGAATGGATAAGCACTCACTAGTGTCGTCATGCTGGCGATCACTATTCAGTTCTCGGGATAATGAGGCTTCAATCAAGATAATGAGCAATCTGCGGCGTTTATCCGCGAACTTTGTGAAGCAAGAGACGGCAAGCTTAAAACCAATCTCTCACGAGCAGAACTGGATGAAATTATTAACTTCGTATGCACATTGTAACGTTTGTCACCCAAAACGAGTCCATGTGGATAGGGTCATCTTGACCAGTGAACTGTATGAATGACTTAATTTTTATTCCTCTTAATTCATATATATACGTTGTATACTTTTTTGCCATTTTTATTATATATTGTACCTCTTGTGTACGAATAAAAGATATATATATATATATATATATATATATATATATATATATATATATATATATATATATATGTGTGTGTGTGTGTGTGTGTGTGTGTGTGTGTGTGTGTGTGTGTGTGTGTGTGTGTGTGTGTGTGTGTGTGTGTGTGTGTGTGTATTGGTTTTATTTAGGCGCCTTAGCATTCGCTAATACGCCTTTATGTTTTTTGTTCCTTTCCTGGAATTTTGAATAACAACCTGAGCATCTTCTCTCACTTTTGGCTCTGATCTGTTCTTGTACCTTATGCTTTTTGGCGATGTGATCGTCCCAAAGCTCTTGCAGAAATTCCGGAGAGCATGCGCAGTCATTGTTACGCTTAAATGAACAACGATTAAAACGATTAGCTTGTTTTTGGCTGTGAATTAAATTGCGAATCTCTTCAACGCCAGAGTATTTATTCTTACCTGTGCACTTCTTTTTACCAACCACGCTGTCTCCCGCCGCTATTAATATATCACGCATGCTACACCAAGCCTCATTGACTGTACTGAAAGAGCTACAATTCCAGTGCACGAGACCAACATTTAGTTTGTCTCGAAACAGTGCCCAGTTAGTGGATTCTTTAAGTTCCACTTGTAATTAACTCAGGTTGAATGTTTGTAACTGTCTGCAGACAGACCACTTTACCCTTTATGACCATTGCATTGTGATCGCTACCAACATCGTATAGAGCTAATTCGTCTATTGTTACGCTTTCAATCTCATTAAAAATACCATCAGTCTCCAAAACGTAATCAATGACTGCCTTTAGATTACCGCGTGACCATGTATAGCGTCCCGTACAGGATTCATGACAATTCAACATATTTAAGTTGGAAATTTCAACCAAATTTGAAAGCAGATTTTCATTTGGACTACATTTTGTAGGCGTTGTGAAGACAGGTAGGATACCATTAAATTTGCCCAGTTTCAAGCATTCGTGTCTACCTGCCTTGAGAGATGCTACATTATCAATAGTTCTGCACTAAGACTTTGGCTAATTTCACTGTCAATACCATCATTTAGAAAGTAAACCAAACATACCATCAAAGGTTTCTGATAGCTCTGAAGTTTAACCTACACCCATAAACGCTTAAAGTTATCTTGTTTTGAGTTTGATACGTTGGTATCGCATATATCAACACTTGAATGAATGAGAAAACCAAGACCACCTCCTGATTTTTAATATTATATATATATATATATAACGTTTAAAATGCTTGTATTATCCTGTTCAGATGAAATAGCAAATGCTGGCGGATAGATTGAAAACAAAATACAATTTTTTGCTTTGAATTCCTCAAAAGGTCTCACTTCGTTGTGTTTGTGTGTGTGTGTGGAGGGGGAGGGGGCGGCATTCCAAATAATGACACCCTTGTGCTTGAGATTAATGCAGATCTTTTACTTAAGCTTAAAACTATCTGGAACTTGTGAGGATTGTTTAGTTTGTGGATATTTCTTGGAGACGTTATGATAGGCACAACTATTGTAGTAATTAGCTTGCAATAAACGTTTATCAACAAAGGTGCGCGGTCAATTTAGTAAACTTCACACACACTTTGCCACTAAATATTCTAAGAGGAAAAAATGTGTCGCCGATATTTATATTTTAGCCATAATCTTGAACCCAAAATTTAGTCGCAGAATATCCAAAGCAAAGTATAACACTATTGCTGTGTCATATAAGAAGACCCCACAAACTAACCTGGATCACTGTGTGCATAAACAACCTCGTAAAACCACTTTGAGAATACACCGTTTTCAATTTCTGGGGTATAATTTTGTTATCTTGTTACCTCTTATCACCCTAGCCACCCTCTAACATTTTTTCGACCGTAGTACCAACTAAAGATACAATGACTTCAGATTGATCGGAAACTCAACTTCATATAGAGAGACAATTACCTTTTTCGAAACCAACGAAAAATTTTATATCAATAACCACATAGAAAATCATACAATAACTGTAACTGACACATGATAAGTAATACTAAAAGGTACACTGGACTATAAGCTAGGTTATGTAAAAATATAGGCCTCCCCGATGAAAAGGGTCGCAACCTCAGTCCATTGGTTTCAGTAACAAGCTTTTCCATAGAAGGTGATAAATAGGAAAAAGTTATGCCTATAATTGAATCCAATGTGACAAGGAACACACCGAAGACCATTATATATAGAGGGTATAAGCTCAAGGTGGATATTTTGAAAGGATCAGCCCAGTAAGACTATTATGGCTTACAATGTATGTCGCCTTTAGCCGTGGCATCCAATCAGGACTGACATGAATGAGTTTGTGCGGGCCAGCTGAATAGAGGGCAGAAAGATAAAACCTTAATCGCATAGTCGGCATTTCTTTGATGACTGAAATGACGCAGCTAACACGCTGAACTTTTAACTGTAAAGAACCACCGAGATTCAATTCATTTGTCCATCCGCACAAATCTGTTGAAAGTAGGGGATTATGTACAGCATATTTGCCAAATGTATGAACTTTATCAAAGTGGTGTGACATAGACCCCACCTGGCCTCAAAGGGGGTTAAATGTTTTAGGGATGACACCCGGGGATATAAGATAGGAGACACAGCTAGTTATCATCATTACGAATATTTATTGTGCTTTTCATGTCAAAGTCAGAGTGAAGTTTTCTCAAGTATATGCCAGTTACATGAAGACAGCCCGCAAGTGATGGCCATCTCTTGACACTTGTAAATCTATCCATAGAATGTCCAAGGCGCATAAGATAAATCCAACTCATGCTGTGCTTTATCTCGGATACAGGGCAAAAGTTCAGCAATTGATAACAAGCAAAATAACAAAACCTTGAATGGTATTACACGATTTTGATAATTACCAATGTTGAACTTTGAATATTGTAGAATTGACAGTAATTTATTGTCAATTTCGAGGGATGCGAGTTACTGTTGTTTTGTCCGTAATTTAGTATTCTGCGACAGACGTACAGAGTGGTTTATAATTATTAACGTGGTTACTCCAGATTCTAGCTACTTTGTCCACTTTGTGATTACAAGAAAATGTGCTACGTAACAGGCTACTCCCGATGATGGGACAGATGGCATGTGCTGTAGCTTTGTAAGAAGTAATCCAGATAAAGATAAAAACACCAAGGAACAGTTTCATTATAGGTTTAAAGTGACCCTTTTCAGTTTTGGTCGCAGAATCGAAATAGTTCGAGAAATCGAACCCAGAGCCAAACTCTCGGTTCCTGGGCTGCCCGGCCGATTTCGATTCTGCAACCAAAACTGAAAACGGTCACTTTAAAGCTTATTCTGAAATGTTGCAGCATGAAAGTGGTACAATATTCTCCACAAAACTACTAATATTTCCACAAAATCCTCGAAGTGTCGTCCATGTTTCGCCGCTGATCCAGCTGTTCTGAAAATTGAGCAAATCCCCACATATGTTATGCGGAACCATCTTGTGGTTATGAAGGCAAATTAACCAGTAGCCCTAAATTTGGTTGATTTAAACAAGATTTATCACTGATTATCATGTGTCTTTTGTTAAATCATCGCTAAATACTATATATTAAAAGAGTATAGTTTTAAAAAACAATCATGTCAAAGGAAACAAAAAAATACATATTTGAAAGTTTGGCCGCAATAATCTACAGTTTTTAGACTTGTCTGTTTTGCTACTTAACTTTATCTTTTGGCATCTTTCTGTTTTAATATTCACTATCAGACATTTTAGGCTTACATGTTTTCTGTTAGGTAAACCCCCAGGGGCTACAGGTAGCAAGAAGCGGCCTACGACAGTTGCATGTTTGCTTAATTGTACTTAAAATCCTGTTAAGAAAAATTGTTTTGATAGCATGTTTTTGGCATAAATGCTAATGACTTCCATTCTTTTCTGACATGCCTAAATGCACATTTACTCACTATTAAAAATTTACTCAAAATTGACAGTATTTTCTCAAGTGTCACAAACCTGACACATTAAGTTGACACATTGACGCAGGGTTGGCAGTTAAATAGAGCTTAATTGTTTGAGGAGTAGGTGTCATCATGGAGTTTGTTTTACATCTCTGGTACAGGATGTACATTGTTGCAGTCCTTGTTAGGATTTTCCTTGGTTTGTACAGGTGGTCTAGCTGCAACTGTTTATTTTACAATCACTGGGACTGAATATAATGCCCCAGCTTGTTTCCACTTCAGTTAAACATTGGCGGATGGTTTAACTAGGAAAAGCTGTCAAGCTAGAAAGGGTACATTTTGGTTCAGGGGTAAGTCAAATTGTTCTTATCTGAACCTGTACTATGAAAATTTGGTAATTATGGTTTGTTTGACAGGTATTCTTCTTTGATATGAAGCTCTGCATTTACAAGCAAAACTTCACATATTTAGCTAGTTCATCAATTGCCACGTTCATATTTATTCATTATTATGTGGGTTGTCTTTGCTGAATATTTAGCTTAGGCAAGGAGCCGCTACTCAGAGAGACATGTACGGGTAAAAGGCTCCGAAACATGTTGAGTAGTTACCCGCTGAAGACCCTTTAATTTATTTGGGCTGATACAGCCTATGTCAAAAATTTACAGAGGAACGTGTGCAATATAGACAATAGTAATTCCATATATATACAGGTTACACAGGGACAGGTTAGCTTATGGAGAGTAAAGAGTTCGAACTGGGGAATAGGATATTGACTACTAGGAAGTGGTTCTGGGCAAAAAGACACAAATACAATATCAATTGCACAATATTCTGCATCAACAGTAGTGATTAGGGATAGGGGTGTGTGTGAAAAGTAGATCTACAGCACTCTTTAGACCATTGAGTCATATCAACTCAAACTGGTAAAAATTGGTCAGGTGACCTGAATCCTGCAATATCATTGGTCACTCGCTGCCATGTATCCTCGATCATTTTAGAATTTACAATATATACATCCGTAGCTTTTCTAAACGTTGTCATACCCGTGATGTACCGACTTATAAATGGGCATTTTATGCACATTACTTGTGATATATTTCATTCCCATAGATTCTCAAGCTCTTTCGCGAAACGATATCCCTAGTCTGATACCAGGTTATCGGAAATTTTAAATATCCGAATACCTACCACATCATATGATCTGTAAAGGGCAAGGTTTGGACAATGTGTACACCAACAAGCACAAACTTTGATGCGTTATATGCAATATTGCAGCCAAGACATTGTTCGCAGGAATCGTGTCTCAAAGCCAATATTTTGAATACAAGTCTAACGATGTGAAGTAACCGTATTTTTACATTTGTAAACTATCATCTGGAACGAGAAAACAGTCGTTTTTCTCTGCAAATTATACATCAGGGCATTGCACGTATACTCCACGGTTTAATTTTCAAGTCCAGCACGCAACAGAGCTCTAGCTTCCAAAGTCTAGAAAATTATTTTTCAAAAAATAATGTCATTTGTAGTTACATTATGTGCCCGTTGTATTTGATTTCATCGTAATGTTGTACTCAAATTATGTCCAAGATATGCGTTTTCGAAGTTCAGAACAGTGATTCTTAAAAGAAGAAATAACACACACACACACACACACACACACACACACACAGATATACATACACACATACATATATATATATATATATATATATATATATATATATATATATATATATATATATATATATATATATATATATATATATATGCATGCATATATATATTATATGGGGTGAGTGTGTTGGTGTGTTCTTAACTATCCTCGCATTTTAATAACATATTATTTTCACCGTCACCATTTTGAATTTTTCAATTTAGAAAATCATGTTAAATTCCATTCATTTGATAGATATATTTTTACTTTCAAAATCGACAGCAAATTCAGACAAATTATTGATTTTATCCTTGACTTGAGGAAACCATAGATATCAGGGATCTAAGCGTAAATGTTTTGACAAGTTAGACCTTCTTGACACCTCTTCTACGTCCGAACTTGTATCGAAAATTGTTTCATATTTGGAACTTTTGATGACCTTTTATGACCATACGCTTCGATACTCATTTAATGTGTACTGATTTGCAACTTAGTGAAATTCGTCTTTTTATTTTTACGATTTAACAACATCGCGTTCTCGTTTTAGGGTCAAATTGAAATTGTGAGAACATTCCTACATTTTCATCCCGTAAAGCCTGTAGGCAAAATCCATTTGCCACTGAATAAGAATTTCTCAGGTAACCATTGTTGCATCATTTTGGGAAAAAGTCACCAAATTCTTCACTCACATTATCGCAGTCACTAATATGTTTCAGAATATGCGGATGGTCCGAATTTACTTAGCACAGCAATGCTACACGGTTTTGAATTCACCCATAAGGCATTTCTCAAAATAAGTAGCTTTTCAAACGTTACCTTTCAATGAACAGAAATTATGTTAATTGGAAATCTATTAGAGACCAATGCAATTATTTAAACAAGCAAACTAGCATATTTATCATTTAAAACAAACTGTATTTGGTGAAACAATTGACATACCTTAATTTGTCTCCAGATTTCTTTGATAAACGTATTGCTCCAATTTACCTTCCTGCACGTAAAGAATTGATCGTGTGGTAGATTGGCAAAATTAACTTGTCACGAGTTTCCGTAAGTAACATTAACAGGGGCCAGCTGAGAACAGGTACTGTAGAGGATTGCAAAGAGATTCGAATGGTCTTTTTGATACCATAGCAGTTGCCTGTAAGTAGTCTCATTTGAACGTTTGTTATACAGTTTACCATAGAGGCCATGGTACAAGCCATTTCAATCAAGGTCAATTAATTGAATTCCTAACGGTATCGAAGTCATTGTCAAACATATCCACATATACCCGAGAATCACGCCTCTTTATCTTAGATAATGTCTGGCACACAGCGTCTGGTTTATATGTAGATGCCTTTATATCAAACAGTGTCCAGTATAAAGGGGTCTTTTTATCAGCCAGTATCTGGCATACAAATGTCTTTCTATCAAACCGAATCTGGTATGCAGATATCTTTATATCAAACAGTCTGGTATACGGGTGTGTTCATCTCTGATATTATGTGAGAAAACGCATCCCAATATCAGATATTACGTTCGACAGAAGCCTCTTTCGTTTAATGCAAGAATTACAGGCATGTGAATTCTATATATATATATTAACGGAATTAATTCGGTTTTTTTTTTTTGCTAATATTTAGTGACACACTGACATCTCTGTTTCGGATATAACCCAAGCTGAAGGCTCTTTATCTCAAATATTACCTGAGATATGCGGTGAAATACAGACGATCTCCAAAAACATGAAACAGGTTACACATATTAACAATTATGACATGGGCCATATTTGAAATAAAGACGTGAATGCCTACTCTGTCGTAGAACCCCAATCATGATGGAAACAACTATGATACAGTCCACAATTAAATATGAGTGTCGTATTCTTTGAGACTTGCACCAAGAGTCTGTCAAAACTCCTTGAGACCATACGATATGACACAGAATATGTGTTGGCGCACCTAAGCGTGCCGCACGTTTCCTCCTGCTCAATAAGTTCAGCTGAATGAAAAAAAACAACTATCCAGCCTGCTCAATTATTTTAAACTGATTCTTTTTCCTAAAAGATGGCGTAAATCAGCTCCCCGGAACCTCTTCAATCCGGTTCCCATTGATTTTACATCCACTGTTTTGTCTCTTGTGAGGTAGTGGTCAGATTTACGCCGAATCAGATTTTGACTAAGCGCCTTGGGGGCCCTTTATCCCTTCAACTATCCGGTTTCAGAACAAAACTCCTCCAGAAGTCCCAAGGCCAAGTTCACTTAAATAGTATTTCTAATGCAAATTAAATATGATACGTCACTCCATACACAAAAAACCCATTTTTTTGTAATTAAAAGGACTTAGAAAAAAAATTTAAGTATGCAAAATACACAGTTACTTTAACATAGTCATTTTACTCGCAATCATAAGATAAACTCCTACGTCAGCCTGCTTGTGTCTTTTTGAAGACACTGGTGGTTGAAAGGGAATGAAAATTGCTAGTACCAGCAGGTGGCTAATTGTATCATAATTATATGCATAGGGCAGGCTAGTGTACATAATCTCTTGTCAGCTTAAGAAGCGGTAACACCTCAACCAATTGTACCTTGGCCAGCAGGCCTGGCTCTCAGAGTTAAAAGAAGAGCTAACTATCACACGACCATTGCAGAATGACATCACAGCTAAAAAGCCCACTCAGGAAGTAAAAAGTGGCCCACTTTTCCTGCCCAGTTCCAATTACCTTTAATTCTTTTTTATTTGTCTTAAATATTAAGCACCCAGACAATACACTGCGTGCTAGGCACTGGCAGTGGGTCTTAATGCAACATTGTCAGTTCACCCTATCAGTTACATCTTTGCCAATATTTTGCTAAATTGAAGTGAAAATCCAGCCACCCCCAGCAGAAAATATACAACTTTTTACGAGATAGCTCAGGCATTCCTACTGGAACTAAACTCTTTGTATTTTAACTTATCTTTGATAAACGTCGACATTTTTATTACATGTACTCGCACATCTGGTCAGTAAACAGCATCAAGTGGCCATCTTGATCTTACAAGTTACATTGTCTTTGCAGTACCTCGTCTTGTTATTTTGGTCCTGTGAGTCATGTATGCCGTATCAGGTGTCTTTTCTTAGTCGTGGAGAACTTTTATGTCAGATGTACTCTGCCATTTACATGTGTTAAGTTATGACACAAGACATACGCGCGACATTGCTCCCATTATTTGCAATACAGAACAACGAAAACAGTCTTTCTTTGCATCAGTTGTCAATCTTTGGCCTAATCTGGATGAACAAACACAAAATTCTAACACTCTGGCAAGCTTCAAACGAAATTGAAACAAAAGTGTTGCACACGCGCCAGGTTCTTACAGTGGTGGCAGCCGTAAAGCCCAGATTCCTCATGCTCTTATGAGGGTGAACTATTGTACCCTCAATAAGTATATGTTTCATTTAGGCATCGTAAACTCCCGTGCTGTTCACGTGAAGCTGCAAGTGAAACGGTAAATCCTGTCCTCTAGAATGCTTTAATTATGTGACGATACAAATTTTGGCCCACTACCAATCTATCAAACTTTGAGTTTACAACTTTCATTATACGGTAAACCGGATAAGGGTTTTGCATGAAATAGAAAGTGGTTTTCGTCAGTAGAAAAATTCATTCTTGAATCAAACGTTTCTGATGCTCCCCGAAAATAACAATTATACACGAAATAGACTTATTCAAGCGTGAAAACAACTGGATATCCAGCACTTTTGTAAATATTATCCTGCTTTTTTTCATACAATGTATACATATTTAGTTGACACGACTGTGTTGGTTTAAACATTTTTTATTGAAAAAAAAACCAATCGGGAATCAAGGCATAGCCCTATATCAATCCCTCTTGCACAAAGAGGAGGAGTATTTGGACATTACACAACAAGGAAGACGCTACACTTGCTCGGCACACTTGTAAGAGATGTAACAATACGTGACAAGACAGGTAGAGTGGCACTGCCACACAGCTTGAAGAAGTGAATCAGGATAAGACTCCGCAGACCGTAAAAGGGTTGGGATGAACATTCACACTATATTTTCTGATTTAGACTTTAGAAATAATAATTGTTCTGTATTTAAATTTACAGATATACTGCTATACCAACTTTCATGTCACTGCCGAAAATCTACCTGTGTCATTTATATACTGTTGGACGGCCTAAAAAATGATTTTATTTTTGACAAAAAGGGCAATTTATGGAGCCATAAAGTAATGTCTGGATTGTCAATGGCGATACTGTGCTATGTAATATGTCTATATGTAATCTGTATTTGTTACACTCACAAAGAAAATGACAAGGATCTTCGTTTGCATTGCCACAGGCTCCCTTAGGGTGTCCACCGGCCCTTTCATGTAATCTGTATTTGTTACACTCACAAAGAAAATGACAAGGATCTTCGTTTGCATTGCCACAGGCTCCCTAAGGGTGTCCACCGGCCCTTTCATATAAAGGTCTCCATGTAGGTTGCTGCATTTCATTCGTAACCGAGCATGAATAACCGCTAGTCGACAACCACCAACATAGGAAAGCTTGTTTGTTTTACCAACATTACTGATATGGTTAAGACTCTTTTTGAAATCACGGGTTGACTCAGCATTCTGCACAGGCAAAATACACCCATTGCATAATCTAATCACGGAGTGAAAACATGAACTGTCGATTAACTGGCGTTATACTTATTGCGTTCAGACACAGAAGTTGGAACTAGATTCCTCGGATATTGAGGTGCAAGACCATGCATTATATTGTAGAATAGGATCAATTTGCTTTTCTTTCTTCTCTATGATAGCTTTTCAAACCCGGTTTCCTCATCAATAAAATTGTGGTTGGCGCCCCTTGTTGCCCCTGTTATTACTCTCGCTGCAGAAAGCTGACTATTTCCAAACTGTTGCGACTCCTGTAAACAGCAGCCGCTCCACACAACTGAACAATCCTCAAGAATTGGGTGGACGAAGCTGTAATAAGTAATTTCTAATGACTTTCTACTCAAGCGATGTTGTAAATATCTCATGATATTAACTATTTTCGTTCATTTTGTAACCAAAATCAGGATAATTCGGAGGTATTCGCTTCTTAGATATAATCATACTTCTTGTTTTTGACAGGTTAAACGAGACCGGCCATCTATGTGACCAATTCTCCATCTCATTCAGATCCAGATTCCATATACTTAGTACGTAACTGCCTGAAGTAAGGCCACATAAAAGGAGATTTTTTTCCTTTTTATGAATACGTTCGACTTTCCGTTTTGACCATCGAAGATAATTAGTGTACCATGGACAATCATTTGGCCTGATAGTTACTTCTTTATTTGGTATAGATTCCTTTGCGGTAACTATAAGGAAAGAAGCAGTCCACTTTTTACTTTATTGATGTCAGTAGTATCAAAGTCCCAGTCAATCTCAGACACCTTGGTTCTAAAGATATCTTAATTTGCCTTTTACTCCCATACGAGTCTTTTGTATGTTGGACACTTCTTGTGTCTGAAGAGTAAGTTTGCACTAATCACACACAATGATTGCATTTAGATAACAGAGCAGATCCGTTTGTACTTCTGATAAATGTTGGAATATTGGTTATTATTTGATCGAGACATGATGAGGTAGTTTCTGTTATTCTCGTAGGCTCAGATATATGCATGTTAAGACAGTTTACATAACAGAAATTAGTCGGTTTCCTTCCGTGGTTAGTTTCACGGTCCGTGTTAAGATCTCCCATCAATATAATTTTATTACACACCCGAATTGTTTGCTCTATCGAGATTGACCTGTAAGTTGTCCCAAAAAGACACAAGCGAATTCGGGGGCCGATACAATACCGCAATGAAAAACTTATTACAGTGTAAAAGCACTTCAACCCAGAGAATTTCTAAACTGGAGCCTTCAAGATCATCACGCCGTTTAATTGCCAATGATCGTGAAGCATGCCCCCACACAGGTACCAGTAGATCTATCTCGCCTGAGAATTGGATGAAATCCTAGTTTACGTAGGTTATCATCTTGAGTTGAATTTATTGAGAATGTTTCTGATAATGCTATTATATCAAAGTTATCAGCCAAAGAGATTTTAATGCAACTTAATTTATCTGCCGCTAATCTACGGACATTTGCAGGACAAATTCTAAAATATACATAAGAGTCTACTGGACCGGGGTGAGGATGCACATCTCTGCAGATCAGTAACAAAAGTTCAATCATAAAAAGCATAGGTCATCAATTTTCCTGTGCGTCAAGTAACAAAGTAATAAGGTTTGACCATTAATTCTGGCGGAATAAAAAAAATGTCCAAATGATCGAATTGACAGCAACACTAATTTGCAGCACAGCATGCACGGTAATAATTTGACCTGAGTCGACGTTATCGTATCATAACAGGGTGTAAGGAACAGGAGAGTATCTATACTGGTGAGAAAGATACAATTGATACAGCCATTAAGTGAGTCATACATAATATGCAGAAGAGTGAATCAGGATAACTTTGGCACAGTGTGCATAATTACCAAATACAACATATTTGATTAACTATATATTTGTGAATAATAGTACCTTATCAATGTAACTTGTTCCATTTAACCATTCGACGCCTAGAAAGGTCTCTGAAGTATATGGTTCATTGTACACGTAAAGTTGTTGGAGTAAAAAGGTAGGTAATATTAACAAACGCACATTACACAGAAGCTCACTTATTGTTGACGGCAGAACAAATGATGTATATACTCTTATGAGAAGTAGTATTTCTGCAACAAAATTTTGACAAACTTCTTGTTCTTTACAGACTTTACACGGAAGTACGGAGAAGCTGAGGCAAACAAAGCACATTTTAAAATACATGATACTGTCCCTGAAGAGCTCAAAGTTGAATGGAATTACCCCGAGAAAGACATAGAAGATACACACACAGAATAATATCATAAAATTTATAAAGCTATAAATGGCACCCAGGGTTATAAAAAAACATCAAACAATGTGTTTCTGCCCCACGGTTAATACACATTTAAACGGCAGAAATTACACTCCACATATTAATAACCTATGATGTGTAGAAAACGAAACGATTACGACGATGCAAATTTATTATAAATAAAGTTTAAATTGGAATATATATATATATTGACGTACACCAAGGACCTAGGTCCATGCGGAGATTATGACTATCTTCGACTTCAGTAAATTCTGCTGAAGATCGTTCACGCAAAGGGCGCTGGCACTGACATGGCTGAGACGCCCTCACTTGTTTAAGCGGCACATAAGGTCATGATGCGCCAAATACTAAGTATTGTACCCAGTCTGTAATACTTAGATCAGCCGTATGGAGCTATGAGCACACTCCACCAGTCCAGCAGGCAGGATAATAAGAGATAAAATAGGAATATGACTTTGATATATCTCTTATGGGTTTATTCAAGGATCCACGTCAGTAGTTATTCACTTCAAGTGCATTTAAATCGACAAATTATAATGACTCTGTCGAACACTAGGTTATATCATAGTTGTAAGACAGCAGTTTAGCCATATAGTTAGCCGAGTATATCACTTGACGATAACATAAGTACAACAGACATGTTATGTTATTTAGCTTAGTCTGACACTTGCAAAGAGCTGAATAATGGTAGTGCTTGCAAAGAGCTGAATAATGATAGCGTATTACCAAAAAAAAAAAAAAATTATCGATATCAATCAAGTCGAAAAAAGACGTATTATTCAATTGATTAGACAACTGAGACAGTGTATTTAACGCAACAAACGCAATTCAGGAGGTAACGTTATGTCCATATAATGGATATATATGCAACTAAGGTAAATATGAAGCTCTATGCATATGACTGTGTTATGTACGGGGAGAAGAACCAGCATTAGCACGTGGCTTGGTTTCCAATTCAATTTCATGTTTGTGAAATAAAATACGTTTTTTTAAAATAAAAAATAGGCAATTCAGTTTTAATCAATATGGTTATGATAATATCCTTGCTGCAGCATCTTTGTTTCATATATATATTACCTGAAATACAAGCGCCTTCATCCGTGATATAAGGCCTATTTTACGATACAGGAGCCTTCATTTGAGATATTACGGAGGTACAAGCGTGTCTGTCTCTCATATAAGGCTTGCTTTCCTATGATTTAGAAGTCTTTATTTCAGATATTGCATCGTATACAAGCGCCGTCATCTCTGATTTAAGGTTTTCTGAGACACGGGGCCTTCAATTAAGATATAATTTGAAAAAAAAAGCGTTTTACATTATATGTTACTCCCTGATGCCTTTTTCATTTAACATGAATAGCAAAAGTTCACAGGAGATGGTAAAAACCAATAAACAAAGCCAAGGTACAAAACGAATTCCCCATACGCATTGTGTTTTTCTTTTTCGACAGACTATGTTGACCAAATGTTTTCCACATTGGCGAATATGGTCAATTTAGCAGCATGCCAATCTATGGTCATTATAACCTGTGGATCCTGGAAACCTAGGTACCCTTAACAGCGGGATGCCAAACAAGTGTTAATTTTGAAGAGGGATTTACCCATATCAATCCAGGTTGCCGCTATGTCAACGGATGGCCAATTGGCAGAGTTTAACAAGTCGCCTTGTGTTTTCGAAGTGTCTAATGAATGCTGTTACTATTGTCATGGATTTGGCTTGAAGCAATCGTCTGTGTTGACGATGCTATTTACGCAAATTGTATATATCTGAACGAATATTGGCACAGTGTGGGGGGACCTCGGCGCCTTTTATGTGTTGCTGCAAAAACAACTACACACTGTCATCCAAATTTTACACCTTCAAGGTCAAGCTGGTCTTCAGCAATTCCAGCTGTTTCATTTTTAATTAAAGTGCCCTCAATATTTTGCAGGCAGATGATACAGCTGGGAGCCAGATTAATGCTGTCAGTCAGCAGTCTTCTTGTGGCAGAAAATGGTGGGGGCGCGCATGAAATCTGTTGGCTCATTCATTTCATTTGACAACTGACGAGTAACTGTTGAAAGTTTTTTTTCTTAGTATAGAGCCAAACGCATGATCTTGTCAGCCATTCAGATCGACGTTTTGAAACAAATTGCTGATATATGGATACATTACAGCTGAATTACTGGTGGATACGAATGCAAACCTGGGTCTTTAGAATAATCGCCCGAATAGTTTCTTTGCTGAGGCGACAGTAAGAGCCCAGATACATAACTCCTTAACTGGAGTGTCTGGATGTGATGTATTGTGGAGTCTTATCCAGATCATGAGCCACAACTTTCTACGAAGCCCAAAAGCGTGACAGTTGCTGACCTCTTAGTCTATCAAGGGGCAGATGTTTAATGTTTGCATGAAACTGCTCTAGAGGTCGGTGATGGGTATCCCTTGTAGGGTGCCAACTTTCTGTCTGAACTGTACATGAATCTGACATTATATTGAAGAACATAACTTGCACTACGTACCGTGCGGTCACCGGCAGATAGCGCGGAGCTATCCGTTTTATAGACCACAGCAGCTGTGTACATGCCCTTCACTAATCTCGAAACATTATTGAACTATGGAAAACCTTAACGTACAGCATTGCCTACCTGTAACAGGCTTAACAGTCCGTCCTTCAGGTAACACACCAGCTCGCTGAGCGTCTTGTGCTATTTCCTTCCCCCTACAATTATCTGGCACCTTTTATCACTTAAAATGATGATGCACTGATTTATGTTGAATTGTACGTATCTTGAGCTCATCTTAATCCTTATGTTGGTGTCTGAGATCCGTGTGTGGTAAGCCGAAGTGCGGGGTTTGGGGGGTCACCATAAAAGGGGAACTAACACACTTTTTAAAGTTGATTTTGAAAAGGCCTTAACTCATTCCACCCTCATAGAAGACCGAGTCAACAGCTTTCCTTGGCGCGTTCTGGGCGCAATGCGCCGTGAGCGCGCCACGGAAACCTGTTGACCATGTGCATATATCATTTGGAAAGATCTTTCAGGCAAGTTTCATCCAAAATTTTGAAAAATAATCCCTAAATCAGTGAAATACAATTAGCAAAAGACATCTAGATATTAGTTGGGGAAAAGGGTCATTAGGGTGGAATGAGATAAACAAACTTTTAGTGACATGACTTTCTGTAAAGATAATCATAAACTATTCACTTTGTGTATTTAAAGGGTTGTGGTGCTATGTTCATTGAAGAAAAAAGACACACCGTGTTTGGCATCATTCATGTTTGCCACATACACGTAATCATCCTCATTTCAAGTCGACAAGTCACAAATGAGAACAAGATTGCGGAAGCACATTTAAATACATGGCGGTACAATTGAATGATATATGTGATAATACGCTACGTATTCATCGCGTGTTTTCAGAGTTTTATAGCTAAGCTTGTTTAACGTTATGGCACACCCGTTTCCAAAAATTATATATATATATATATATATATATATATATATATATATATATATATATATATATATATATATATATATATATATATAGCTTGTCTAATAAGTCACTATGGATTTTTAACTCGATGTACAAATACTTTGGGGGACAATATTCATCTGTTTATATATTTCTTCATTTGTTTGCCCGATTTGTCTCGTGGGTTGAAAAAAGGCTTTAGATAATAAATAAAGGTTATTCCATAAATCAGCGAACATATGTTTACGTATTCAGGATTGTTTAATATATTCAAATATTTTAAAACCGTGATCTTTCGATTAATGAAATATTGCAGAAAAGGGTTCAACAAAGTTGTATTTTGAGTCTACCTCAATATATTTATAAAATTTTAAAACTTTAATCAATATGACATATAGATTGTATGCTTTGTGAATTCAGAGAGAGAGAGAGAGAGAGAGAGAGAGAGAGAGAGAGAGAGAGAGAGATTAATTGTTTCCTTTACACTCACTGTTTACTACTACTATTAAAAATGAACGACAAGACAGACAGACAGACACAGAGAGAGAGAGAGAAAGAGAGAGAAGGAAAGAGAGAGAGAGAATAATTGTTTCCTTTACACTCACTGCTTACTGTAAGTATTACAAATGAACGACGACTACCTAGTTGTTTTCATAGATATTCTGAGTACAAATGTAAAAACAACAGTTTTAACTTTTAACACGAAAAAAAAAAAAAAGAAAGAAAAAACCATATAAAATCAGGCCGGGGAAAAATAATGAATTATTGTGCTCAATGATATTATGATAATTAAAATATATATACTCATTGATTTAATCCATTAATCATATGATAAATGTGTTTGATCAATTGGTCTAAT
Organism: Hermodice carunculata; assembly: GCA_964020975.1. Classification (NCBI taxonomy): domain Eukaryota; kingdom Metazoa; phylum Annelida; class Polychaeta; order Eunicida; family Amphinomidae; genus Hermodice; species Hermodice carunculata. The sequence continues at coordinate 506,576 of OZ026622.1, forward strand.
GAATCTGACAATATGGTTAAATATATTTAGTCAATGATTAAATCCATTTAACCATATAAATGGATGCGTTTGATCAAATGGTCAAATGAATCTGAACAAACTATTTATTTCATTCTCCTTAATCATGTGATAAAACCGATGCTAAAGTGTGATTCCATTTGTGAGGAAAGAGTTGGTAAAGCGTTGTGTTCTGCATTGGATGTTGTGTATCAGTCTGGCAGGTGTGGACCCATGTTATAGAGCGGTAGGAGGTTGGACAGATTGGAAGGTGTAAGATTGAAGGTAATTTTGAAGAAAATAATCAATTTGACGTATTTCCGTCGGCCGGCCAAGGTAGGCCAACCGAGTTCTTGCTGAATTTTGATCAAGATCAACATATCTAAATGAATTCAAAGTTGGTTCTTGTGTAGAGATATTCACCTGTCATCTTGGAACAGATTTGATTGGACCGACAAAACTGGAGATGGAAACTTGTCAGAATATTTCGAATCGGCCCAGTCTTCGACATTTTGATGTTTTATCCTTTCCCGCTTCAATCACCGATAAGCGCCCGGATGTATACTGCGGTCTGCTTAAATATTTTCACTTAAAATTCGGGGGAAAAGAAAATAGTTTTGCTGAGAATGGTACATAATACCTTTACTGATGGCGCGCCCCAGGTCACAGCTTTGCCTAGCGCGGGTTGGGCGCAGTGATGATGATGATAATAGTGATGATGCTCATAATAATAGTCTATTAGGAAATGTACCCCTTTACAATGGAGGAGCCAATGGAGCTAGATTTATTTCACAGTGCATCCAGCATATTTCCAATAATATTGATCGATATAATGTTAAATGGCCGTACGCTGTCCATATAGTAAACAGTAACAGCGTAGAGCCGTACATCGGTACATCGATCAGTCCTCTCGACGTGGTATTGCTCATAATTTTAAATTCCATGCTCCCCGCACTAAAACTGGAGATAAACCACTCATTTGGACAAAATAGAAGGCGTAAGGACATGTATATTACAAAAGTTTCATACATGAAACATATGTGACGTATATGTCGTTAAACCAACTGCTGTCATCACTCTCTTTGTAAGTTGTTGTATTTGTCTGGCAAGTGCCTGCCATTTTGCAATAAAAGTGAGAATACAGTGCGCAGGCTGTAATCGGATAAAAGCAGAAAAAGGTGCAATTTACATTTTTCGGACAACGTAGGTTGTCTGTTTGCAAACGGAGAAAAACGGGAATACTTGAGTAGCATGGCGCCTGGATAAGTCAGCTATCAGCGGCAAGAAATCTAATTCACCAGGTTCCACGCACTCTTCAATGAGGCTTCGTGTTATTTGGTATTTGGTTCTAGATATATCTTGTGGAGTCAATAGCATACCTGATGTGTTCCCTGATACACTTGTGGCTATTGATATATCCATCAGCCTAGTGGCGGCTGCTGGCTAATCCTGCATCTGACAGTGCATTTCCAAAGGAAAGGTTAAATCATGCTAATTGTGGTTAAAATTGAGTTGCTGGTTCTTCTGGGCGATTTGAAAACCAAACCCAGCTCCTCCTTGAGCGAAAAGAACCATGTGTAAATTGTTTAAGAACCATGTGTTATTTATTGAAGACTACTGCTTTTTTACTAAAAAGGCCGTGTATTTTATATATACGATATAAAAGGAATCAATCTGAATAGACGCGCATCCATGCATTAAAGCAGACTTGATATCAAGTGCGGAGCGTAAACTGTACTTTTAAATCTGATATGTATGCATAACTAGCATGCGGAGTTCCATATGCGTACTCAACTGGGGGCAACTTGTGGCCAAAGGAATATGAGTGACAAGCTCCGATTTAGAGAAAACGTACAATCTGAATATCACGCATAGTCTTGCTTGCTTTCATACAAAGTTAAAAGGTTAATTTTCAATGAACGCGCTACTAGTGGATAGTTAGCAAGTACATTTCCATTGGAAAGGCAAGTCTGAAATAGTTGAAAACTAATTCTTAACGTTTTGACACAGTAGGTTTTTTCAGTTTGCCACACCTTAAAAATAAACAACGAACCGACTGAAAACTGATAAAAAACAATAATTTCGGAACTCGACAAGACTGAAAGCTCTGGAAGTGGAATTACAATTGAAAATTAGAAAAGAAGATTTGCTTCAAAGGAAATCTGTCTGTGTACTACAAAAATTTCAAGTTTGAAATATTTCTAATACAGAAAACTTGAGATTGGTGGACAAACACATACACTATAGAGAACTATGTATGGATTGTACAACAACTTGGGTGCCCTGGAATGGAATGAGAATGTTGGAAGGGCACATACGTCAAGAGGGACTAAACAAGTGTGTGATCATCCTGAGGGACACCATGGGAAGAAGAGATACAAACCAATGACATTAAGGTATGTGAAAAGGGCATGGGACCTGCGTGCACAAAGTGCAATGACAGAAAATGCAGCTTTGAGTAATAGTGATCTTGATGAATCCATTGATGAAGATTACGAGTACTGCAAAACTGTTTATACATGCTGCTTTTGGTGACAGTGAAACTGAGGAGTTTGAATGCTTTGATCTGAATGCTCAATAATTGGAAATACATATGTGCAGTATAAACTTTGTCTGTAAAATTATGCTCCCCCCCCCCCCACCACCACCAAAAAAAAAAAGACAGTGCAGAGACATGTATGTTCATGCCCATATGTGAAATTTCAAATGTGCCTGACTGCAAAACAGTTGATTTCACAACTAGATTGAATTACTAAATTTATATGTGGGCTATAGAGACCACTGTGGTTTCCTTGCATCATGTACATATCAGGGAAATAAATCAGTTTATTTACAACATATGTTATTGTCATTGTTGTTTTTAATGTAAACCGGTGATAAAGTAGAAGGATGAAAGCAGATTACCATTGAATATGTGTCTGCCATATGATTGCCTCAAATATTTACTAAAGTACCATATCAAAATATCTGATTTGTCTTTCTATAAAAACACTCAATCATTCACCATGTTCCCAGTCACAGACAAACACATATACATGTATGCAGCAGGTATCTGACCCAATTACTACCCATAGTCTGCATGGCCTCTGTGCTATGTGGTCCACCGACAACCAGTAGCCAGAAAAGGTGCGATCTCCCAAGTTTATTGAGCAACTACCTAAGATTAGCTTGAGTGCAATGGATGTCCAAACAGCCGGGCCAAGAGGCCTTCACCCTGGGGGACTACGAGGCTTGCACACAGGCCTAAAGACGCGGCTGAAGACTCCATCCTTTTTTTTTTTAACTGATGCCCGAAGCCGATGATCAAACAAGGACGTGCAGACTGACATAGATGCTTTCTAGATCCACAACATTTCACCTTTGTACAAATTAAGACGTACTGCTCTCGTCTTATATTTCCAAACGCAATTGTGTTCTTCGTAATAGAGCCCGACGCGCATAACGTGCTGCGCATGACTATTCAAAATGCTGCTTCACACATTTGGAAGACCCCCCTATGGAAGGACAAAACGGTGGTTGAACCTTGAAAGAATATCACTCTTTCAAGATTTGACGCAGGGAATCAACTGACAAGGGGTGAGGAATGGATAGTGAGTGTAGCCCTGAGGGAAATTGGCTATTGGGAGAGCGGGTTTATCGCACTGAAGCGCCACATTTGACTTAAAACGATGTGAGACTGGTAAGGTACCTCGGTCACTGCTGTAGGTTCGGCGAGTGTGAGCAATAATGACTACAGAAATTGTAAACAATTGACATGTTTTCGCCCAACATACGCTGATATTCTGGGCAAGCGTCTCCTTCGTCTGGCCTCCGTTCCATTAGTCACTGTGAAGGGTCAAAGTTGGCCTCCTTTAAATATCGTGGGGGAGGGGTGGGGCTGGGGGTCATGGGGGCCCCTAGTACAAATAATAATTTTGCCCTGGTGCAAGGTACGGAATATAAGAAAATGTATAAATAATGGTTGGTACGAGGTATGGCAATTAAAAAAAGATTTTCAGTACGGCCAATAAAAATGTCCAGTACGCCAGTATGGCAAACTCCTTACATGCATCAAAGTCGACATATATGTGGTTTCTGTTTGATATGTTCCTGCACAGACGGCAGGACATTGTCATGGCAATGCGTCAGACTGTGTTCTTACGGGAAGACAGACACCAAATGGCCAACCGTAGAGCCAGGCCCATTGTTACGAGTCACTTCCGTACTCCGTGTTGCATCAATAACAGAGTTAAACAGTTATGTGTGACCTGAATATAAAGTTTCCTGCGTTGGTCAAGTTCGGCAACAGATTTCCACCTGTTCAGCACACACGCCTCCATTTATATGCCTGTCATCTTTGGATGGGAGTGGGGAGGGGATGACAGCATACCCTTTTCAGAAAACGTCACTTATTGTTGAAATTACAATCATGTAATTCATTGATTGAAATTCGTCTCGTGTAATTTTGCTCACGAACGAAATATTTTTAGCATGTCTTTAAAGCCCAACACCTAAGCTAATACAATAATTACAACAACTATAACGACAAATCTCCAGATCGGTCAGACGGATTTTCTGGACTTTTCACACCGGACCATGATTTTACAATGAATTAAACCCCCATCGGTTTACAACCTTTGTCTTAAGTGGACCATAGTTATTTATTTTAAGAGTCTTTTTTTCGCAAAGACTCTTTCTAAATCTTTTTCGTTTTGAGTTTGCGGGGGTTGGGGGTTAGGGTGCTTGTGATCCCTAAACAATTAATGTATAGTAGGACTGACTTTTCCTACACAACTTCCTCTCATTTTAATTAAAAACATATATCCAGTGGACAAATGGATTTTACTGCACAATCGGTGAATAACCAGTCGAACACTTTCACCACTTGGCCACGAACAGTGTCAAATTCAAGACTGTATTTTGTTTTTCCTTTTATAAATACAGTTTTCGTTGTAGTCGACAGCCCTCAAATGTTAAGAGCTCAATAAATTAAGCGAGTCGGGACATTGAGATTAATAAATGGATAGAAACGTAGATTCAGATTTCCAGGTTTATTTGCTGAATTTCAGTCTATGAAACGTTGATACATTTGTTATCCACGCATATTTGAGTATAAGTTAGTCCACGTCCTCTGGTAAAAAAGCGAAAAAAAAAAATGAGAACAAACCTTGTACTATTTTTAAAGACAAAGCACTGTGGACACTGTCGCAGGGCCAAGCTTCAAAAATTTCTCAACAGATGGCTCGTACGTCGAACGAAGACTTCGGAATCCACAGGCAACTCAAGTGCACAAACGCAGCAGGCCTTGCATAAGTACTTCGATCCCTTGATGTGCACAGCCCAAAGCAAAAGGTAAAGCGGCGTGGACCATTGGCCAACCAACCAAGCTTCCTTGCACCTGAACAGCTTAGACATCCAAGCACGTAACTGATCCTCACACAAATCAAGTGGCATGCACAAAAATGCCCACAGCCAAATTCTTCCACCGACTTCTTACCTGTCAGGCAGACAACACCTGGACAACCGCAGCGGCAAGACATGCTCATTTTCGACGAAATCCCTTGCCAATTTTTCCCTTTAAATTGGATTCACACATGTCGGGAAAATCCCATAATATGTTTACTTATGCTCGTTTCCATTGGAAAATACATACAGCAGGAATGCACGGAAAAATGGGCATATGACAGCAAAGTCCACCAAAGTGAACATGGTTGGATGAAAGAACAGTCGACCCTTTCTTCAAAACGTATGACTATGGGCCGTGCACTTGGCGTTTAATATTTAGTTCGATGTTAGATGTAGCAGTATACACACGAGTAAAGCCTTGTAGTCTTTGCTCGCAGTGGTAAGTCAAACTAAGAAAGTTGCATGGCAAAAGGCTACCAGCATTTTGGTGCACTCTAGCGTAAGTTACAGAGTTTCTGGTATATAATGATCAAACTTTTGCCTTATGGCAAATTGGAAGACACTTCTGATCACGTTCGTGAGATCTCGTGGTGACGAAAATTACTTAAGGCACGCACCAACAACTTGCAAACAAGAATTTCCACTGTTATGAACACAGGCACAAAGTCGTCAGTTTAACCATAAAATATGACATTTCTTGATGGCATTCCGCGAAATTGAATTGATTTTCGGTTATATTGGTGTCCCAATGTGATTTTCATTGGTTTTCAAACACAGACCTGGCGCAAATCCATTTTTTTATTTCATATTTCATCCAAAAATATATTTTAAAAATCCAAAATTCAGAGGAGTGTGACCATTTAAATAAATTGGTAAAGATCTACCCAAGGTACACCCCCACCAAGCTTGAAGTGACGTTCGTTAACGATTTTAGAAAAGTCGGAAATCCGCGTTGCAGTCCCCATTCACTTAGTGGCAAAGTTATCAATAAGAATGTGTGCATTGACCAAAATTTTAAAAATCGCCGAAAATCAGGAATGAAGACCATGACCACCTGGTTAACAATTTTGTTTGACGTTTCCACGATGTAATTCCCACCGAGTTTCAGCACAATCTGAGTGACGTTTTTTGGAAAAGTTGAAAATTGCAAAGCCACAGAAAATTCATATTAAAAAGAAAGACGTCGCAGTGCCACCTGTTGAACATATTTAGGTGTAGAGGTCCTCAGAAGAGCCCCTATGCAATTTGGGGGAAATTGGCTGTGTTGTTTTCGGGATTTATAAACAAAGGGTCAAAAATGACACCTCCATCCATTGCCCCCCACTCCCCACCTAAAACAAAAACGCTGGTTTTGGAGGAGTCGAAAATGTAGTCGAGGACAGATGACGAACGGGCGACGGACACAGAACCATTGTATTAGCTTAACTGACTGACAAGTCAACTGACACAACAATAGGGTGGAGAGAAGCAAAGCGAGCAAGAGACCTGCAAAACACGTTGGGGAAGCCTTGTGTGAAATGTATGCACGGGTCACTGATGACGTGTTGTCGCAGCCGAAGAGCTGACATTTATTGTATTTGTGTCTTTTTGTCCAGAACCACTTCTTTAGAGTCATTCCGTATTCCGCAGTCCGAACTCTTTACTCTCCGTCAGCTAACTTGTCGCTGTCTAACGTATTTTATGTAAGTACTATTGTTTATATTGTACACGTTCTTCTCTAGAATTTGGACAAAAGCTGTATTGGCGCAAATAAATTAAAGGATCTTCAGCGGGTAACTACTCAGCACATGTTTCGGATCCTGTACCCGTATATGTCTTGCTGAGTATCGGCTCCTTGTCTGAGTTTAATATTCAATTCATATTTTTATTTATTTATTGTGGCAATGAAAACAAAATTCTTGTTTTGACACTGCCACAAACATGACTTATGCAGATATATTAATCGGAACTCAGGGTACGTGTGACTATACAGTGATTTACCTATTGCAATAGAAGACCACTCTTCCGGCAACATTACCAACACTTTATTGAATGGAAACTTTTAGATTCAAACTTACGATTGCATTCAAACTGAACCTTATTTGAATGTTTTGCCAGGAACGAATATACCGTGCACTTAGAAAACTGCAAATATACATTGGACAAAAAGACACAAAAACAAGCATTGCAAAAGTACTGTTGCTTAAAAAAAAAGAAAGAAACAAAACTCAATCATATAACTGTAGACCGATTTTGCTGCTTCCTTCTTCCAAAATGTTTGAAAAAGTAGTTAATCAGCAACTCTACGGTTCTTTTGTGTCCAATCAACTCTTTTACAAAAGCCAACATAGATTTGAAACTGGGCATTCAAAGAGACTGCAGATCTTGAGTTTATCGATAAAATTCTGAGCTGTCTTTATTCTGGCAAATTATCTATCAGTAATTACTTGGATCTATCCAAGGCTTTCGATACATTAAACCATGATATAACTTTTGGTAAACCAAAACATTATTGTTTAAAAAATATTCCCTTATAATGGTTTAGAAGTTATGGCACTAGCATATTACAGTATATATCTTATTGTTAAGTATCTTTAGGTCTTCTATCTATTCAAATACCCCCCCCCCCCCAACCAAATATCTATCCTTGGCCATATTCTAGTAATCCACGCAAACGATATACACCTTTATCCATCAAAATTTGACTATATTCTCTGGGGCTTTTCATGGAACTGCATTTTCAAGTTACAAAAATCTAGTGTTCGGCTCATCCGTCTTAAAGAATATATCGCCCATGCTTATCGTCTTTTTAGAACACTAAATATTCTTAAAACCGAAGATTTATGTAAACTTAGAGCTCTGAAATTTTGTTTCTTATACCTTCTGAACGATTAGCCAGCACACTTTAACGACAGTTTCACACAAGCACCAGCAATTCGCCCCTGTTCAACAAGAAACAAAAATTTTATGCAAGTCTCTGTTCCAAAGAGAACTAGAACCTGTAAATCATTAGATTTTTAACCTCTTCACTCCTTACATGAACACCCCTTTTACACTGAAGATAAATTTCACACTGATTCCTTATCCGATTTCACAAAGTACGCCCTAAATGATCATGTTAGTAAAAATATTGAAACGTGTACCATTATTGATTGTTTTCTATGCGGCGACTCGTGCCTTTGTTTGTGCACTTCTTGGTTGATTTTTGTCTGTTTTGATGAACCGCTTGCTGTAATATATATATATATATATATATATATATATATATATATATATATATATATATATATATATATATATATATATATATATATATATATATATATATGAGAAAGAGAGAGCGGAGATTGTGTCCTTAACTGGAGCCATCCTGATATAATGTCTAATTTCGTGTTTGTAACTTTCAATGCAACTGTTTGTGAATACGTAATTGTATCCCACTCGTATTGTAATGTCAAATAAATTAGTTCTGAATTCTGACCTAATTTGGTTGGTCTTCTGTGTCAGGAACGTATTCACATACTCCCTGACTGTGTTAAGACTTGGATCGATCAGGCAGGTTGACTGCCCCGGGCGCCACCAACCTAGCTTCACTGTTATGGGCCTCGTTTTAGCTCTTACCTCCAAGCGTTAACTGACGTTAAGATAAACTGTAATAATCAGAAATGTGATATAGGAAGACCGAAAAGCTAGAGTACGTTTACCAGAATGATCCCCAGGATTACCGAGGACATTAGTTCTGGCGAACATGCCCATGGTTTAATCATAATCCATTATCGCTCCCCCCCCCCAACTTAACCTTTCTAACTGGGTGCTTTGCCATGAAAAGTAAAATGAACTTTGTGACACACGCACACACACACACACACACACACACATATATATATATATATATATATATATATATATATATATATATATATATATATATATATATATATGTGTGTGTGTGTGTGTGTGTGTGTGTGTGTGTGTGTGTGTGTGATCATACAATAGGCTATTTGAACCGGCTCGACTGGCCATAGTCCTGAGTGAGGACACTCTGCAGACCAAAGCTAACAGGTACGCAGATAAAGTAGGATGAAGCTTGTTGGCTTGAGCAAAGGCCAGGCAGCCAGATGCAGGCCTATTTCCTACAGTGAAGACAAGAATGGTACGTCTAGCTCCATAAGTGGTTCAGCGTTCATTATTGGTAAGCAGGCGCATCATTTATGTATCGTTCTTTCAATGTTTACAACCTAACTTTAGATTCTAGCTGACTAGGCCTTTCAATATAAATGCAAATATTAGCTGAGTAGGCCTTTAAATGAGTAGGCCTATAACTTAGCTTTAAATACTAGCTGAGTAGGGCTAACTTGTGTGATCCCTCTTGTGTGCCAACCCGTTGTTGTGTGTAGGAAATTACACTGATCCTGACCCAAGAACTACTAGTGCTAGCCCATTTGTTTTATTCATTGGTTATTTTATCTGACCCTTTCAATATTCATTTGTATATTTATGCCAACAGCCTCCCTTTATACGTCTGAACAAATTGATCAGATTGGCAATTAAATGATAATCCCGATGTAGAATCTGATCCAATAGGCCTACGCCTTATGTACGGCCTGCTATTGATCGGTGAGGCGCGCGTACTCTTAAGACTTTCCGTTAGCGTGGCCAGTTTTCATACATACGCCACAGCCGACATGTTTCCAGCCACGGACGGTTATCGTCATGGAAGGCAAGGGACGCAGAGAAGTCCCCACGTTTTAAGTTTATTTAACCTTTATGATCATGACAAAGCCCTAAAGCAATATTGAGAGGTGATTTTGAAACGTATGGTGTGGGTTAAATAGGAAAATAATGCTGAAATTACGCATATGTGATCTTGAACCAGGATCTGATCTGACATCCACAGAATGAGAGAAATTTACGGCATATCGCATAGGTGTCTGGATTAAAGCAACAACAACAACAACAACAACAACAACAACAACAACAACAACAACAACAACAACAACAAAGATTCAATTAAACGGAAATCATGACCAGACTATATTAAGGCCTACATGAACAGTCAGTTTACAAAGAAAATGATTTGGTGACGTTTCGTAAATCGAGAGGACATCGGCTTTTGTTCAAAGTAGCAACGAGAGAGTTAAAATATCAGACACAGAAACGAGGGGGTCAAAGAATCAGATAGATAAATGAGAGAGTTAAAGTAACAAAAACAGGAATAGAACAGGCTATGTTGTTCTAAATGGATCACAAAAATCTTTTTCATTTATTGCGAAAACGGAGAAGTATGAAGCAGTCATTACGTTCAAGTATGGGACACGAAGTTGCTACGGGTAATGTGGTCCATGCTAGACTGCTCATAACATGTCTAGTCATTGTTCTTGTGCCCAATGACATATTTTTTACTTACGGTTTCCTACATATGTGACAACACACCCGACACACGGTTAATTCATTATGTATGTGACAGTTTACGGTGCCTGTCGGTTTTCATATCGTAGATTCGGTTATGTCTCTCTTCAGGTAGGCTATAATTGTTAAATTGGTAGGTTTAATTGTGGGAGCGATTAGTAAAGATTTTGCTCAGTGCAAGCTCTTGTCTTTTTACGCTTTCCTGTGGCGCCAATATGCTTCTTTATTCAAAAATGGAATGCAAATTTTGCATCCTTGTGGATGCAATAAAGCCTTAGTCCAAGGCAGGCGAGCCATTAAGCCTGGCGAGGACAAATGCTTAATTGATACCAGTCTCATGCAACAGAGCGGCATGTCACTTGCGGGATTTATGAAGATGGAGTAACGGAATAAACACTTTCGTGTCTAATCTACATTTTGCTAACTCTGTAACAACGATTTACTTCGCTCAGTCTCCACTGAAGACTGTACAACCGTGCTGTCTTGATCGATTGCCAACTTACACAAGTTTATTTCTCAAGTGCAGCCTCAATTAGCCGTCTTTCAACAACCTCAGACATGAAGCCCCACTTATTGTACGATACACACTCTACAGCCTCCCTAGAAACATCAAGTGGTTACCATGGTTGTCTCGAAATGTCTGCAGCACTTTGTCAGCTAGAAAGTACATTAAATGATTACAAGTCCAGCTGTATCCAAATTTCTATAATTATGTCCTTAATGGCAAAACTTCCTTCATTTGATAACGCACACGGCAGCACCATTTATAGGTAGTAAGGCGTTATCAACCCCTGGTGGCACTGCCATCAAAATATGTCTTTTATGCTTTGATGGGAACGTGTCAGTGAACTGGAGATATTCAAGTGGTCTTTCATCTTTAATTTACTGTCGTGTCTTAAACACAATACTGTACAGTAATAATAATAATAATAATAATAATAATAATAATAATAATAATAATAATAATAATAATAATAATAATAATAATAATAATAATAATAATAATAATAATTTGGACATTTGCACGTAAAGCTGAATGGGACTGTAATAATTATAAGTGTAAAATTGTGGCTGAATTTGTACCGCTCTCAGGCTAATATTAGCTCGATTCAATGGCATATATATATATATATATATATATATTAGTGTTTTTTTATATTTCAATTATAATAAAAACCCTCAACACCTGATTTTTTAGCTTTCGACCTCACGGCCTTATTCAACGAAAGTGATTTACTGGACAAAAACTAGGTTTCATAGAAAACACGTTATTTGACGTCAGTAATCACGCAACGCACGTTCAGATTTTACGTCCCGCCTACTGTAGGTCTAATGCCAACCCCAGGCCATTTATTTTATTCCTAAAAATCATATTCAAGTTAGTAAGTTTTTTAAATTTAAAAATCATTCACAGCTATTTAGTCGATTTGCCCTATGGGTATTCAGTTTCTTCCATAGTTTTTCTATCATTCGCCGATTAGTTACATCCTTTTAGATCTTCTAATCACCCTGAAGTCATCAATCGTGTATCCGTTGTTATAGAAATGTTGGCACAAAGGGTTATAATACTGTCTTCTAATTTTTGAAAACTTCAATGACATGCGCTGGTAAAATATTCCTTCTGTTTCCCTGAAATACATGTACTTGTTACATTTGACACGGAAGACAGCATAAACTAAGTTTTTCTGTTTTGCAATTGATATAGCCTTTGACCGTATATTCCTTGTCGTTCCCATCTTAAAAAAATGTGTTACTTTCAATTATATTGGAACATAATGGACAATCGTTACCGTACTTCTCACACGTGTTTGGAAATTTAAAAAAATTATCTATCATGTTTTTTGTGAACTAAAATGTCCTGAATATAATTGTCCATTATATGAAATTAGGGGTGGTTAACAAAATATTGTTCTCATTCTCTCCGACCTGTGTAACGTTAAAAACATGAAAAAACGTTTAATCTATATCTTGTGTTGCACCTATGAATTTCAGAGTCAGATTTTATCTGGAAATGTCTGAAATATCATGGCAATATATTGTTTACAAAGTTGATATAAAATTCTAATAGCTGTAAAAGGTAAATATAACTTAATTTCAAGAGGTTTACATTGTTGAAAACAGGATCTGTATGTGCAATAAATTTGCTATGATTTACAATTCGAACAGCCCTTTTTTGAAGTTGGAAAATTCTTATGCTTTTGTGACCCCACAATAATATGCCATAGTTTAAATGTCGTTGCACAAGTGAATTATAAATTATTTGAATAATATGTATACGTAGAAACTCATTTATTCTGTTAATGACAGCATACATTATCGGATAAAAAAGATTAGATACGATAGAGAGATCGTATATATATATATATATATTAGAAGCGGACTAAGATCGAGCCTTGTGGCACTCCACTACTTATATTTATCAATGTAACCTTAAAAGCCTCAAACTCAGCATATTGTTTCCGATTGGTTAAACGATTATTTAGAAGAGTCAAGGCCATTCATATGACACCATAATATCTTAACTAGTGGATTAGTATTCTATGATCGAACGTGTTGAATGCCTTAGACAGGTCCAGTATCGGAAGCTGTGTTCTTTCGTCTTCAACACCTGTGTGGTCTTGACAGGTGAGTGAAAGTCGATTTTGTGTGTGTATATGTGGATTTTCTATTTTCTGCATCTTTTATCTGTCTCTTTATTAAGAGTGAGTGTTCTGTGTGTTGACCTTGGGTGTGAGGTTGTGAAGCAGTTAAGTGTTCAGTAGTCAACCAACTATACACATGTATTACTGATGCGGTGGTCTTCCCAGGTATATGAATTTCTGTCCTGATTAACCATGTCGACACTTTCCTGGCCACCACTGAATAAACAAGCGAGTAAGCTCAGCTAATGGGTCCCACAGTAAAGAGGAGACTCTACAGTATTCAGAATATAGCTTTGAGTTCTAGTTTCACTCGTTCATTTAGTTGAAAATTAAGTAAGGCCCGAATTTCCGTTCATATTTGGCTGGATGATTTCAGCATCACCGGATAAATAATTTTAAGGTAATGGCTACTGAATGTAAAAGAGCCACAGGCTACGAAGCAGTTTTCTATTATATTGCAAATTAAACACTAGAATTCCTTCCCGGCCACACACTCGAGGGACTTCAAAAAGTGAACGGGTGCTTTGAGAAAACACTATAGTTGAAAACAGCCGAAAAATCAGCATTAAGAACATGGTTTGCTCTCATGAAAAACCTCTTTCATACCGCCCTGTCATGTCCATGCAAGACCTATCACTGAAGAAACACATGATGATTCCTCGAACATATTCTTTCTCTGGTAAATTCTTAATTAACCAAGGGTTATTTTGAATGTTATCTGTATGTTCTGTTGTCTTTCATCTGTTGCGTTCAGGAATATATTTTGACTGTGTAACCAGCTAAAACCTTCAATTATGTCGAGAGACTTTCGGGAAAATGTGTAACCAGGTAACACCTCTAGAGACATGCTTACGGAAAAAATGTTTAACCAGCCAACACCTCTTGAGGCATACTTCCTGGAAAATGTGTAAGCAGCTACCACCTCTTGAGTTGAGGGATACTTTGGAAAAATGTGTGAACCGCACACGCCGTAAAGGGGCGAGATTTGTAGGGAAATGTGTAATCAAGTTTTAGGAGAATCTTTCGGATAAATATGCGATCAGCAAGCATCTTCATGAGAAAAGCTTCCAGGAAAGAGTATACACGGGTAACACCTGTATGAGGCGAGGAATGGCTTTCGGGAAAACGTGTAAACCGCTGAATGCATGGGAAAAGCTTCTAGAATAATGTTCAATCAGCTCACAGTTATTTTACAGGATTGTTGTCTGGGCTAATTTGTACATCCGTCAAGCAATATTATGGGCAGGGATTCCAGAATAATGTATTACCACCTCAGAACTATATTTTGTTCCGCGAGAACACTCCTCTCTCACAGCGAGTCAAGGAAACGTGTTGGCTCAGCGTTTATTTTTTTTTTACAACCATGCAACCATGCATAACATGAGTGAAGGGCCATTATATGCTGTGTTTGTTTAACAACGTAGATCCGTTCGACATGGAACACAATCTCTGCTCTCAGCAGAGCACGACATAAGATTGCAAGAGATTTACAAACAATACAACGTCATTACTTGATCCGCAAGGGAAAAGATTGACATGTTTGTAACATTTCAAAGAAACATGAAAAATAATAAACCCATACTGGTACCCATACTCATACCACGTTGTAATAAACGCGTTATAGGTATTGAAACATGTTGAAGTGGAATACGTTGCTGTAACAAGGTCGTATCTGTACTACATTTTGATATGTCACAGACAAAATATATTCATAAATTGAAGACACACTGAACAGCAGCCTGTTGACAGAGTATAGCTCACTGCTGGTACAATATCATAATCAGCATAACTGCCACGCCTACGGTATATTGTCAAGCTGTCGACGCCCAGTGGCATTTCCAGCTGTCAATTAGAACATGACAGAAATGACATTAACCTGCTTGTTGACTACAAAAGGAAGAGCACCCATCCGTGCATGTTAATTTTCGCATGCGAATGCAGATGCTTATGCCCAGGTAGATACGTATGCATATCCTTACTCAGTTCTGCGCAAAATAGAAGTCCGTAACTACGGACAGGTTCCGTATTTGTGTGTCCAGACAGACACAGTAATATCCATATGACGTGTTTCACGTACTTAATATAATTATGTACTGTAACATTGAAATATGTCAGTACGTATACATTGTGTTTGTAAACGATGCATGTGCTTCATCATTATGTGTTTTTTATACAGGGCATGTGAAACTACTACTTCTCTTTAAAGGCAGTTATTCAAACTTACATATGAGTATGATACAATACAATCATGTACATAATATTAATATATATATATATATATATCTGAGTGTAAATATATATATACATATATATACTTACATACATATATACATACACACATAATGTATATTTATTCTCCGTGTACTGATGAAATGCTGTAAATTGTGTTTACTGTTGCTTTCTTTGTTTGACCACGAGTATCCCGTCAAGGTTTGTTACCACTTATATGAAAACGCGACGGTAGTTTCGATCCTGTATCCACTATCGGGACAACCTTCTCCACTGAGCTTCGTCTTTGACGCAGTGGGGCGCTTGGCCCTCAGCCTGTTTGTGACCCTTACTTCATTGCCTCAGGGTCACTTCACTGTCTGATACAAAATCCCAATTCTGGGGCCCACAACTGGTAACTGTTTGTCGTTGTATTTACATTTTCAGGTGATGCTCACTCTTAAAAAGTCCCATTATATATTGTACATAACATTCATTCGACAAATTAACCTTCCCTTAACACTAATCACGTATATATTTTGGATGCTACCTGTTCAAAATATCCAATCGACTTGGCTGCCATTTTGAAAATAGTGAGTTCCGCACCCAATGCCAATGGCTTGTACATGAGCATTGGGACGATCTTGCCCAGTGGGGGTGGGAAAAGGGTTATAATATATGAAACCAAAAATATATATGCTGCAATTATTTCAGAGCATCAATAATGGTATATATGTCGTGGCTGTGATTTACTTTGATATCCAAATCAAATGTACTTTTGTGAGACTGTCTCGTAATCAATGCATTAATTGCGCAATGTTAAAAATGGCGCTTCGGCGAGCCGTGTTACATTTGGATTTGTACATAACGACGAAAACTGCTTCAGACACAACCGAGTAGCCAGATGAAAGTTAATATAGAAAGTCATGTTTTAAGGTACTTAAGCGACCGCCCCCCCCCCCCCCCCAACTCGGAAAACGGACATCTGGAACCTTGCTGAAAACACATGGCCGCGATTCACTGTGAATGCATTGTGCTATTTTTTTTAAAATGGCGCTCAACGTGTGTGCATGCATGCCTTCCTTGGTGGATTTGGATTTATAACTAATGATGATAGCTGCTTCAGACACAACAGAGCGGGCAGATTAAAGTTAAGATAGTAAGTAACTTCTTAAAAATACGTTGACCACCGTTTGCCCTGATAACTCGGAGGAGGGACACCTGGAACCTAGCGACACCAGATACTGATATCGCACCACTGTGGCTATACCAGCAGCTATTTTTTCCCCGGCCCAAGTCAACCGTCCAGACTAGTTGAAATTTTCTGTTAACTTACAACTTGGTTAGGGTTGATTAGAACGACCGTTTTTTTTAACGGGTGGTCGTTTATGGGATGATTTTGCTGGTCGTTGGTCACGTGTTGCAACTGGTCTAAGGCTGTCCAACAGGAGCATTGTGGCAAAATTTTGCATCAAATTTCTTGAAAAATGTAGCAGAGTTTATCCAAAATAAGCGTTTCTCACGTGAAGAAGTTTATTGGGAAAATGCTACAGGATTGAAATTTGCTGCCGCAATTGGACAGCACCGTGGTCTTGCGCGTCAGGTCGTTTTGCATTATTGCAAAAGCGCCCGTGCCAAGGAAATCCGGTCGTTTTGACCAGGTACCTCTGTACCATGATTATACCTGTTACCATGCAGAACCTGCCAGGGTGTATCAAAGAGAGTGAATGTAAGAACATTTTCAAACACAAGGTGAAATCATTCTTGATGCATGAGAGGTAGCACTGGAGAGGGACCGCTTTATATATTTATAAGATCAGTATCTTCGTGTCAGTATCTTATTCATAAATAATCAAAACATTTCAGCTACAAATCTGTGCAAAGCAACTTAATATTCCTTTGATATCATACTTTCATTTCCGCTTTTTTTCAGGTTGTGGTTCACCATCGAAATAAGCCAAGACAAGATTTCCTGGCCATTTGGTGCTCCCATTTCATGCATCATAGTTTAACGTGCTTCCAGCAATTATATTGCACCATCCTGGCATATGTGTGCTTAAAATATTATCAATCAACATTCAGTGATGAAAGGCCTAGTGATTAATTTAATGTATTTTTTCTTCTTGCTTTTGTAGAGAAAGTACACAACTTATTAAGTGCGGGATAATTTATCTGTTAATTATCCCCGAATTAATACACATAATATACGTGCAAAAAATTTCTAAAGCTTTACATGTATAAATACAAAATTTGTCTTATCTTAATTGATGACATGGAGATTTTTCAAAATTTATTTTTCACTAATTTTTGCTAATTTTCATCAGATTTTCTGTACATTTTGGGGAAAATAGCCAAATCAGTACTATTATGACTAAAATTTGAGATTTCGTCAACCATGTCAAGACAAGATTTTCCACTTGAAGCTCCGCAGAATGCACAATTTTACACGCTCAAATTCAAAATTGTTCGGCGGGGGGGGGGGGGGGAATACCCCAGACCCCCCCCCCCCCTTGCCTTCAGCCCTTTGGGCCGCGTAGGTCTCATTTGGGCCACTGAGAAAATACGGACTTTTTGGGCCACTTGGGTCTCTGACTGAGTTTCTAGCACTGGCCTAGGTCGATCAATGTTTATTAGGGAAGGGCCGCTTAAAAGTCCCCCCCCCCTTTTTTTTTTTTCTTTTGCTCCATTAATTTTAGGGTTGGGCCTTTTTAGTAGGGTCTGTCAGGTTACCGGAACCACGCATATATTTCGCTAGGGCTTGGGTAACTTAGACATTTGTTAAAACATGTCGAAAATGGATGCTCTTTCCCCTTTTACGCATTACCTCTTTTGACGTCAGTTTAATTTGTTACCTGGGCACAGACGGAGGCAGGAGCATGACTTTCAAAAGTGATCCATAAGAGTGGCTTTTAGATGTTCCCCCGTGCTGAGCAGCACAGATTTGGGGGGGGAAAGTATTCGGAATTGTTTTGAACAGTGAAGTGGATGCGCTTGACGCCACCGGCAAGCAAGGTTACGCCCATCATTTTCCCAAATATATGTCTTGCTACCAGCCACAAAGCCCGGACAACATGCACCTGCATTGGTACCTGAAAGGTGAGCATCGCACTTTTCATATTCGATTTCAATATGCGCAAGGGAAGTTATGTCCCTGGTAAATGTACACCCGAGATTTCTAATCCAGAGATGCCAAATGTCCCTCATCATCACGGACAGTCCCTGAAATTAGCTGAAATTTTGACCACTTTACGGTGTTTGTCCCACTTTGAAACTGAGTATTTCTTTTTTGTTCTGTCTTAAATATGCGGTGTCCCTGATGTTCTAACTGAAATGTGAAACTGAGTATTTTCTTATATGTTATTTGTTAAACATGCTCTGTCCCTGATGTTCTCACTGAAATGTCCCTGACATTGCATTTTGAATGTTGGCATCTATGCTAATGCAGTAATTTTAGTGTTCAATTCCGAACTAGCCAAGCCAGATTTGTGTTGGTCTACACAATTATTCTTGCCAGTAGCCATACATAAAGACTGGCTTTTACTCATTTAAAGATGAAACACCATATAACAGAATAACGATGACAAATGCCCTTAAGAGCCTGTAAATCGGGTATAGTGGATGCAATTTGAGTACTCTAAATATATTATAAATATTCACGGCTTATCGGCTTATCCCGATATTTTTTTACTTATTCATTTGTTTATCTATTCATTCATTTTCTCTTTTTCCGCTCAATTTTTTGTTGTCTCAAAATCAAACAAAGCACATCCAAAGAACAGTGACTGAGAACTGTTCCATGTTAATCGAAGCTAATTTTTCATGTGCTGCCTTACATGATGCAGCTGCTGAAAAGTTTACCAGAGAATATTTCCAACTTAGCATCCCATGTAGCAGCCCAGGAATAAAGTGGTAACATGGTCAACTGTTTTCAAGTACGTCTCATTTATATTAGCGGCGGAACTGCATTAACCCATATAGCTTAACATGGTAGTATCTATGCGAGCAAATCCCTGTATCCTCTGCTGAGACAGACAAGGTTACGCTTTTGTTACTGGGTGGGCGCTCCACGTGGAGCGCAGTCATACACGCGGAACAATAGTCTGTTTAGCAGGCAAATCCCTGTATCAAACAGGGCAAAATGTTTTGTTGCAAATAAAACGACTTTGATATAACGTCTTTATACAATAAAGAGATAGTCATTTTCAGCGGATAATATCGGGCTTGAAATCATCATGGCATTCAAAGCCAGTATTTATTTCCAGAAATCTGTAATAGTGATACCGCTAATTTATTCACCAGTTCGCCTGCATAATGATGGTTGCTTATCGAAGTTGCCTGACGACGGAATAAGCGATTTTGGCGGGGAATTGATATGCGTGTGCCGTATATATTCCAGCAGTGCATGATCAGCCCCTCCTCCCCCCCCCCCAAAAAAAATATGTATAGCTGCATTTTTTTTCTGCATCATTTTGCCATGTGTGTGAACTATAAACTGAGAAACAATGGTATCAAATCTGCTGGTAACAGCATGCGTGAGTTGAAACTGATGTTTACACAGTATTACATGCCCGATTTGCTGTCTGCATGAAGCCCCTTGACGTCGCGAAAACATAAACAAAGCTCAAGTTAGCCTACGGAGGATTTTCCTGAAATTCTAGTAAAAACCTGGCTATGTGTTGATTGTGAGTTCCAGCGGCACATAGGATGTGTAAATATATCATCCAGTCTGAAAAATCATTTACAATCTCATGAGCTATATTCTGACTTATGTGTAAGGGGGTAAGGGGGGTTTCAGTACGCTGGTACAGGTAATTATTTTTCTAGAGTACGAAGTACGGAAAATAAAAATCTTTCAAAATTTTGGATAGTACGAAGTACGTAAAATAAGAGGGCTTCCAGTACACGAGTACGGTAAATAAACAGCCCCAGTATGCCAGTACGGGAAACCCCTTTCCCACCCTCTATGTTCGCAGCATGTTTGCCTGCACAACTGCCCTTCCGTTGAAAAATCCATGGAACGTCCCTCCCGCAAGTAATCAACCAGCTTGCATGGCGAACTGTTCATGACGGTTTTGTCAAAATTAAGTCACTCAGATGTTATCTACAATAGTAAAAATTGCCCAGAGGTAATTTCCAATGCCCGGACCGTGATATGGATTTGGAAAGTCTGGTCAGTCTGGCTACTCAGCTGAAACGACATCCTATTGTCGCCTGCCTAAATACTGATAGATATTATCACAAATGCTATTCAATCGCCGATGCTCTGCTCTGGTCAAAATGCAGCTGACGTTTCATGTATCGCCGAAAATAAATTTAAAGTTATGATTCCTAATGCACAATTCGACGTCCAAGACTATCATTCATTTGTATGAGACAAGGGTAGAAAGTGGGGTGCTTTGATCGTCTATGTGCGTCCACATACACTCGTTCGGGAGGACCAGATATTGAAACAAAATACACAGGGTAGGCCTGGCACTTTTTGATGACTGGCCAACCATGTCTCTTTTTATCTTTGGCACAAGTGATAAGATTTGTGTTAAAGTTTCCGATGTGCTTTTAAAACATTTAAGTCAGTATTCAATGAAGAAGGTTCAGAGGTTCAGAGGACCAGTTTAAAGCCACCAGTTGCCTTATATGGGTGACTGCCTGTCTGAAGTCAGGGGTGAAATTTGTTTCTTCTCATTCGTATTGGAAGATAAATGTTTATGTTTTTGGTAACTTTTGAATCTCTTTGCTGTCATTGTTTGGTTAAAATTGATGAACATGATTAATGTTTTTTTAATGAAATATTTGATTGTCAGCCGAATGACCTTTCAAATGAAAAAATCAAGCAAGTGTCATGCCAAATAGCACAATATAATTCTATGCCAATTACCTTTAGAAATAAAAGGTGAAAATTAATATTGACGGTTGCACATAGACCGAAATTTTGAAAGGAATTTGTTTTAATCATTTCTTTGCAATAAAAGTACCTAGCAAATATTGCTTACGACAATGCCGTCAGTTCCAGAAATTTACATTGAAGAATATAACTATAGAGGGACATGTCAACAATGAGTTTTATCAGGTTGACGTAACTGACATCGAGTCTAATATGAGATCTGACATACCATCCACCGGTAAAGCACCCCCCCCCCCCCCCCCTCCAAGAAAAGAAAAAAAATATAGGGTTCAAAGTTTTTAACAAGTTGCTTGGAGTGCACACTGATTCCAAATATAGATGCCCATAGCACGTTGCCAGTATTTGTAGGAAAGCATGCAGACAGATTTATTTCCAGAGAAGTTTACGAGATGTTTATCGATTTTTTAAAACATATTTTAGATCGATAATTTTTCGGGTCCTGAGAAACTACAGTCAATATCTGCATCCCAGTAAAATGAGATTCACTTTTAGTTAGCCAAGCATGGCCGTATTTCACACAAGAAACTCCCCTTATTCTTTAGAAAGAATGGAAGTCTCACCCAATTCAGCAGCAAAAATTAGTTTATAAAAGATCAAATGTCATTTTACGTTGGTGTGTGAATACTTTTTTACCCGTGTTATTGATCTATCTATCTGTCTGTCTGTCCGTCTATCTATCTACCTACCTACCTATCTATCTATCTATCTATCTATCTATCTATCTATCTATCTATCTATCTATCTATCTATCTATCTATCTATCTATCTAATCATGACTTGTATTACCTTGCTCGAGTTTAACACCCTACCTAGAAACCGTAACCTCACCACCTGTCAGAATAAAACACCCTAGATAGAAACCGTGGCTAGCATGTGCAAAACACTCCTGGTCGCCAGTTTAACTTTGACGCTTATAGGTCTCTTATAGTTTACCTCGACAAGGCTTTTGTCTTCCTGAAAGTATTAAAGTGTGTCATGGTTCGAAAACCGTCCGTTCCGTGCAATGTCACAAAACATACCGGTATATATTTTCTGTGCTCCTTTGGTACAGTCCGCGATCTGGGGCAACTGCAAATTCAGCACTTATGCTGGATTAAATACAATGACATGGCTCGTGTCGATTGTGCCATTCACGCATACCGGCCTCCTCTGAACCATTCTTTTTAGGAATGGGGATTTGGTGCAGTTGGTATGTACGTTTCCATTTTCGGCAGGGTGATTGGTGCTGAAGGTTACTGGTTCGACACCCGTCCGTTCCGGGGTCACAAAAAACATATAAATGTAATGCTGTGTGTCTTTAAAAGAAAAGTGGTGACTATTCAGAACACCCCAGAACACCCGTGGGTTACCATAATAGGTCTTCACCGTTTCAGTTTAAGTATGTAGAGGCATGGCCCCTTTAAAGAAAGCGCGTTACTAAGCAACGCAAAATGACAGGCTGTTGTGTTGCACCAAAAACTACCTATAAAGAAAGTCCCAAAGTTTATAGAAATTGCCTTTCGTGCATGTAATAGGAAGCATGCTCGGGAATGAATACTTTGATATGTTACACCCTACTGGCACATTTACATCTTCGCACTTATATATGCAATGGTATTTTGGAGGGTTCTGTATCGTTACATTTCCATGAATTATATAGTTATCTTTGGCAAGTTTTCTCATGGAGCGCCCATATGGAATACCACAACCATTCCTGTGAAAATACCAATCCAGACCTATGGAAACATAGACGTCAGTAATGCCAAGTATTTCTTGTGGTCTATAATATATTGTTTCCTCCGAGGAAATGGAGCTAGGACTAGGCTATAAATGGGTCGGAGATGAAAAGCCACCCCGGGGAAGCCACTTGTCACGCGCTGTGCACTTGTGCTGATCGCCTTGTCAGGCATCTGTGCACTGTTCAAGTTTAAGCTGACCTGCAGTCACACAGGCTACTTTTCAGTCAGTTTGTTTAGTGATTAATCTTTTTATAAATTTTAATAATTTCTGAGCTTATCAGTTTATCACGTACAGATTCCTTGCTTAGGCCACGTAAAAAATATCCCAGCTTATCATCAGCGCCTGCATACTTTTTTGTGCCACACCATTTATTTTGTTATTTTTCATTTCTATATAAATCTGAAGAAAAAAAATCGCAGACAAAGCTTTAATATGGCCTTGAGTGGTCAGCGCGGCTGGCGCAGATCAAGAGAAACTATATTTACTTTACTTCAGTTTATTTTACTTTATTTTCGTTTGTTGCCCGACTCTTTTGTCCTTCGGAAGGGTCGGTACTCAATTAAAAGTTCTCGATTGCTGTAAGATTAGGGAAAATATCCCTTTTCTATATCACTCTTGAGATTTATTACAGCATATATAGCCATACATTGACCAATTTGTAATCTTAGACCATATTCTCCCAATATCGTTCATTAAAAAAATGTTTATGGATGTCACCCTTTGAAAAGGGCTTAAATAGCTTGTCTCCATCACCTTGTATAATACCTCTTGCCTTCATAAAAATGATCATCTGGCGTTTTGTACATGTGGTGTAGCTATTTATAGGTTTCCACCATATCAGCTCTTTTGCGTCAAATCTCATGTTACTATTTTTGGTGCATCTTCATTGAGTATTCTCAAGTTTGATATCCTTTTGGAGTCATGGACTCCACACAGGTGAAGCGTATTCCAACAATGCTCGCATGATGGATTTGTGCAATATTGATTTTGTAGTTGAATTAAGATTTTGAAAACATCGGTGTATCATTCCAGCTCTTTGAGAAGGCTTTTTAGTTATATTTCCAATATTCGGTAGGAAATTACAGCATTCTTATGACATTCTGAATGAATAAATGACCTGTACCGTGGGCAATGGGGACGTGCGGAAAGCTTTGATACAGTAAATCATTTGGAGGAAAGGGAAGGGTAAAAAAAATCCCTCCCTCGTCACTTTTTTGGGAAAGCCGCTGATGATAAACCGAGATATGTTTATATGCGGCCTTACTCACCTTTTACTCTCCTGTGTATTTTATAAGGGTTGAGGGGATAAATTATAAGGGCGTCCTGTATCTCTACACTATAAAGCTGTAGTGAACATGCCCCACGACTCAAGATTGATTCTTCTCAACCGCATCTAATTGGGCAGTGCATGCATTGACCGAAATACAATATATCTGAAATTTGGTAAAGTCAAGGACATGGGGCTGAGCTAAATAATCTAGGTATCGTGAGTGGCACCTTGTAAATTGACTTACTCTATTAGTCTACTCCAGGTACCGCAGGAAAACCGAGGACGATTGTCAAGCACCTACCTTTGACTATCCCAGCATACAAAGCGGAAGCAAAAACAAACAACAAACGCCCAAAACAGACAAACAAATATATATACAAAAAAGTGCAATTAAAGTAGTTGGTCATTCACAATGAAGATATTGTATCACATATGGAAAATATTGGTTATTGCACTCAATTATTAACATCCATTTGCTTTGATTTTAAAACTCCTACAACGATGTTGGGTATTTCAAGCTTATAGATTATAGTTGAGCACCAAGATGGCAGTTTTAGCAAAATAAAACCAGACATACAACAGGCACTCCTCAAATGGTTGCTGCGATATTGTTTTACTCTTGTGAAGTTCCGTCTTCCGCTTCGAATACCGGAGGTTAAACTAGTTTAGTTCAAGCTCGGGTATGAAAACGACAAAAGTCGTATCCCTCATATATAATTGGCTCTGACTTTACATTTCCCGACGGAAATTGGCAGTGAAGAGAACGAACTAGTCGTTGTTAAAAAGGGGAGGATAAAGAAGAAAAAAAAAACAGTGGTAACAGATGGTTTCGGCGAAGTAGAAATTGAAAAAGCTTCTTGGAGTAATTAGTTGTTCGGAGCAGTCATCCTATATTTCATATAAGCTTGAATAATATCTAATTCTGTGACGAACAGGTTGACAAGAAGCTGAAAGCTTTAATTTGGGGAATGTGAACTAAGGTGCACGTCAATCTGACACAGCCCATACACATACACAAATAGTCTGACGATCACAGCAGGACAGCTGTGGCCAGAATTTCAGTTCAAAGTCAATGACTGACTGCCTCAATAATTTACCGTTTCAAGTGTTAGTATTTATATGCATTAGAAATAATCAGATCGATATTAAGTGACGTTATGAGGTCTATTTTACAAGGCGTAGGACATGCAGTTTGATGCGCCGTGTTCCAGAGTATGAATTGAACCAGCGGCACAATTTCCAACTCGTCAACAATGCCAGATTGAAAGAGAGGATACCCAGTCCTGCTGCCACTTCACGGATGCCTGGCTGTTCTTTACATTTCTCTCAATTGCAAAAACTGTCTTCCTTGATAATAAAGATAGAAGTTATAATAAGACTGCAGCTAACAATATATCTGACATACCTACATTACAGTCTGTCATCTACTCCTGAAAGCAAACAAGGGCTCTAAGTATGACTGATCTTCCCAGTTAAAACCACCTGAGCTCCGTGAATATCGGAATTTAATTTTCATAGAAACAGTATCTCACATACCTCAAGCAATTTACCCATATTATACCTATGTCAATCCCATACCCCTTTGTATTATTGCACAACCAATAATGTTGCTCGCTGCCTATGTCAGACAGCTGAAAAGGCGTGGCTTGTATAGTGGGTGTGGCCACTCATGCTTGCCAGGCGCTATATTAATAAAACTGTGGTAGTAACGTGACTACTATCGAACGCCATTCATAAGAACACGGAGTGAGAGGTCTGTTGCAGTTTTGGGGCATAAATTAAAGTTCATGGTTATGAAAGTCAATCTCCCCAAAGGGCGTCATCACAGAATCTTTTGTGGCTTCATAAAAATATAATGCTGATTTAGTATGCAAAAATAGGTATGTAGGGAAAAATTCTTGCATGCTTTGCATATGGGACCGCTTTTGAGCACTTCTTGGGTTATTTTTCGGTTTTCGGGAGGGTAGAGGGAGAGAAAACGGGAAAAAATGAACTAACGAGCGTCCCAATACGATCTCAAATGATCATACAAGATCCTTTTAGTCTCTGATTTGTACTTTTTTAAACCAATGAAATCTTCGCTAAATGTCGTTTTTGATAGTTTGTAAGATTTTTAACATTAATTTTACTGACAGAGTATAGGGCAGCAACTGAACTCATGTATTTCGGCTCTTTTCCTACTGCACAGTGACTGCCAGTACAAGCCAGGTATCAAGGAGCGAGTCATGGTTTTCCTCTTAGTCTATCAGGATGCCTTTCTAGCCACATAGCATGGAAATTGACAAGCTACACAAACAGAAGAATGGCTCTATCAAGGCATTACTGCGCATCCTGTTATGTTTCCGTTGCACTTTTATCTATGTTGAGCTTTGCGTCCTTACGAGTACCTTTCTCAGCAAAACTGAATATTTCTGTCGGTTTTCATGTCTAGTTCTTGCGTTTAATTACTATTTCAGTTATTGTAATGAAATTGATGTAATATGCTTTGCCGGTAATATATTGCTATTGCTTTTTTTTTAATTTTTACTTTTTCAGTTTAATTATTATTATTATTATTATTATTATTATTATTATTATTATTATTATTATTATTATTATTATTATTATTATTATTATTATTATTATGTTTTTTTTGGGGGGGGTGTTTATTTCCACTTTAGGCTTTCACGGTTTGGGGGATTTGTTCAATTTCGATGTAATGATGCGTCCTTTATCAAATGTGTTAATCATAATTCATGAAAGTCAAAGTGTGATCATGTATTGTTAACATATCTATCATTACAAAGAAGTCTTTAATAATTTATTTTTAGATTCTACGAGTATCTAGAACATTTTATATCACAACTTCCTAACATTTGATATTCATGAGGGTGTTACTGTGAATTTAATTTTTGGATCCCATCTTTTACGGTATGGTGCCTATAATTGATATATTCAAGTTTACCATTTCCCTCTCCTGTAATTTTTTTTTGTCTGTTTTGGTTTTGACATATCTTATGAATCAATCGGGAAACCAGAGTTGCCTCTTTATGAACCCCTTTCATAGTTTTGCTTTGATGGTTTTACTTAAATTCCATGTTAATAGAAAACATTTCCGCCGAGAATTGTAGATAGGAATTGAAGATAAGAGCCATCACGCTGACACGCCTCAGATCAATATTAGTGACCCTGGTGCAATGCGCACAACCCGCACTAAGAAAAATGTCCCTGTTGTCGCAGTGTTCTTCTTACCAAGGAAGGATAAATGTCACGGAGAGCACTCGCAAGTCAAATTCGTGAACAGTATAGAGACGAAATTTCACAAATGAAGGCCTCTGTAATACATAATAAAATTATCTCGCATAAAACACACATTTTCTGTAAATTCAATTAATTACGCGGTATTTGAAAATTCCCTCATTTCGCTGATTGCGCAAAACGTGAACACATGAAGCTGCATTTAGAATTATTTCCAACATAATAAAACTTCAGTTAACTGCTTGGAATTTAAAACCCGTGAAAATTTAACGACATGAAAATAAGTGCATTTGCGGTAAATATGTAACAAGATTGCGTAAAAGCAAGATAAAACACTTTTACACTTGTAATTGTTGCTGGAGTTCATCTGGAAGTCATTAAGTGAAGGTCATTCGGAGGTCATCTGGTGATTTTAGTGGACTTGTATTTGCCTTCTAAAATCCTCTAGGGTATTGTTTTCGAGTTTCAGTTTCCGGATCGGCTTAAGGAAAATATCATTTCTGTTTGAACTAAGTTGCATAATTTTAGGAATACATATTGAAGTGTACTCAGTGTCTGGAGCTGGTATTCCAGGAATGTGCTAAGCCTGACCTTTTCCCCGTGGCAACTTGCAACTGAGCCGACAGCCTGCCTCGGTGCTCTTTAGGCACATATCCCGCCGAGGACAGCTGTTGACCCTGGCCACTCCTATGGTCTCCGTAACTGAAGGTATGCGGGAACTTGAACGAAAGGTCGATTTATAAAGAATATGAATCTAGTTGCATAATTCAAAGCACATACAGTTTTGTCGAAATGGTGAATGAAAGTTAATTTATGAGACAAAAGTGCCTGACGTGTTTCATGGAGACTGCATTGTCTTTCTTCACAATCCATGAGCATCAACAATTCCTTTTGACGCAAATGTGATGATGGTGATTTGTTTCTTGACTTTGGGCCATTTTTTAGCTCATAGATTTCTACAATCACAGAATCCTTAGCATTACCTAAACCTTACATTTAGCATAAGTGTGTCTTTTGGACAGACACCTACGATGAACATATCTACAGACAATCGTTTACAAAATATATCAGATAAAAAAACGTCATTCTTATGATCTAAAACGTTATGAAGGGGAACAACTACTCTTTCTACTTATCACGGCCTTGTCTTGTTTTCGACATATTTTTAACCGTTGCTGTCTCTGGTTCTATCAACAGTGTGTGAACAAAAACTGGATTGTCTCTAGCTTGTCTCCCTCAATACGGAATGTGTCAAAAAACAACTTGTTTGATACGAGGCATGTATATTAATTCCCCGTCAGAGCTGCATACCTGGTTGTCTTAGTAACCGAAGTCTCGCCTGGCGAGATACGGGCTGCTGCCTGTGCCGGATAGCGGAATATTACTAACATTTTAGAAATGAAGAATACTTAGCACTTTCGGGTATAGATTTACTCTTGTAATTAATTTTAGTAGCACTAACTGAATTTGACTTTGGTATTTGTAAACTTAATTTTTTCTAAAAGACACTAATTTTGTGATAAAGGGGTATGTAATGTGCCCCTGTGTTCAACGTGATTGACTGGCGTGAACCCAGTGCTTTGTGGCGGGAAATTACGCATGTCTTGCATTGTAGTGCACAGTGACTTGTGCCACCGGTGATATTGGGAAAATTAAAATTTTATGACGAACTGATGCCAAAAGAGTCAAATTTACGTGTGGTGGGTCACGTTTGGGAATGAAAACCTATGATTTGACCAAAATGTGTGTTATGTTTGGTTGGCAATCATAACGATACAATTTTAACTCGCCTATCATCTGTAAAACAAAGTGCCAACGTGACTACTGTTGAGGGTAATCAACGTAAAAACATGCCAAGAATAAGAATTCTCCCTGTGTCCAAAGGTTGTGGAATTATGGACAAGTTTGTGTGCTTTGCATGTGTAGATTATGATTTAAGGTGGACAAATGACCCTAACCTTGACTGTTCAGGAATTAAATGCACATGATGAATAGTTGTATCAAGAATCGTAGTTAACACAAACTAAAAAGAGCAAATCCCTGAGAAGGGTGTGTCAAAAATGTCTGGCCAAAATGGACTTTCACATGTGTTTGACATGAATTTACGTGGCCACATCATCTTGAAGCATTAGGATCTTATGCAAAATTAGATGTATAAGATTGTATGCTGCAACGATAAAAATGGACTAAATCAATGCAAAAGAAATTAAGCAATATTAAAATGCATTTCATGTCAATCAGATACAAACTTAAGATGCCAAGTAATCTTCGACTTGATCCACAAATTCCTATGCAAATCAAGATAAATGTTCCAAGGACAGTACCTGTTAAAGAAATAAGTGCTACCAGACGGGACATTTTTCACAAGATGTTCTAAAGGAAAAACGAAATTAAAGTAAAAAAAAAAACTTAAATTGTGCTATTTAGGTAAATATGCCAGAAGCCCACGGTAGGTAATTCCGTATTACGTAAAAAGGGGATCTGGTTGACGCGTTAGGAGAAACTGAACATTTGATATGTGGGTGGATGCATGGATGGACGGACGGATAAAAAGTTTTCAGGCAGATTCTTTTCTCACAAAAAGTTAATCCAATTGCATTGAACAGTATTATGTCTGATCAATATAATCCTATGTCTCAAAGTCACGTACCCAGAGGGTCTTGATAATAACTTCCATTTCGTAGTGGGCAAAAGTTATGTTTCTTATTGTAAAGTATGTAAAATTTGTTTGACGAAATTTCGTTATGTAGAAATTCATTTCAGCTGTACAGGTCACGTTGTATGCAAATGTAGTTCAAGGTTACTTAACTTTTCTTGGGATCTCGCGCGGCACTACTGCGTTCATGAGTTTGATGAAAGGAGGAGTGAATCAGGGATGGATACCAGAGTGAATAGCAAAACTCGCCCATGTGACAAATCCAAGAAAGCTGAAAGACTGAAAAATGCCATAGCACCAAGTAATGAACAAGCTGTGCAAAAATATGTCAAAGTTACATCCGCAACAAGGACACATTGAGAAAGTTTGTATGACGGGGATGACTACCAATACATACACAAAACATCAGAAAATAACACGATGCTTCATGTTTATAAAATGTAGTGAGAGAACTATGAAAAAAATGTCATCGCATTGACGAGATAAACAGTCAGCCGTTTTGGTGGAGTAAAAAAAAGGTTGAACCACTTAAAACTCATTTTGAATTGGAAAAAAAAACAAAGAGACACATGATGAAAAAAAGCAATAAAATCTGGTTGCTGCCAGATAAACGTGTAATTTTGAAGCAATGGAGCGCTGATTTTGTTCGAAGATTTTGCTCAGATTTGTGTTGAAGAACTGTGAAATGGTCGGAGAAAAAATATCACTGCTCACATGATTAGCAAACCTTAATGGGATCCATACACAATGTTTCGCCGCAAAAGTCCCCGTCAACCAGGCATTTTGTAAGGACCTAATGAATAGCACTGACGGATTCGGGAAGGAGGTACCCTCCCGACGCGCGCCCCTCCTTTTTGGGGACACACGTTTAAAACGTCTCAATTCAGGTCTTCGCTTGATGGTTCTTGTCCCAGAAAATGTCCCACAAAACAGTTTAAATTATATCAAAATTTCTCAAAATCTAGGATCTTCTGGGGACTTTGCCCTTCGCCCTCCCCCTTCCAATTCCTCGCCTCTCAAGGCGCCTCTCTTTTTCCAATAATTCTACATCCGCTCCTGAATACTGTTGATAAGACCTGGACGGAAGGTCTACCTTACAGGTTCCACTGACAATCAAACTGAAAACGGCCCTGCAACAATGTTTTGGTTATGTGAAATGTGTTTTTTTTTTCATATTTCTTCTGCGAAAAATCGGGAGGATTTTAGCAGCTGCATTGAAGAAGCGGTCTAATTAGGTTTCCTTGTGCCGTAGTAATCATGTTTAATGCCCTGTAACGTGTACGTTTCTTCAGTTGGGACCCGTATTCAATATTCTGCATATAGGTGAGCTCTTATGATTTACCTCCTTTGTAGCAGAATGAATTCAATTCAACAGGTAACCGTATGTCCAGTCCGCGCAGGATATTAAGCGCCAGCTGTTTAAACGATCTACGGAGATCCAGGATCTGTAACTTATATGCCTGGTGAATTTTTTTTTTTTTTTTTTCGTTTGAGGCCAGATTAAACATTTTTAGAATACTTTGACATCACAGGAAGTACTTACAACAGATTTGCTCGTCATTCTGCAATGTTTCTACAAACAACCAAAAGCAACATGACACGATACCTGACAATAAACATGAAATTATTAGCATGCGTTCAATTTTTGCTAACATTGTATCGCTGGAAACCGCTCTTCATGCATGTTATAATCTTACCTTATTCACCGAGTATCAGGCACAGGGCAACCTTTCTTAGCCACTATTCTATGGAGCCACGGTGAAATATACGTAACCGTAAATTAACACTTAAGCGAAAATGATGGAGAGTGCATAATCCCTTGGAATTCCGAAACCATTCATTCTTCACGATCCATCCCCAGGTTGATGCCTCACAGAGTCTCGTAAGTCAGACTTGCCCAGTGTACAGCCCTGAGTTTCCACAATGTTGATTAACGGCCAAACAGAAGACCCACGCCTGGTACAGTTTGACACACGTTACCAAAGCGACCTGCATGATGCCAGCGAATCTGCTCGTCAATGGAATGGACCTAATGAAATAGCAGTTGTACTGCGGGTTAAGCGGATCAAATCCGCATACTATCCCGGGTTCAGCCGCTTGAGGTTGTCTTGGTATTTATCGTTATCAGTCCCACGTACAAAGACAATGAAATGCAAGTTAAAAACAGGCAACGCAGCGTGATTATTTGGATATTTGACTGGAATACTTTAAAACGTGAACCTGAGAAAACATTTTTATATATCCATATATATTGTTGAGGCAAATTTTACGCACTGACTGTAATCCTCGGCCTCGCTTCTGTTGGCTGTCTAGGGTTACGTAAACAATAAAGGAAACAGTTTAAAATTACGCCTTTTTACAACGTATATATGTTCAAGTATGCATCTATGGCACAGGCGGGTTTGTATTGATTAACTCTTTCAGTACCAAATTTTAGCCTGAGTCAACAGCTTTTCTTGGGACGCATGGGCGCAATGCGCCCCGAGAAAAGCTGTTGACTTGGGATGTTCTGTGTGAAACTATAGGCATACTGGTACTTGGATGAAAGGTCTTTTTATGAGGAATACGAATCGGGGATCCTTGTGTTAATGCAAACTAGTTTGGCTAAGTAGATAGACCTAAGTCGCGTTTAGCACTGAAAGAGATGAGAGGAAATCTATCGCACAACAGAGGGACCCCGAACACTTGCAATTGGAAAATGATTCAACACTTTTGTCATTTCAATACGCTACTTCAAGGTGTTTGGGGAAGCATGCTTTTGATGGTGATGGACTTTTATCAATCCGTTGGTTGCGGAGGAGAGGGGCAACGAAACGGAGTAATATAAGTATAAATTAAAAAATTAGGAACATTTTGAATCATTCCTGAAACATACATTATAATGAAAGATCAAGTCAAACAAATATTTTACACGGAATTTGCAAGGGACACAATGTTTGAATAAAAACAGGTTTGGAGAACAGTTTCTAGACGATTAAACTATCTAGCATATAAGCAATATTGATTGCAATTAAATGAACTTGACCGTGTGACAGAAACACATATATACATATGATTAGATTGAATCCCCCACGCACATGATAGCTCCAATTAACGTGTGTTAAATCAATGGCAAGCTTTGTGCATACAATCAGCTCCGGTACAGAAATATACTCTGATAAAGTAACAGACGTTAAGGAGAGTTGGCTCAGAAAGCAACTGACAATGATAATTTAGTCAGAATAATAGTAAATGTCTAGCCGCAGTAACACACCTCATTTTTTACCAGACCGTACCGTCCAAAAGTGTTTATATTCAGCTATAACACAAAATACGGCACTTCATATCCCACGCTATACTTTAATTCCTTAACTGTGTAACGTGCTGTAACAATAAACCGCCTCTAAATTCTCATACCGTCTTTTTCACAAATGTTTAACGTCTAGTCAGAATAGAACACCTTTGTTCCCCACACCATCCCTTCCACCATTTTTAACGTTATGCCACCGTGCACCTCTGCTCCCCGTGTCGTGCCTCTCCAAAACTTCAATGTCTTGTCACACTACAGCACTTCATATCCCCATACCTACCCTTCCACAAGGCTGTCTACAGAGTAGATCAACATGTAAAATCGATAAATACAACAAATATGGAGACATGATTTTGCGGATGAACCTCTATGTCTGATGGGTTCAATTCCAGGAGATGCGTCATTATGATATATTTGCATATTACCTGTGTTAAAGCATGCCATTGGCATCTCAGCAGAGTCAAACATGACCTGAACTGAACTCATTTAAGTTTTTCCAGTATACAGCACTTTTTGAGCAATTACAATTTAAGACACACACGCATACACACAAGCATACATATACAACATATATATTTGTATGAGAATATGTCAACAGCTTTCCCGGGGGCATTTGGGGCGCAAAACACCAAAACGGCTACGAACAAACATATTGATCTGGTCCATTCATTATTTTCTTTAGAAATATGGGCATTATTGTATTCAAATGAAAGGTTCTGCGGCACATTTTAATCTGGAATCATTATAGTACTTCAGATGAGCACGACTTTTGTCGTGATAAGCACTGCTATACTAAAATCCTGCATGTTTATGCACAAGGGTGAGTGATTGACATTCCCCAGTGTGTTCTCTCCCTGTGCCGAGAAAGCTTTGGACTGGGGTGGGGGCATACAATTGTCATGTGCTATGCTTATTACATTTTGTCAAAATGTTGATGTGACATTAGGGACATCATTAAAGGGGTGCTGCGGTGATAATTTACAATTTTTGAGTTGTTTCATATAATAAATGTGAACCAATATCAGAAAATGCAAACTTTATTCCCAACTGGATAAGCAGATATCAAGTTTTCTTAGATATGTAAATGAGGGGTTGTGATGTCATCTGGACTAACTGCTGCAGCTAATGCAATGACAGCCGAGTAAAACTTTGACAAAAACATGGAAACCTGACAAAGTACACATATTCCACTTTTACTAGCAGTGAAGCAGTGTGTATAGATATGATCAAATTTACTAAACTGAGATATTTCCTCATTTAATGAGGATGAATAAGGAAAGAAAAATGCAGAAATCAATATACACAAGCTAACAGCTCCTGAGGTTGTGTAATCAACTACTGAAGCAGGTGTCAACTAATATGCCACACTGATAAGATCAAAGGGGGTGATTAACACTGTACACAAGTCATTGTGATATGCCTGCTAATGTTGTGTATCTCAGCTTGGTGCCCCTGAAGGTTTGTGTATTATATATGGAGGGTAGCCCAGGTAACATCACACATCAGAACACCTACTGGAAATATAAAATAGCTGTAACTAAATACCTGTTTAAGAAAAAATGTTGAAAATTTGTCACATGAACACCTAAAATGACCATTAATGACTAAAAAAAATAAAAAAATTCACTGCTGTTCCCCTTTAAAGTCAAGGAGGCAAGCATAATGGCACCTCTTCACCGGCCTGACCCTAAATACTTTCAACCTGTCCACTGCTTGTCTCCCCGTATCCTCACATTATATTTGTCAAACCTATATTTATGTCTGGGTGCCAACCCAGACATATTGTTCTTTCTTTCTTTCTTTCTTTCTTTCTTTCTTTCTTTCTTTCTTTCTTTCTTTCTTTCTTTCTTTCTTTCTTTCTTTCTTTCTTTCTTTCTTTCTTTCTTTCTTTCTTTCTTTCTTTCTTTCTTTCTTTCTTTCTTTCTTTCTTTCTTTCTTTCTTTCTCTCTCTCTCTTTCTTTCTTGTCCGGAGCTTTTCTCTGACACGTGCAAGCTACACTGTTTCAACTTGGCATGGTAATACACCTAGTAGGGAAGTTGCCTGTCTGATTTGAAGTAGTCATGATGTTCAAATTGTGCTAATTAGTGGCAATGAAAATTTTAAAAGCTGCATATCTTCATAACAATTATAGATAGATAGAAAATTCAAAGTTCAGCATAAAGGTTTGTGTCATCTGAACCATGAACCAAAATTGTAGGATTTGAATTTACGCAAATTAGGTGAATACACAAAATTTAAATCTTCAATATCTTCAAAATTATTATAGATAGAGATGCTATTCCAACTTCAATACATAGGTTTGTGCTATAGGCTCATCCAATGAACCATGAGCAAAAGTTTTAACATTTATATTTATGCAAATAAGGAGAATGCACAGAATTTCAATCTTGAATATTTTCAAAACTATTAACAAAAGTGCAGTCTTGAATATCTTCAAACACTATTATAGACAGAGATGCCGTTCCAACTTTAATATATGGGACTGTCCCATAGGTGCATCCAATGAAGCATGAGGTGAAGTTCTAACATTTACATTTATGCAAATTAGGTTAATACCCAAAACTTTAATCTTGAATATCTTCAAAACTATTATAGACGGTGACATGTTTTTAAATGGCAACTATATGTTTCTTAGGATGGCCCACCACATAGACATATTGTTGAGCCTGTTACTATAAACATTATGCAAATTTGAGACACTGGACAATTCAAATCTGTCATATTTTCTGGCTTGGTATGAGTGAGAGCATGTGTAAGTGATATAGGCTTGTATCTAAAAAACTGTGCATTTTTGGGCCACAGTCACTATTAAACATAAACAGGAAATGGCATATGGGCTTTTACCTGGTGCTGTCCTTTGTGACCTTGAGTGACCTTGAAAGATAATATCAAGGCCACACACCATGAAAACCTTTGTATATAGAAAACGGTGCACTTTGGGGCCATAGTTACTATTAGACATGAATAGAAAATGATGTATAGGCTTTCATGTGGTTCTGTCTTTTTTGGCCTTGAGTGACCCTGAAAGGTCAAAGCCAGGTGACACAGCCATTAGAATCTCTGTATATGGAAAACGGTTCACTTTGGGGCCATATTTACTATTCAACATGAATAGAAAATGACATATAAGATTTCATCTGGTGTTGTCTTTTTTGATGTAGAGTGACCTTGAAAGTTCAAAGCTAGACATGTCTACCTATATCATTCTGCAACACTTTTCACCAACTTGGCCATACTTTTAACATGCCATTACACATTTGGAGCTTATGTCACAGCTGCATACATTGCATTGCAGTTTCTCCACGCACCCAGACTGATTTGCTAACAAGCAAATCAACCTTTCAAGTCTCTCAACCTCTTTATTTCTACCTTCCTCTTGCCACAACCTAACTCAAAACGGTGTAATTTACATCAATTTCCGTATTCATGCCCATCTGTATTTAAAAGCTTTTTGTTTAATGTAGGTGGTATTGGAAGAAAATATTTACCACTTTGTTTGTACGTCCGCCTGTTATTAGGTGCTGTCTTTTGACTCTGAGGGACTTGCTGCCCATGTATCAGCATGCAACTTTTTCCCATTAAAAACTACCAGAAATGGGCCAAGTTTCACATATGTGGCTTCACGACCGTAATTACGACTCTGCGAAGGTCGGAGAGTGCAGTGACACCCAGGGATGCAAGGTGCTGTATTTTCGATGAGTGTGCCGTCAGGACGGCAGATTTGGTTTGATGGAGGAAAACAATGTATAAGCTGAGGTCAAATTAATATTATCAATGTATATAAATATATATATATATATATATATATATATATATATATATATATATATATATATATATATATATATATATACACACACATATATACCTTGATAGTAGTCATTGACTGCACCAGTATATACAAAGTGGTGCAGCTGGAGTGAGCAGTCTCTGCGCGTATTGATACTGCAAGTAACACTATGCAGAGCTGGTCGCCTTGGTAGTTTGGTCAAAAGTTTCCCATTCATGCGCTGGCATTATGGTGTAAATGGTGTAAAAACTTGTATGAAACATT
Organism: Hermodice carunculata; assembly: GCA_964020975.1. Classification (NCBI taxonomy): domain Eukaryota; kingdom Metazoa; phylum Annelida; class Polychaeta; order Eunicida; family Amphinomidae; genus Hermodice; species Hermodice carunculata. Next base: position 544,324 of record OZ026622.1, read on the forward strand.
TTAATGCATTAAACAAATGTGTTTGTAAGCCTTTTAACTAGCTGCAAGATAATAATTCCGTTTCTTCATATCTTAAAACTTTGAATTAATGGCGTGGAATCATGTGATCCGCTTCTCCTTTTTGTCTCGTCGAATATGACTTAGTCGATTACTCGAAAGCTTCCTTCGGCGCACTGTGCATGTGTTGCGCCCTAAACACAATGGAGTCAGTTCCTAAAGCACCACGCACGGTACTTTTAAAGGATATTCTTCACTAACCCAGTGGACCTGGAATCTGAGACCTTACAAGCTCAGCAAGGGATCCTGATGCTTAATATCTGGCTTAAGTTGAAGCTTCCAGTCTATGCTTGCAAAATATTGTATTTTGTATTTGTCACTTTTCGTACAGAACCAATTCCTGGTCGTTATTACTCTTATCCGCAGTCCGAACTCTTTTCACTCCATAAGCTAACCTGTCACTGTGTAACTTATATAAATATGGAAGTATTATTGTCCCATTGCACACCTTCTTTTGTAGAATTTTGACACAGGCTTATTAGCCCAAATAAATTAAATATCCGAATTGTAATTAAACACAGAGTTACTTCCTTTGATATTTGTTTCGTTGAACATTTTGACGCACCAGCTATGAATCTTGTTTTAAACATGGTTTTTATGTAATGTGGGTATCCATAAACCTAACTTGAATAGAGGAGTTCTCTTCAGAAATCTTGATATTAAAAACTTTTTGTGTATCTATCAAATCATCAATGAAATATTTGTGTAATTTATATACATCATTTTTTCTTATGTCTAAGATATTGTTTACACCAAGTTCATTTTTCAAAATATCCAGGTAATATTTTTTGCAGATGATACCAAAATTGTTACATGCCGTATCAGTGTTAGTGATTACAAATCTTTCTTGTTCTTCTTTGGCTGCTTTTGAAACATTAGGCTGCTTTAAATTTACCACACTAAAATTCTTAATGTGGGATTTATAACAATAAAGTGTATTTCTAAAGACTAGTTTCTAGTTTGATAGCCATGCTTCAAATTTCTGAAATTTGATTTTTTCTTGCTTTGTCCATTTCATACAGTAGGAATCAAAAGCATTAAATGTATCCTGAAAAGTAGTCAACGTTCAACTTAGGACATATCCGAAATCTTGTACCTTTTTTCATCAATTATTTTAAAACCAAAATTTTGCATTACATCCAAATAACCTGTAAATAGATGTTTGTGGTATGTATGAACAAAGTAGAAATATTTATTGTTATATATACAGTCAACATTTTGATTAGCTGCTATAACCTCAAGAGTAAATGAATGCATGTATATATACTTTGTAACGTGTTCAATTTAAGTTTTCTTTTTTAGTCAAACACCTTCCTGTTCAAATTAGTCAGTTAAAAAGGAAGGTATGTTAATTTTTTGGGGTTTGAGGGCTGGTATTTAAAACGTTTCTTCCTTACACCACCTCATCCTGGTTTTCTGGACAGAGGGGCTGGGATATAATGACAATGTATCTGGAGCAAGCGAAATTAAAAGTTATCTGTAACAGTACAGTCTGGTGTCTTAACCCTTGTCTGCTCAAATAATCCCTCCCCCAAGCGCCTGGCTGTAAAATGCCACCTGCTTGATGTTCTTATTTATATCTATCATTTATAGAAATCATTTTGAATGAAAAGCTAATGATACAACCTATAAAGATAACGTGGTCGAGATGATCAGCTTTTCGCAGAATGGAAAAGACTGAATCAAACTCGCGCCAGTTAGCACTGATGAAAACTGCGGTGGCAATTTCCTTCCAACCAGAATAGGTTAAAGGATGTGATCAGAAAGGAGTTCTGTTGCCTTTGTTTGAATAAAAAAGCGGGCAAAAAAGTGTAATTGCTATTTTAAATACCATACGCCAGCTGTCTGTCAGTCTTGAAGAGACTGGGAAAACTGCAACCAGACATAGTGCAGTTTGCATGATGTGTATTTCTGCGTCGATTAGGTCACACTGTGTAACACATACATAGCAGCCTTTACTAGGTACACTGCAGTCACGTGGTGTAACACAAACACAATGTCTGTTGTTAGAGTTGGAATTATGCATACATGATATGTATCACAAATTTATTTATCGCTGCCAGACTGTTTTGGGCATACACAATGTGTAGAACAAATGTGTCTGTAATACAAGACTGCATAAGGCGTGGAGAGTGTATTTTACAAAATATAGCTGTCATATCAGACTGTATAAGGCACACACTATGTGTATTATAAATGTGGCTGCGCTGTGTATTACAAACTGCTACCTGCTCCACAGTGAGGCTAAACCCATTGCATTTAACGTCACAGGAAATCTACTGCAGGCAAAGGATTGGATCTGCGCACTTGCCCATAGTGACCTGCGTGGACTTTTTGGAAGTTGCCACCAAGTCGCCATCTTGGGGACACCTGAGGTCTTACATGTAACTTTTGTGTTCATTGAACCTCAGAAAAAAATTTGAAAAGTAAAGACCATGATTGAATTTGGCCAAATGCAAAACTTATTCACTTTCACTTCATATTGATTGAATTGCTATCATATTTTTATATGTATTTGGTGATTGATTTGCTGTTTGATATTGCATACTATGTATTTTGCAGACGGCTTGTCTGACTGCATATTTTTTTTCTTTGAGGTCAATTTATCTGGCTGCAATTGTGTGAATATTATCATTGTTGGTCAGTTTATCTGACTGCAAAAATTGGACTGAATTTTTGCCTTATTTTCAATTTTTGATTTTGAAGGTCATGTTGGAATTCAAACTTTTCCCGCCAAAATTCAGCTGAATTTTTTGTGAACAAAGGATTGTAGAATTTGAGGTGCTAAATTTGCCTTATTCTAAGATGGCAGAGTTCTCCCTTCACACAAGGCCAACGATCTTGCAGACAGAGCTAACTACAGGCTAATTGCCATCCTCAACATACTGAGCAAAATAGCACAGAGGCATGTCCAGAACCATTTCTACCACTTCTTAAACTCTAGAAACTTAATTTATGTTTTACAATCTGGGTTCCGCCTCCTTCATTCTTGTGAATCAACACTCCTCCAATTAACATGTGACTGGTTTGAAGCTTTGAAAGAAGGAGACATCGGAGGCCTAATTTTACTTGATCTACACAAGGCGTTCGATTTGGTAAACCATGAACTTCTTATTAAAAAGCTGGAAATGTATGGTTGTGACCATACTAGCCTAAAGTGGTTTACTTCATTTTTAACAAAGCGGACACAACATGTGAAGATTAAAAACTCAATGTCTACCAAATCAGAAGTTCGCGCTGGGGTCCCTCAAGGTACTATACTAGGACCGACCCTCTTTCTTCTGTTCTTCAATGACATGCATCTACACACCACCCATTCAAAAATCTCCATGTACGCAGATGATACTACCCTATACACCTCCGCCAAATCTCTAGATGAGCTTGAACGCAAACTTTCCCAGGACGCTCAAAGTATCGGCGCATGGTGTACTGCAAACAAGATGGTTATAAATACTGAGAAGACCCATGCCATTATAATTTCCACAGCCCAAAAATCCAGGCATCTACAGCGAAACAACCTGAACATCAATATCAATGGCACCGACATAAAAACAGTCAAGGAGGACAAAGCCCTTGGGGTTGTCATTGATAACCACCTTGACTGGTCATGTCAGGTGAACAAAGTGTACAAGACTGTCAGCCGAATTCTTGGTCTCCTATGGCGTATCAAACATCATCTCCCTACGGAGGCAAGGATACTTTTCGTCCAAGCCTATGTACACCCTCACCTGACGTACTGTTGCAGTGTCTGGGGTTCCAGTCCTCAGATAAACCGTCTTGAAAAACTCCAGAAGAGGGCAATCTGCTTAATGTTTGACCTCAACCCCAGAGACTCTACCCAGGACAATTACAAACTATTGAACTGGCTACCGTTGAAAGACATAATTGACCTCAGGACAGTTACCCTAGTGTACAAATGCTTGAATGGTTTAACACCGAGTTACCTATCAAATTTATTTCATCCTCTTTCCAATACAACATCCATAATTACAAGATCATCATCAAAACGAAATTTGACTGTACCCCGACCCAGGATAGAAAAATTCAAAAATAGTTTCTTATACCGAGCCCCTTACCTGTGGAACAAATTGAACTATGAAACTCAAACAGCCAATATACTACAAATATTCAAAAGAAAATACCGAAGCCAGATATATGCCAATAACGGACAACACCTTAATAATCATATGTATACTTCCGCCTTTTTAACTGTTATTATTTACATGTGTGTATGAATTTTACATGACTTTTATGTATTATGTCTGTATTTTATGTATATATTTATTGAGGGCCACTGGAGGATAAGCTTGGCTTACAGTGTAACCCTCGTAAAATAAAGTTTCTATCTATCTTTCTATCTAAATTCAATATTTCTGTAAGACACAGGAATACACATTTTTTTTCTAAACTACGTGTTTGGAAAATAAGATTTTTTCTGTGATTCTTTTTTCGGAAATCTGAATCTGAGAACTTATAAATTTGTGTGCATGTGTGTACGTTTGGATATTCTGAGCATATGCAAAAAACATTGTGTCAGTCTGGTGTTTCAAGTTACTCCCCGGCCTACAAATATACAGAATTTCACTAGTGCATACACTCTGTTGCTTACTGATATAGTTTTTTGTGATTCTGAGGTGTTTGATTGGTGAATCCTGGCTCCAATCAATGTTTTGCAAATGCTAGGGCATTAGAAACATTACCAGGAATTGGTGCAAGCAATTGTAAATTTGTGCAATGACTTGGAAGTGGAAAACACCTTGTTAACATATGATCATCTGATCAAGGCAAGTATTTTACCAGCAGAAGCATGGTCCAATGTGTTAGAGGAAGGTAAGATTAGCTTCAAGATCGAAATGGAATTCGAAGAGAAGTTTGTGCATTATGATCCAGATATGGCAAATATGATGGAACATATGATGCAAAATATGATGAAAAGTATGTCATTAAAAATAGAAAATACCATCACAGGGTTGTTTGGAGATATGGAACAAAAATTTAACACCAATCATGCTCAGTTGCAGCAGCAAATTGATGACTTGCGACATGTTTGTGCTTCATCATTACAACAAGTGAACTAAGCTACAAGTCTGCATGGTGCAGTAGGAGAAAGTTCACAACTACAGCCACAAAACACAGTGTTGCAACAACCACAGATACAAACCACAGTGGTGCAAGAACCACAACTACAAAACACAGTGTTGCAACGACCAAAACCACAAAATACAGTTTTGCACCCATCACAGCCACAACAAGCTATTTTATGCAAGATCTGCATCAAATTACAACTCACTCCAACTTTAATTTCCCTCCGCCGGTGACACAAAAACCATTTCTGGTTTCCTCCACACCGCATCCTAATGTTGGCAATGAAAACCCCATTTACTGCCACAACAGTGAAATATGCCAATATCATAGAATTTCAATATTCTACTGCCAGGATATCATGTCCCACCCACATGATTTCATCAAACTCCTCCTTCTCGAGTCCTCAACCGCCATTCTACACATGCCAGCCCCTGCATTTAAATCAATACATCAACAGGTAAATGCTGTTCAACCAGAACAATCTGCTCAAGGTCAACACAATGTGGCAGAGCCAGCACCATTGAATGTTACATCACAACAGTACAGCCTATACTAATGAATGCAAGACCACAACCAATACAGGGTCAAAACAATGTTGGACAACTGGCTCCAGTGAATGTTGCACCACAAATGCAAAATAATGCTGACAGAGGAATGCTCTGTGTTCAAAGAAAAGAACCTCCTGCAGCAAAGATAGCTATGTATAATGAAAAACAAGATTGGAGGCCATGCATCCTCCAGTTTGAATTGATGTCAACACAGTATGGATGGCTTGAAATGGGCAAGGTACATGTATATAGGATGATCGACGGATTAAGAGGAAGAGCATTGAATTTTTTTTGGCAATTTGGACAAGGACTTGAGGGAAAACTATGACCAGCTGACAGGAATGATGGATCACAGATTTGGCAGATTACATCTGCCTTCTAGTATATGACACCAACTGTCAACTTTACACCAAACGACAGATGAAAGTCTGGAAGAATTTGCTGAGAGAGCCCAGAAATTAGCCCAAGACAGCTACCCAGAGGCAGGTGTAGCTGCACTAGTGATTCTTTGTGATCTGGCAAAAGAGGCTTTCCGTCGCAAATGTGTTCACCAGAAAGCAGCTACAGAGGCAGCAAATAAGGAACCTACTGATATAGAGACAGCGCTTCACCAGGTGAAGACTCATCAGCAAAATTACACAATTATGTCTGGAAAAAAGTATCAAGTCAATGTCTTTTAAGCAGGAAGATGAGTTTTTGGTGAGAAGTACATCTACAGGTATCCAAAACATTAAATTTCTGGATGAACCTGTAGCGTCTTGGATAGAAAATCCCTTGTTGGGTGCTATTGAAACTGGTATCAAAGAAGGTCTGAACGGTAAGGCCAGCCTTTTTGAGACGCTCATGGATGCTAATGGAAAACAAGGGTCCAGAAGCCCTGACAACAGGAATGATTTCCAGCAAAAAAGGCCAAAGCCTTAATTTTTAATCTTGGTTTAGGTTTTCTACCATATCCTGATTATGTTGTTGAAAAAACATATTGTCATTATGGAAGATAACATCATTCCTGCCATATTGTGTTGAAATGGAGACACTGAACATTCACTTTGTAAAGCTGTTCTTACTCACAGAATCGTTGTCCCCCAGATAGCAGGTTTCAAGGTGCTGTTACCATGCAGAATGTAACCAATGGAGATTATGTAAAAACAGCAGTTCCTATCAGGGCCAAGTTGGTTTTTCCTGCTATTCTGGTTAGTGGACAGGGACAAACACCAGTGGATTTCATAAACCTTAGTGAGAAGTATGTCACTTTAATGTCTGGTAAATTATTTGGCTGTGCTGTCCCCTAGGATGAGGGTTTGGAATTGTTGTCAAACATAAAGACTGACACTTTACAGAATAGATCACTTTCTGTCAGGAGTTGAACTTCCACTCAAGAAACATATGGTGGTGGTATGGATGACATGAAGGTACTTTCTTCCAGTCATAAAGAAGAAATATATAATGTTTGCATGCATGTTGTGTACACCTCAGATACCAAGAAAATAGACTTTTTTACCCCAGTTCTCTTTTCCCTACTCAAGTCAAACACTCTTTGAAGCCAGGCGCTGATCACTGTGCACACACTCTCAGCCAGCTTGTTTGTCACTTTTTATTGATATTTAGATATTTTGATTACTAGAACAGCTAGCCCTAGTCCAGTTTCCTTTGCTTCATGGTACAAAATAGATGTACAAGTTCATTTTCTGTGAGCCAATTTTTGTGATTAATGTGTCAATTCAATATAGCATTTTCCAAAAATTTAACATGATTACCACATTTTTGTTTAAATTTAAAAAGAAAGGATGCTGGATGAAGCTAACTAGAGCCCCTGATCTATTGACTAAAGTGCTATCTCAATGATTACATAATAGCAATTAGGTTGTGTGACCAGGTGATGTTTGAAGTCCAGATCAAGTCTGAACCCTGCACCCAAGGCTTGCAAGGAGAAATGGCGGGGGGGGGGGGGGGGTTGAAACCACCCTATGAATGGCTCTTCGTGGGGTATGTACACAGCATGGGTAATGTGAAGACGACTCCTTCCACAATGCCCAAACACCTACAAACTTTATTAGAAACATTAGGAGAACATTTGTCAACAGAATTTAGTTTCAAGCTTGTTAACTGAATGTGCTAATGTTTTTTCAGTAAATGATTCAGACTTGGGGTGTCTTTAACTGATGTAACCCATGAAATAAACACCCAAGGAGCTAGGCCAATCATGCTAAGGATGAGAAGGGTTCCCCTGGGATTGGACACAGAGGAAGAACAACAACTGCAATAAATCCTTGATGTTGGTGTTATACAACCTTCATCATCTGACCAGGCATCACAAGTTTTGGTAAGGAAAAAAGATGCAGGAGTTTGCTGGTGCAGTGACTACTGTGAGCTGAATAAGGTAACAGTGAAAGATGCGTACCCTCTGCCTTTAATAGAAGAGAGTATTGACACTCTGGGTGATAACATGTATTATTCTTCCTGTGACATGGCCAGCTTATATTGGCAGATTCCTGTAGATGTAGCTGATCATCACAATACAGTATTTTTAAGAAAACATGGGTTGCTTGAACATTGTTGTATGGCTTTCAGCCTTTGTAACATGTCAGCCACATTCATACCAGCCATGAATCCGTACTTTTAGCTGTTCTGGGTGATGGGTTGATCCTACGAAAGTCTTTCTCTGATCACCAGCAGAATCTTAGGGTCATTTTTGAGTGTTTCAGAAAAATATGAGATCAAGCTGGAACCTTAAAAATTTTTCCTATTTCAAAGAGAGGTTTAAGTTCCTTAACAGAATTGTATGGAAGGTTGGCGTAAAGGTTGATCTGGATAAGATCAAAACCCTAAAATACTGGCCAGAGCCCAAGAGCACTAAGGAAGTAGAATCCTTTCTTGGTGACGTAAATTACCACCGAGATCAAATTCCCAAGTTTGCTAAAGTAGTTAGCTGTTTATATCAATTGACAGGTCCCAAAAGTAAGTTCATATGGGAAGCGAAACATGTGAGGCTTCTGAAAAATGGAAATCTGCGCTCATAACAGCTCCAGTTCTAGCTTTTCCCTGAGAAAGAGGGTATTGCATGATCTAAGGGTGGTCGGCTTGTCTGACTCCCGACATTCACGCATTACATTACGGTGGTTACTGGTGTTTATGGAAGTGTAAACACTAATTAGGTGGAGAATGTACGTTTATTAATATTTTTTCATACATGTGTTGCAGTACATATACATGCATTACTGTATAATCTGTGCAATAAAATTAGCCTTATTTCGCTCTTTCTTCTACCTTCAGGATAGCAGTTCACTGCATGGAAATGTGATTGCAGTTGGAATTTAGGCTTTTTTTGAGTAAAACTCTTACATTATATATTGAAAATTGCATGATGGTTACAATTTTGGCATTCCTCAAGTAAATTCATATTCTTGAAACCTTTAAAATTAAATGGGGAAAGAATGTGTATTACGAACTGCTTTCCCATCCAGAACGAGGCAAGATCCATTGGAGTTAACGTCACAAAGGAAATCTACTGCACGCGAAGGATTGGATCTGTGCACTTGCCCACTGAATTTGATATTATGCTGACGTTATTGCTTGCCATCGCTAATTGACTGTATTGACTGTTGTTTTCTCGGACAGGACACCTTGAGGTTTCAAGCTAAGTCTTACATGATTATTTGACATGCATGTTTCCAAAACATACAGGGTTAACCATTCAAAATCCAAAATCTATCACTTGCGCCAAAAAATAAAAAGAGACATGGTAGGCATGCCAGTGTTTGGTTCTCCTGACTTGTGTAAAGCACACACAATGTGTATTACAAAGAAGCTGTCCTAGCAGGGTGTGTAAGACATGCACAATGTTTATTACAAATGAACATGTCGTAGGCAGACTGAAGAAAACATACACAATGTGTATTGCAAAATAATGTAGATTTGTCAGACAGGCCAGGGCAAACACAATGTGAATTACAGATATTGGTGTCTAAGCCGGGCTGTATAAGACATTCGCAATCTGTATTACATATATTGGTGTCTTAGTCAGGCTGTAAAAGCCAAACACAACGTGAATTACAGATACTGTTGTCTTAGCCAGGCTGTATAAGGCATACGCAATCTGTATTTCATATATTGGTGTCTTAGTCAGGCTGTATAAGCCAAACACCATGTGAATTACGGCTTTTGTTGTCTTAGCCAGGCTCTATAAGACATACGCAATCTGTATTTCATATATTGGTGTCTTAGTCAGGCTGTATAGGCCAAACACAATGTGAATTACAGATATTGTTGTCTTAGCCAGGCTGTATTAGGCATACGCAATCTGTATTTCATATATTGGTGTCTTAGTCAGGCTGTATAAGCCAAACACCATGTGAATTACGGCTTTTGTTGTCTTAGCCAGGCTCTATAAGACATACGCAATCTGTATTTCATATATTGGTGTCTGAGTCAGGCTGTGTAAGCCAAACACAATGTGAATTACAGATATTGGTGTCTTAGCCAGGCTGTATAAGGCATACGCAATGTGCATTGCAGATATTGGTGTCTTAGCCAGGCTGCCTGAGGCATACGCAATGTGCATTACTGTCACAGACAAGCCGTCGAAGCATACAGACGTTTTTTTTTTTGTTGTTGTTGTTTTTTTTACCAATGCAGCTGTCGAGTAGATAATCAAATGAATCCAAGCTTGTTTAATGGGAGATGTAAAATGACAGCGTTGCCTTATTACATATTGTATTGTTAATATTTGGTATTAAAATTCACCCGCCACTTTAATTTGTTACAAGCATATATATGAACCAAGATTGTGAGAACAGCCTATGGTAAACTGGCCAGCCCACGACACACCCACGCATAGTTTGAATGGGATCCGAGCAACACTTATCTAAAGTGTCGCAGAAAAAAAGGGCAATGAAAAGTGATACTCAGACGGTTTACCTCTATGCGTCAATATTTCCTCCTGTTGATCACAATGCAAATTAAAAAAAAAAAAAAAAAAAAAAAATCGAGAAAAAACACCACGCAGTGAATATATTTACACAATATATTTGTGAGATCCCGAGTCGAGGTACATTCCTATCAAGTTCAAAGAGAATCCAGTCAGTGGTTTTGAGGAATTAAAAACTGAGCACAAAATTGCATGACATTTGAGCACAAATTATTACTGCAGCAGCTGTACAACACTCACAAGAAGTCCGACAAGGATATATGGTAATCGTTGTATGTTTTTTTTTTTTTTGTTTTGTTTTGTTTTGTTTGTTTGTTTGTTTGTTTGAAGAGGATGCATCCGGATGCCTTGGATAAGGAGTACAACATTAAAATGTTACGCAATAAATACATATTTTTCCCTAATAATAGCACCACCAGGTGAAAAAAAAAGTGTTTTGAGTGACTACAATTGTTCGTGTGTAATTTCAAACAAGTTGTCGAGCTGCATGTGTAGAGCTACACGATGTAAAGTCAACCCCAAATATACGGTTTACATTTTGCTTTAACATTAAATGTTGTAAGAAAACGCAAAACGTAAAGTCTCGTGCCAAAAAAATGAAAAGTAAACGCAAAATGGAATGATGTTAGGTATTATCACTTCAGATTTTTTATAGCGTTGCAGCACTTCAAATTTTCTTTGGAACAGATCAAGTGATCGTCATCGTTTTACACACATAAAATCTGTTCAGGATGAACTCGAACACAGGGCAATCTCGAACATTTAACCATTGGCTTCCCATTTTGAAAAAGAAAAAGAAGTATGGTCAGGAAAAATTGCAAACCTTTAATTTTTCATGACCATAGCCCGGAATTCCTTCATGGATCACTATAAACTTGCCTCTTTACATTTTGCGTTGACTTAACATTTTGTGGTTTCAAAGCTTGTTTGTCATTTACATTTTGCGTATTCTTAGGTTTTGCGTCAAAATTAAGTCACGCAAAATATGAAATTTACATGAGCGCTGTCATAGAAAACTTTCCTAGATTTTGACCAAAAATGAATCACAAGAACAATAGTGATGATTATGATCATAAAATAGTAAGCGTTTGAACACACGCGGCAGGGTTCTACCCAAGGTATATCCCCATTTAGTTTAAAAAGGATCTGGCCAATGGTTCTGCAGTATACCTATAGTTTTATGGGTTTAACATGTCTTCTTCCTGCTGATGCTATCGAGTTTTTTGACAGAGCATGTAAACGATATATGTCTGCGGCATGGTGTCTGCGCAGAAATCTGCGGGATCCATCAGGTTATGTACATGGCCACAATTGTATATAGTTTTAGATGATTCTATGTGTATTTTATCTATTATCTTTGTATATATGTCATATGTGCATTTGGACGCACCGTGAAGTGCCCCGGTTCACGGTGCCCCGATGTAAAGGGGTAGTTTTTCCGAATAAATGATTAATTATTAAATTATTATTAATATATACATGCCTTTACGCAGCGCACTGAGCATGGGAAAACGTATCTTCATTCGCATAGTTTCAAATTTTTTGTTTGAAATCATAAACCAATTACGGTTTCAAAACCAAAAAACATAATCACCAGTCCATCCGTCGATTTTTAGAAGTCGAAAATTGCATAAAAAAGGAAGAAAAATTGTCATGAAAAATATCAAAAATGTCAGCGTCGTTTGCTGAAGAGATTCATGTCTAGGTGCATCCAAATGCACTCTCATGTAATTTCCAAGCAATTGACCCCACAATATTAGTAGAGAGCAAGAATTTTTGAAATTTTATCAGCAAACAAGATAATCATCAAGACATATTCTCTGCTGACTGGAATCTGCTGTTTCGGCGAATGCAGTCTTTACAGTCTACAGATGCACTGTATTATCATTGCTCCCCAACTATTGACCAAAAGTTTAATACTACCAGCCAATATATCAATTTGACTGTTCAAGGTCACAAATGGTAAAACTTAAGAATACCAAAGAAGCTACATAGATACTTTCATATCATTGGTTAACAGTAACCATGCGCCTAGCATCAAGCACTATTACCGAGATTTAAACAAGTACGTCGGATGTGCTATATCAAAGCAAATAAAAAAACCCCAAAAAGCTCGATCTCTACTTAAAAAAAAAAAAAAAAAAAAAAAAACGAAAACACTGCATATGCATCCCCTGTCACAGGATGCATAATCATTGCATCATCATCTCCTTCACAAAGTTAGTGGTCCACCAGGGGAACACCATTATGTAAAAGCAAACCATTCCATATACACGGTTTTCACGACATTGCAAAATATGCACTGTATTTCTTAAGCAATATTGGCACTTACTGACACATGGTGCCAAAACTTGATTTTGACTTAGTCAAAATATAACATATCCTTATCATTTTCGTACATTGTGATTATCTTGTGTTAGATTATATTCTGATATGATTTCAAATAATTCTGTCGCGCTGGATGCGAAGTCCAAAATAGGCAAAATACTTAAAAATGTATTACAAATATGAATATAAAAATTGTAGCACCACAGAGTTGCCAAAATGTGAACTAAGTGACTAAGGATGATCCTGTATGAACTCTTAAAACTATTGGTTCCGCAGTTCCTCGGGGAACAAAATGATTGATAAATAAATTGAATGAATGAATAAATAAATAAACAAACATTCACAAAACTCGAAAGAAAACAATGCATTTTGCAATAATTTTTTCTAGTTAAGTTCTTTGCAAAAGTTAGTAGACTCAGCTGTGTGTGTGTGTGTGTGGGGGGGGGGTTATGTGCGTATTAAATCATTAATTAATGCGAATGTTATCTCGAAGCCTCACATCGGAGTGAAGTCAATAAAAAAGGCAAGATATTTCGTCTTGAAGACTTTCATTTTCTGAGGACTTGTATAGGCAGGCAGGTGATAGATTGTGTGCATAGGTACGTAAGCGGTAATGACAGGGCTCTCGTCAGTCGCTATATGAATAATATATCGTTTGACATTAACGTTACCCTGGACAGTTGAAAAGGTGATCTGTAACGGACAACACGACGGCCTAATAAATAATACAAAATATATGACCAACTATCAAGGGAGGAAAACGCAGTATGAGAAAATATGAGGGTGGTACAACCTGCTCCTGCAACCTAAAACCTGAATGGTCAGTGCGGCGCGCAAGTTCTTAGTTGTACAAACGGGAGCAACAGTGCCGCGTTTGCCGTGTAGTTCTCACCCCCCCCCCCCCCCCCCAAGAACACCAAACAAACAAAACCCAGTCTCTCTACGCCCCCCCCCCCCCTTTCCCCAGCCGTTCCATTTACTGTCTAACTCTAAACCTATACATTGATTAATATTTTTGCCTTAGTTAATTTCTTGGCGCATATATGCTTATACAAAGCATGATTTCGAAATACTTAGACGTGATTTTTTCCTTAATATCTAGCTGGGGGGTAGAGAAAAGATAGCCCAACGGGAATCTTAGGCGAGCTCCTGATGCAAGTTCCCGTTATTGCGAATGCTACTGAAAGTAACGGCTTTTCTCATTCTATTCTCACATGGTTCAGCATGCATACATCCGCTGCTTTACAACCAGAGGCAAAAGTTAGCAAACAATAATTACAGGTACATTCAGCACAGAACACATTTTTTATTTTACAACGTACAGTGAAACCTGTCAATTGCGGACACCATTAGGACTGAGCAAAATTGACAAATGTCCACCTCAGGCAGTGGCTGAACTTTGCGACCTCTAGGTAAATAAACATATACATGCGCATGATAAAGTACCCTTTCATTCATCGTAACAAAAACTGACACAAGGTTTTAATCCCTTTTGATTGCGGATGAACCAATATGTTTGCTTTCACATTCTCGACAACTTGCTTGTGCTATTGATAACTTTAGTCAATTTAAAAACATGCAGAGGTTGGTGCACCGTTTGGGACTGCGATTTCAGCTGTGTGCGTTTGTTCAGGCATTATCACTGTATACACCTGTCCAACTGGCAATTGAAAGTTGAGAACAAGGGAATTTGCAGTGACTGGCTTTTGTTATATGTTGTGCCCACATTAGGCATGTTATTTTTTTTGCATTTGGGACTCTGAAAAGTGTCTTTAATACACATTAGACAGGTGTGCTCAATTGGGAGGTGTCCCTCAAATGAAAACTGACTTGAAATATTCGGGACTGGGGAATTCTGTCCACCTTACAGAGGTGTCCATATTACGGAGGTGTCCACAGGGACATGTTTTACTGTATATGTATGTTGAACTGCGTGAATCAAATTTTTGCAGCTTCGGCATAGCCATTCTACTTTCAGACCATAAGAATCTTACTTGTCATGGCAAAAGGATTGCCACAGTAATAATTGAAGTCGCTAGTTGGATGATGAAGAAGAAGAAGAAGAAGAAGAAGAAGAAGAAGAAGAAGAAGAAGAAGAAGAAGAAGAAGAAGAAGAAGAAGAAGAAGATTTCACAATCAGTCCCTCTTGCAGAAATGCACGTCGACATTAAATCTCTGACTATAACTTAGTACTTTAAAGGTTAACCTAGTCGACAACAAACCGGGTAAGCCGTGAACCAAACACTTGTTTTAGAACTTATTTTCATGCCATAGTACCCATTTCCCTTTTCAATATAGGATATATGGATTCATTCCCGCATACAAGGCTGTATTTTATACGCAACAAAAAGAATCTATATGTGGACATGGACTTGTTTTAAAATTCCAAACGAAATCGCCAGTTTTTGCCTTGCATGACTGTCATACACATCAATCAGTGACTGTAATCCAGTTACACGTGAAAAAAAAAAAACACAAAACAAAAAAAAAACAAACAAAAAAAACAACCCCCCCCCAAAAAAAAACAAGCACTTTAGTCGGCATAAGCACATCTATTACGATAATGGACGGTCCCTTGTGACATTTGCATTACATGTTGGACATCCACGTTAGAACCCGAGTCGTGTTTTGAACTACACATTGGAAACTTAATGGTACATGCGTTTTTCGGGAAGATCATATTGATATTCTACATATCACGTTTTCTCAAGACAGTTACTTTAAAAGCATGTTTCAAATCGCATTTCTGCGGTCAGGCATTGTTTGTATGGACTGAGCAGCTCTGAGTTTACATATACTGGGCTACACTTGTGACAAAATCCATGTTGGGGATACCATGGCTCTATGTTGTCTACCGCATAACAAAATGCCAGATCTAGTTGTTGCCTACAATCACAAATCAGATCACACTCTGTCTTATCTTTACTGCCCTTTGTCTGCTGCAGGAACACAGCATATTTTTTTTATTGTCAGGGTGATAAAAGTGTCTTGTCCTCCTGCTCATGGACTTTTTCACCAATCAGAAAGTTAATCATTATCGCCTTAGCTATTGGCAGTATTTGCACTATGTTGCATTGAACAATTATTCATAGTTTAATATTATTAAACTATGATTGCCAAACAGACGAATTTGTAGAGCCACTTATTCAGAGTAGCAAAAGGGCTGACCAAATCAAGTCGAGAAACGGCGGAAATTGGTCTGCTTTGCAGTTGTCTGCGTGGTAGACTCTATTGTTTTTTTGTTTTTGTTTTCTGAATTTTACATTAGACTAGGACCAAGGCCCCTTCACAGGTAAGCTTTGCAGGTAAGATCAAGTAAAAAAACTCTGTGCGACATTGCACACCTACAATTGTTCTCGCTTTGGGAAACGGTGTAATAATTCTGACCTGTGAGGAGCTTTTAAGGTGCCGGGGTTTACCTGAGACCTTCAAATCAGTGAAATTGACATTTTGTTACTTTTGCAATAATGAAGTGCTAATCCTTATCCATGCCAAATAGTTTCACTGCAACATGTTGACTTCTATGGAAAACTTTAAGGTGAACAGTGAACACAAACTTTATGGAGTCAATCAGTCAATTGGCTGTTAGATGTGGTGACTGATGGTGATGTTTAGATTACCATTCACAGTCAAAGCCTCACTGGATGTGTTTTTACAGGTAAGCGTATTATTTCTCAGGTGACTAATTAGACCACTGTATTGTTTGTTAGTGTGTAGGTCAAAGGTATGGGAGAGTTTACGGAATTAAAATTTTAGTCATCCTTCTAACTGGCATGAGCAGATGTCATTTGTGAGCAATTTAAGTCAGCAAATCCCCTTGGTTATCTTTGGCAGTGAATATGTCAGAAACATTTTTTACAAGACTTGGTAATTTTGAGAAAGCCTCACTCAAAACAGGACAGATGAATCTTCGAGACATTGACGGCTAATGTGAAGACAAGAGTATGACTTAGGTAACCATGATTTTTGTTCGGCAATATTCCAACTTTAAATGCTACTTTTTGAGTTCCAAAATTGAAAAAGTTATCAATGTTAATTGCAGACTCTTAAAAATTCAATAACACAAGACCATCCCTGTTAACGGGAAAAAAAACGGTTACCTATGTTATACTATTGTCTTTGCATGACTATTGATTTTAACTTTTTTTTTGTTTTTGTTTTATTTTTTTTTTTTTTTTTTTTTGTTTTTGTTTTTTGTTTTTTTTTTGTTTTTTGTTTTTGTTTTTGTTATTTTTTGCCAAAAGTTTTGTTGTGATCCTTTCACAAAGTGTAAATCAGACCAAAAATAAAATGTTTCTCACCATTTACAAATTAATCAAATTTTAGAATAATTATTGTTACATACAAACAAACTACATATATTAACAAAACCAAAAATCTTTGATTCGATGGGCTTGTATACAAAAGCAGAGACACAGTGTTAATTTTTGTTCCACTACGTTTTGTGCACCCTAAGTAAGAGCAGGCACCTTAAAGTAATCCCGATTCCTGAAGTTGTTATGTAAGACACCTCGTTACTCTGCAGTTTTCAAATCCGCATCGCCCTGCGGATCTCTTCCTGTTTCCATTTCTTTGCCATGTAATAAGAGCGTTTCAGTAGGAAGGATTATTGCATTTGATCATTCATCACAGTATATAATATAAATGAAAAGTGGCTTGCAGTTTTATCTGGTGAAGCCAACAACGTAGCGGACTCTCTGGAGTTTCTGGTCAACAGTACTCAACTTAATTAATACGGCAGCAGGGCACACCACATGGCAACGCTGCAAGTCCAGTCATTTTAAAATTTGTCATTAAGGGCTTACTTGCATGTTAGTATGTGTATTCTTCTTATTTTTACTTGTTTCTCATTGGGTATTTGGGTTTGCAATATACATTCCCCTTCATGAAGGTTTTAATCTGGATAATAAAACCGCCACACATACATCGGTATCGTAATGGTGACATGAACCGATATGCTTTAAGCGACATTACATGTACGTTTGTATGCTTCCTAAGCAGTAATGTGGACACTAACGGACTTCAGTTACTTTCCCTGTGCACACGCATTTTGTCAAATGAGAAATCGATATAAAAACAATTATAAAAGTATGAGAATAGATTTGAATGGAATTTGTTTGTCTTACAGGTCATGCATAGCCCGTATTGAATACTACACGAGCGATAGTGCCAAATGTGCTTCATTTCCATTCTGATTGGTCCCAGTGCAGCACAAATACCAGCACCTTATGGCCAGTGTCCGTCTTTAAACAGTATTAATACAGTCGACATATTGAAATGTGAAAATTAGAAAATTTCTCAAAAAGGCGAATGGGTCAATAAATAAGTAAAGATTTAAAGAGCTAAAAAGGAGGACCATATAGACATTTAGAAATGATATTTTAAAAGGAGCCGCACATTCAATAGTGATGCGTGTGTGTCTGAAATCAGGATGCAATATAAGTCACCCTGCAATTATATATATTTGGTTTGTTTTCGAACACTAATATACACAAATTATAGGTGCTGTGCATGATGGTCTTATTTTTGCTTCAGTTAACTCCTGGGGAGGTAGAGGTATCACTGGCAACTTAAAGTTCCTGCAGACCACCGTAAAAATTCTACACCATGCCAATTAAATACCTCGTCCGGGCTTAAGTTGTTTTTGGGCTCATGGATACGTATGATTGTTTACATCAGTATGGGTCAGTATGGTGTGATCGGTCACATCACTGCGGTAATTATTAAACAAAAAAAATAAAAATTGATATTCAGGGACAAGTATGAACATCTTTGGGGAGGCCAAGGGATTTTCAACGACTTATATTCAGTTGAATGTGCGGAGGGAATAACATGTACCTTTCATTGTGTGTATTCATGTGAACAGTGTTGGCTGGCCTCGACAGTATTGTATTCTAATAATGTATACTTCTGTCTGTCCTGTAATTGTGATGTCTGATCTTTTTGTATGTATGTCCATGTCGATGTTACGTCAATGTGGTGTCCTGTGGCCCGTCTTTATCTTTTGTACAGCATTTGTATTGTTCTTTTATTTCTTTTTTTCACGAGAGGGATTTATATAGGCAGAGCCTGTTTCCCGATCGCTTTTTTAAATAAAATATGTTTAAACCATTGTGTGTATAATATGGTGTACCAGTGTGACTGTAACAGCATTTGTTAGTAAGACATGCCGCGTGCAAGGTGGATCTTATAACGAATGTCGTGTGCATGGCCCACCTGAAGTGTGACACTGACTGAATGCATTTAGCTTCTGACCCTGACACATTGAGTACAATCCCCGCAAACACGTCTCGGCTGGAAACAAATGAAGCTTGGAAGTTGGCGACTGCTCTCCAGTCATGGCAAAATGATGTGCAATGGAGCTGCATCATCTATCCCACAATCCGAGAAGAGAGTGAAGTGCTTTGTTAAACTGATCCAAAAAGCTGGCTATCCTGTACATCTGGTCAGCATACAAGTGGTGAACTTTTCAGTAGAAAATACCTCGAGTAAACGGCGTAACTGGGTAAAAGTGAGTCAATAGGAATCAAGCCATTCGTGAGATAGAACTATTCCTGGAGTTAAAGACGGGATGAAGTTTAAGTGTTTAGAACTGGGAATGTAATCATGATAGGAATTAAAAGAATGACGGTGGTGCAAATATGGTAATTACAGTGATATTTGAATTGGAAATATTGACCTAACTCCACATGTTTTAAATCAAGAAGGGTCCTTGCTTAAATTGAAATCACTAAAGGGCAATGTTACGACGACCACCACATTTTCCCCCACCCTCACCGCCCACTACCATATCTATCACTACAACCAGTACATTCACAACCACCACATCCACCTCCAGATCCACCACATCCACATCCACAGCACCATATCCACCACCACCACCAGAACCACATCCACAGCGATCACCACAGCCATATCCACCACCATATTCACCACCATATTCGCCATCACATTCACGGCCACATTTACTACCACCACACCCGCCACCACAACTACCACTTCCACCACCACTACCATCACCACCACCACCACCACCACCACCTCCTCATCAAGACTACCACAAATTATCAAGTAAAAGGCTACAAACATGGTATTCTGAGTGCACAGTAAGAGTTCAATTTAGTGGTCACAAATAGAAACCCTTGTCAAATATGTGATCAGACTGCAGAAGAGATGCCAACCTAAAACATCAATAGTATGTATAACACATCACATGAATCTGAACAACAGAGTGCATTTCTGTTTTTTGAACTCTCCCAGTCTCAATATATGTCACCTTGCGCGTGAAATAAATACGGAAGAAGACACTTTTCTCAATCCAAGAATGAAGAATGTGGTTGTGTGGGATGACTTGTTGACCCAAGTTGGGAAAGATACAAATTACAGATATATTTACGGAAGGGAGCCATCGTCGTAATCTGAGTGTCATTGTGCAGATGCAAAACCTTTATGGGCCAAATACAGTGACCATATTGAGAAATTGTCATCATCTTGTCTTGTTCAATGTGCCAGCCAATAAGTCAGCACATGCTTCCCCACAAATCTAATTACATGATTGAAGTTTGCGAGAGAGCCACAACTAAGGCCGTTAGCTGTTTACTGGAAAACTAAAGCCCCAGAATCCTAAACATGTGACAATAAAGATAAATATTCTCCCTGACAACAGAGAAAAAGCAGACAAAAAATAAAAGCAGGCTGAACCATTAATCGAGGGGTTGGAAACTTAAAAGATGGAGGCTGATGCACTAAGATGCCAGGAATTGATAACAACAGGTTTAAGAAGACTCATATTGTATTTTTACTGAGATAAATAAAACAGAAGAAGATGCACTGCTCCTCATACCAGCATTTTTTTTTTGGTGGTAGTATGTGTGTTAATTTCCATGAAGTGTAATTCAACTAAACTTTGATGTGCTAACTTATGTAGAGAGGTTCATGGAAACAAGAGATCTGTTCAAACGATGACAAGGAGTCCAGCCAAAGGTACAGACAAACAAAAACCCAGGTGCACTTCTCCATATACTGATTAATGATCCTTTAAAGTTTCATAACTGCTGAGTCAAAATGTTTTGCAGGTATGCATGTGGCGGGGACATAAAAAGCGGCAACACCATCTCACGTAATCTGTTGACACAACTTGAATAAGGAAAACGTCTTTGTTGTGGAGAAATAACGAGACATTACCACATCAAAAAAAAAAGTTTGTCAAATTGTACTATAAGTATATACCGTGCTGTATAAACATAGGACAACAAACACACGGAAAAATGAGAGAAAAAGAATAAGTAGTTTGTTAGCTTTCCAAAAATGCATAGTTTGTGGCAGTTTTTATGCATATTGATTGTTTTGTGATAGAATCTTTGCAAGCACCCTCAAAATAGCACTGAACCAGACGCTCATCCTTAGGATGCCAGCATAATGCCAATTAGTGGGAAGATTTGGATAAAATAACTTTAACTTTGAACTTGTAAGCATCTTTTTATAATTTTATATTTTAGATAACCTATATTTAAGCAATATACATTAGATTAAAATCTTGAATGAGAGACATATAATTTTCCTCCAATGTGCTCATTTTCGAACACCTCCTTACAGAAGAATGATTGTATTATAACAAAAACCATGGAAACCGTGTGTATTCACTGTTCATCAAAATGTTATTTCATTTGGCGTTGTTTTCAATTCGATTATGACTGGATTTTATCTTAAACCTTTTACCCTATCAACCTATTCGGTCTACCGCATTATTATGTCCGTGAAAAGAATATTAGGCTATCGAGAGCTGGTCATCTATGGAGGTAAAGTAAATGGTGATGTCTGCGAACATCTGACGCCTGCGCACAGCAAGGTGGAAGATGCTACCTTGATGAATTATGTAGCTGGGCTAACTATTGCACATTCAGTACATGTAATTACAGTCCTGGGAAAATATCCAGATATTTGCTGACTTATCTGTTTGGAGAACTATTTCAGATCAGCACAACTGTGTCAGACAGATCTTTTATTCCTCTTTGTGACGTGTGTGGGCGAGAACTCAAATCGACGAGTGAAAATGAAACTAATTTCTAATAGTGTACAGCTTTCGTACAATTGCAATGTACGTCTAATGTCCCCGGCTGAGGGGCGGAAGATTGCAGTGACTCTCCAGCACATACAATCTTCAACCAAACAGAGTGATATATCAACCATATCGCTTCCCTTGACAAGTGACATAAGTTGTTCATATATAGGACAAGGATGCACAATTAGTCTTATTCACAGATTTTGAAATGAACTATGAGTTGTATTCTAATCCTGTCCATTATATAGTGAAAGGTCACAAAGCATTATGTAACTGTAGGTAAACAGATAGAACAATGGCTGCTTGATTGTTACCTGGAAACTCTCCCAAAGTGACATCTGGTGCTCTGTTCTTTGTTGACTATCGCAGTTACACCAGTCCAGGGTTGTATAGTTTAGTGAGAGAGAGAGAGAGAGAGAGAGAGAGAGAGAGAGATAGAGAGAGAGAGAGAGAGAGAGAGAGAGAGAGAGAGAGAGAGAGAGAGAGAGAGAGAGAGAGAGAGAGAACCCGCTCTGTTTGTCCTTAATTGCAAAGAAAGAAAATTCGTGACTCCATGCCCACTCATTACTTTCTGAGCACGTTTTGATTCAATAAAGAAAATGGAAAAGTTGTGCGCATGAACAGAGGTGTGATAAGTACCAGGCAACACATTGGCCAAACTGGATCAGGGGAACAGCTGCTCTCACCCTTGGCCAACTTTCCCTGAAGCCGCCAAGTAACTTTCTTTAAAATACCCTTTTTGGTCGGTGAATGGGCAAGGGCAAGAACAGAAGGTTCAAGAACTGTTTAAAAGAGGGCACTGAAGTCAGTGGAGGGCTAGGGTTGTGTATTCCCATTACTTTACATTCCAATTTGTAACAAAATAACTTTAAAACTACTTCACATAGAAACACCAAATTTCAGACAACAAATCTAGATGCGGAACTAAATACGCAACTAAAAAATCATATAACCACAGCTACAAAAGTGACTGGTTTATGTAAGGTTGCCTTAACACACAAACTAATGGGTGTACACAGCTCTAGCCCTCCAAATGTTTGGGTATTCAGTTGTGTATTTGGGCGAATACACACCTTAGAGCTAATTCTGACCTTTCCTATTCTAATCAAACTTATTCAGACATGAAAACTATTGTCTACTTAAGGCACTCACAAAATTTGATGATTTTGCTGCAGACAGTAATTATTTGGGCCATATATTCCTTCCTTATGTAAGTGTGTGTTTCAACACACACTCGTCTGGTTTTCCTAAAATTCTTTCTTTCTTTCTTTCTTCTTTACCAGTGAATTTGTCCGACACTTTTATCTGACACTATCATACATACAAAACACCAAACTTGCCATGACTGTACCTTCATACAAGGAGCTGGGCCTTTTTTATGTAGAGGAAAGAAGATGATTAAAATTATGCAAAGCAAAGGCAATTGAAATTTTAAATCTTGAATATCTTCAAAAATATAGTAGATAGGGATGTCATTCCGCCTTCTGCTAGGGGGTTATTGACCATTGCGCATCTAATGAATTTAATACAAAAGTTGTGGCAATTTAAATTTTGCCAATTAGCAGCATTTGAAATTTGAAAACCAGTTAAATTATGCTAAGTAGCACCATTAGAAATTTTAAATCTTAAATAACTTCAAAGCTATAATAGATAGAGATGCCATTCCAACTTCTACTCCTGTGTTATGGACTAGTTGTACATTGCCATACCAATATGCTTTGAAGACGCACACCATGCTTCGCTATGCAGCAAATCATCTTTTCTAGTTTTAGGCTTGTTGTTTCCCTGAACTAGGTTGCCGTATTGCGCTGTTCATGCTCAGAAGCAATGTAATGTAGCGGCAGACTTCCGTGAATCCGCCATGCAATGGACCGGCGCCACGAGAGAATTCATAATTAGCGTCAAGATTGCCTTGTCCTTTCGTAGTTTGTTCACAGCATTATACATTTTATGAACTCAGTCGGGCAACAGCCGATAAGGAAACAGCTCCTCTTTGATCACACGTGTTGCAGCATGATACGGCGATGGCCAAACAAGGTAGGCCTACTGTCAGAACGGTGCTGTGAACAGTGGCACTGAAGTATTGGCAATATGCAACCGAGTAACAAATTTAAGTTGCCCAGTAGGCCCATGATAAGAAGCTTGTCCATTGGAATACTATTATAGCTGCTGCTGTGTAGATGATAGGAGATGCAAATATACCCTGCGCAGTTCATGTTTCTGCGATCCTACGTTGACCCCACGGTAGACCTACTGCAACACGCACAGGCGCTCGTAACGATGTCAGTCAAGCTTCGGTGCACTGCTACTATACGCGGAGGGGGGGGGGGGGGGGAGGGTAAAGAGGTTGGACCTGAAACATCAATGCGTTCAATCACCCACATAGGGCCATATCTGCAATAAAATATTGTGTATTCATCTGTGCAGTCAATTGTTTGTGCTAGTAAGATGGTGGCGGATGGGCCTAAAATCACAACGTCGTCACATGGAGCTCCTATATAGAAAAGTTGGAAACGTAGCTCACATCTGGACCACCATCCCGCTTCATGTTTGACATGATTTCGCCGTTTCTGAACACACCAACAAGCTGTAACTCACCAGTTTATTCCAAAACTATTTTCTACAGGTATATCACACAGATAATCAATTGAAATCCGTATATATCCACAGCAACAGGCCTATAATTGTCGAAAATGTCCCACAAAATCCATTTCGGGCAAAAAAGCAAAAGGTCCGCCATTCCAGCGCCAAATTCAAACGAGTATCCTTTCTATATAGGAGCTCCATGTGACGACGTTGTGATTTTAGGCCCATCCGCCACCATCTTATTAGCACAAACAATTGACTCAGACTGCACAGATGAATATACAATATTTTATTGCAGATATGGTCCTATGTGGGTCATTGAACGCATAGATGTTTTAGGTCCAACCTCTTTACCCCCCCCCCCCCTCCCCGCGTATATTAGCAGTGCACGGCAGCTTGGCTAACTGAACGTTACGAACGCCTGTGGCAACATGTGTTATAAAAGTGTAGGCCTACCTGCGTGTTTCGGTTGGCTGTTTCCCATTGTGTTTTTCCCCCCTAACCGGCACCGCAACCCGGTCAAGATTAAAGAACCTTTCTTATTCTTCGCCATGACCTGGCCTGTTCTTGCTATGACCGCCTCATCATTTATTTCTATAATATTCATCTAATAGCAATTTTGTTTCTTAACGAATTGGCTAAGAGCGGGTCTTAAGCAAGACTACGTCAAGGAGAAAACGTTGGGGAAAGTGTTCATCAACGCCCACAAAGCACAAATGGAAGGGTCCAATAGTGGCTAGAGTACATGGGGAATTCAGTATCAGCGCACACGGCGCGTCGCAAAAACTTTTCAATAACTCGCAGAGCAAATTCAGAATGGCCATCAGTGTCCATAATATACTAACATGCTCAACAACGCTTATAGCTACGGAAACATTGTCATCATCGCCAGCACTACACCAAGAAAAGTGTTCAATACAGTTGAAAACAGAAATTGGCATCAGCATCCAGCACAAATAGAAATCGTTCAATAGTAGATACATTACAAGCAAAGATGGCCATCAGTGGCCACAGAGCACGAATGAAATTGTTCAATAGTGACCAGGACATACAAAAACGGGCATGATCGCCAAACGTGTACAAAGGAAACGATTATCAGAACCCTGACCATACACCAAAATGACCAACAGTGATCGCCGCGCATTAAGCAAGCGGTCCCGTACACACCGCAAAGTAGCCTAAGTATCGTATGGCACATCTGAGAAAATCAACATCATTTCACATAGACACCTTAGACCTGTGTGCACGTTAGCTGCGTCCCCTTTACTCCGTGCTGCTGTTGTCTTTAAGTGGACCTGAATCTTAATCCATGTGTGCAGCCTGTCGTGAACAAGCAAGGATCGTATAAGGAGATAAACAATGGACCGCTTCAACCAAACTGTTTTTTTAATGTGGGGGATCATCGAGGATAGTTTTAACTGGTGCCCCCATTGCATTAGTATTGGGAAGAATATTAATCCAAGATATCTTCGCAATAAGACAATACCCGATGTTTCTCCCAGTCGAATTGCGCGAAATTGACTCTCTTCAGCATACAAAATGAAAGTCTGCAGTGTCTTTCCTTTTTTGTTGCCATTAACAATGCAACTACTATTAAATATTCAGCTATATGCCAAATATAAAGTGACATGGTCAAACCACATAAATCCCCTTGTATGCAAAGCCAGAAAACTAATTGGAATACTAAAACTACTACAATACAGACTAAATAGGCGTTCTTTGGAAATTATACACTTCACATATATCTGACCATTACCGAAGTATGGAGATGTATTTTGGGGTGGATGTACTCAGGCGGTTGCTTCATCGCTTGAAAGTGTTCAACTGGTTGCAGCCCGAGTAATAACTAAGACAACCTTTCGCACAAGTCATAAATCATTATACAGTGAGACGGGATGGGAGACTTTGGCTACACGTCGAGACAAACATAAATTAACATTGCTATAGAAGACAACACATGGGCTAACACCCGATTATCTTTATAACTTAATTCCAGGAAACGTGTCTTTTAGAAATGCATACAATGTAAGATAAAAAAAAAAATGATATAAGCCAGGTATACGCAAGAACTAGTATTTTAGGCAATTTTTTTATACCAGCCACCATTGAACAGTGGAATTTGCAATCCAATTCAGTTCAAAATTCAGATGATCTTGATACATTTCAGCGTAAATAAGACCAAGATAAACCAAAGGTTAACGATTTATTCTACATTGGCAACCGGAAGTAAACATTCTACGTTCCCGAATTAGAATGGGCTGCAGTCAGTTGAACCACGACTTGCATAAAATTGGCATCGTGAGTTCCCCTTGTGCTAGTGGAGCAAAAGTTGAAAATTCTTACCACTTTTCCTTTCAATATCCTCGCTTCATTACCAAACGTAACACTCTCCAAATGTTTATTATAACAATTTTCATTAAACATACTACTTAATGGAAGTGTGAAATGTTCAAAGCCGCTAATGTATAGCTCTCTTTGAATCTGTACATACGTAAATCATCCGCACTGGCAGATTCAGCTGAGGCCTGCACCGATTTCACTTGTTACCTTGTATATACAGTTATTATTTGTAATAAAGGTATGGATAGGCCTACAATTCAAGTGGCGACGTGCAGGTAAACTTCAATACGTTTTAAATGGCTATTTCAAACACTGTTTGTATTACACATCTCTTACAGTCAATGCAAAATACTTATTACTCGGACCACTATCTTTGACGTCCGGTGGTGTCGACAACTTGCATACTGTTATGTGGGCGTTAATATAGTGTCCTGTGGTTTGTGTCATTATATTTTACACGGTACTCTGTATTTTACTCTTTCTTTCGCTTGTATAGGTCTTGCCTGTTTTCCGATTGCATTAATAAAAACACAAACCAAAGTGACTTAGAAACATATTACGGATCGCACATTCCAAACAACATCTGCGAGCAGATAATTACGATCACAGCTTTTGTTAAAATGATATTTATAGCTTCAGACATGTAGTCGTTTTTGCGCTTCTGAATTATGATTTGCAATTTCTGACGGTTCATCAAATCTATTGATCATGTTGTTTTCCTTAAACAAGATGGTCTATCCCTATGGCATAGGACAAAATGGTTTGTTTAATCAACAATTCTCTCTAGTAGACCTGACTGAAACTTCATCCAGAAAACATGCTTATTATGTCTTCGTTCGCTGGTGGATTACAGCTTACGACAAAACGCTTCATCCACCTGCCACGAGAGTAGCAACAAATGGCCCCAAAATGGCTCACTGCGACTGCTGATAATATGCGTGAATCATCCCTCCGCTGGCAACTCACGAGGGCTCGTCTGCATTGCAAGTCAAAAATCTTTCCATGCAAAGTACCAATTTGCTTGTGTTTTGGGAAAAAAAAAGAAAAATACAGGTCAACAGCTTTCTTCGGAGCGCTCTGGGCACCATGTTCAGTTCACAGATGAAAGCTTTTGACTCACTTGACCCTTAAAGAGTTAAGACACTCGCTGCACTCATGTAATTCCATCTGACAGCCACACATTACGCGACCAATAATTAGTTAACCTGCAAGACAGCGTGTCGTCCTGTAACTGTCCAAAATATTATGATTAGCCACACGCGCTCTTCATGAAAACGTCGGATATCCTGGTTATATTATAGATTTATCTTGGTAGCACATGTAAATGGGTAGCTGATTCACAGCCACATACAAGTGACGTTCACTTATCGTCTGATTTAATTTACATGTGGAAAGTCATGTTGCGTTTTCTCAAAGGTAATAAATTCGACATTCAGTTTATAGTATGGTAAAGGGACTTTCAATATTCTAAATCTTATTAGCCGCCACCTTGCCGACAGATTAGCCGGCGGGACAAATATGGGACGAGCCACCTGGCGAGAAGTTACCGTTCAAAATATGATGACTCTGGTCCTGTTCCCACACAAATAAGCTTGATATAAGGAGTAAGTAACATCCTTTGTGTACCCATCGATACGCCCGTATCATGCTGAATTATTGTCACCGTTGCCTAGCGACAGAGTTGGAAATTTTGGTGTGAAATTAATATGCATATCTCGAATAGCTTGTGAATAGGAAAGGTTATTTAAAGCAAAGAGTCTAGATATCTAGACTCCTTCGAAGGGACTCAGCCGGCAGTTCGGCTGGTTTGTACATAACTCTGAGACCTGTAAAGAAATGTCTACTGCCAACATTATCCTAATCAAAAACACTATGATATGCTAACGGCACAAATCATGCTTTACATTGATAGGTCTATATTATTTCCATTTATTGTAAGTTCTGAATTTTTTAATTATTTTACAACAGCGTGGCAGCATTTTTGATATTCCCGTACAGCGACAATACGTATAAAATAAGGAAACTCGATCGGTAACAAGAAATAAAGAAAATTAAGTTTATTTTTGATGTGTATAATGCCAACGTAAATAAGGAACTGTTACCCGATCAACTTGCCGCGCTGGTTTTTTCTCGGTATCGTTACAGTTTCGCTTCGGTTTCTCGATAACATGGCATGGGAATTTGCGTGCAAAGATCGCTGTGTTACATACAAGAAACAAAGAAGGTTTTGATTTGAAGCATCACGCAACAGTATGACACATTTCATTTTTCTTTGCTACCCCCGCGCCGTTTAATTAAAGCCCTGTCACCAATTAGATATTGAAACATGGTTTGTGGCAGAGTGACGTAAGGAAACATTATCAAAAATATAAATGTTGCATAGATTAATCTTTTCTGCCCAAAACTGTCAACAGCTACCAGCAAATTGACAATATCAATCCCAGAGTTAACTGTCCTCAAACATAATGCAAACCCATTGACACTTATGTACTTTACTAAATCCAAAATATTCAATGTAAAAATGTCGAAGATCTTATCTTACAATATATTATGTAGAATTGTAACTTATAAAACTGGGAAGTACGTGTGCAGCCCGCCATGCAGTGCAAGACTGCAATATACGATGAAACGTTACCATAACGACTCCTCGGATACACGAGTTATTCAATTAATGATGTAAGTTTTGAGTTCATTGTCAAATCCCTTTGCTGTTTGACTCGTATATCTAACATGTATAGATATCTGACACTTTTTTGGCAGGGAGCATATGGTGTCAGTATAACGAGGCTTCACACACAGTGATAATGAACACTGTTGGTTCCTGTTAGTACTCTGTCACATCATGTGTTGCGCCACACACAATTCTCATTCTCTTTTAGCGTCAGTTTCCTTGAAGTCATCACTACATAAGCATTGATTTTGAGCAGTTGATTTCCCGGAATTGATTGCAGAAAAGTTTCGTGATTTTGTTTCGCAACTCGCTAATCTGGATTGAAGAATATGCAGATTACGGTTTTTAGTGTCTGGGAAACGGAACGGTCATGAAATGTTGGGACCAAATAATAGGCCACGAAAATGTGTGTTAATGCGGTATAAAATTATCACAGACAAGATGTCAGACTTATCAGCAGTGCCAGCAGGCATGATGCGTCGGGCACGCGCATATGGGCTTTAGGCCTCGCTCACACGCATGCAAATGACATGCACGCGCATAAAAAGAGGGGAAAAAAAAAAGAAAGAAACGACTGTCCTATACCTTAAACATGCTGAGAATTCAAAATTTTAAGTCCTAATTCCTGGAGTGTAGGGCTTTGGTGAAACCCTGCTTGCATTGTGTGCAGCATACTCTCCCAGGATATGCTGTAATGCAAGTGAGCGAAATTACCACCTCCAGTGCTGCCATCTGCCAGTATTCAAATTTCTAAGACTAGCATATCCACGGCGAGGGAACAAGATGCTCTCTGCCTGTAAATATACTGCTTGCTATGCGACTGTCGTGTTGTTGTTTCTGAATGCAACACTAGGTGGAAGCAGAAGGTAGCCAGGATCTGCCTTGGCAACTAGATACACTCCACGTGTCTTACTTCTTAAAGAGCTTGGGTGGCAAACTTTGTCAAACTGGAAGAATTGCTTTAAACTTATTCTTTTCTTTAAAATGTATGATGGGTTGACTCCGCAATATCTCCATGATCTGGTTCTCTGCGATGTTGCTTTCACTGCTGGGCGTCTATTGAGAAGTCGCTCTGAATTACGCCGAATTAGGTTTACCATAAATCGCTTCGGCGAGTCATTTTTTCTCCCCTCTGCTATTAACTTATAGAATAACCTTCCGGTTGATGCTCTCGACACTGATTTTCTTCTGCAGTTTAAATGTAAATTAAATTTACTAGTCTTAAATGTTGACTATAAGCCCTCAAACTTAAAACATGGTAGTCGTTTCCTGAACATATGCTACACACAGCTACGTCTTAGCTACTCCTTTTTAAACGCCCATCTACATCATATCAATATCCTCCCAGCTTCATCGTGTGCATGTTGTCATCCTTCTGAAGATACAGAACATTACCTTTTGTTCTGTCCTAAGTTAATGGTGCAAAGTGTCCATCTACTGAACACTGTATGTCACTTACTCACTCCAGGTGTAAATCCAACTCTAATAGTTCAGTATTCAAGCTTACTGGAACTATTAGGCAACCCAGTTGAAATAGATATGTTTATAACAATAATAACAAGGCTGCTAAAGCAGGCAAGCTGGACCTGCAACTGTCAGAAAAAGGACGGATAACCATATACCTGCAAAAAAAAAGTGGGTGATTGCTCATAGATTAAAAATTTTACAGGTATGTATGAACAATATTTATCTTGCAAAAATAATGGCATAGAAAAAGCCAAAATTATGATTTAACAATTATTTTGTCAAGTGATTGATAACAGAGTTTTAAAAACCAATATGTTATTTGTTCCAGATGTACATACCTAAGTGCTTCAATTTGCCCAAATCAGAGCAGCTTGGACCTCTCCGGCTCCTCGCCCCCCCCCCCCCCCCCCGCCTAATCAAAAAGTCTCATTTATAAAATTGCCTCCGGTCGGAAAGTCTGAGATGAGACTTTTGACCCTGTGGTACAATGACCAGCACACAGATGAAAAATGCGGGCATCCAAATGAACACTGGGCCGTGCTAAAAACTTGCTTTGAATCAGGTTTTGTCGCATTGGTTTCAGAAAGCAGCCCCTTGGAACGGGCACATTCGATTGATTTAGCTTATATCCCTTCAGTATCACAAGTGTCTGGTATGTAACTCTTCCGGATATCTAAAATGACGTGAACCAGTTTTCGTATTCTTTTAACAATGTTCAGCTCTGTACAATGTTGTGACGTGATACAGGGTACATTTGCCTTACTGAGAAATACTGCTAACAGCATCCATAAATGGTTAAAATCGATCATGCAACGAGGCGCCAAAGGAGACTTCTCAGCAATCGTTTGTAATGAGAGATATTTAGTCATGCAATAAACCTTTATTGTGTCTATACATCACGTTTCGAACAATTAATTAATTCAAGATAATAGCGCCCCATGTGAAACAGTGGTTCAGCATGATCATCAAACCAAATAATTTAATCGGTGAAATTGAATTATGCAGATGTGCTTTTCTGTACATTAAGTTTGTACATATCGTCGTCGTCATCGTCGTCGTCATCATCATCATCATCGGCGTCGTCGTCGTCGTAATCATCATCGTGGTTGTCGTCATCGTCGTCGTTGCCTTCGTCATTATCATTTTATCATTACCAAAATCATTGTTTTACTATTTTAAAGTTATCGTAATCATTATCTTACTGCCTACCATAGTTACACGGAATCCAGTTAAAGGATATTTTATTGCTTATGGTTTAAATTTGTGTCACATTCAAAGCAGAGCTCGGATGATGATTTTTTCAACCCGACTACCCGCTAGTCCGATGTCATCGATAAACGTATGCGGGTACCCCTCACAATGTTTATTCTATCTGATCACTGGCTTGCTGTTTTTTAGAGAAGTTATCTACTACGTTTGCCCAGACTCTTATGAAAGATCAATGAGATTTGATTTGCTTGTCAGAAAATCAGTCTGTGTGCCTAGAAAACTTTTAAAGATTGCCTATTCAGTATTTATGTATCTGCTGCAACAGTAATTTTTATTGAACTGTTTCAAAGAGACATAAGCAGTTGAGCTGTGTCACAAACCCGTAACGTGAAGTTGGAATGGTTGCTCGATATATCAAAGTTCTAAAGTTATTCAAGATTTAAATTTGTGTATTTGCCCAATTTACATAAAAGAAACTGGCACAACTTGCATCCATTGCTCCTCGGACGTAGCTATGTCACCAACCTATAAAATGAATTTGGAAGGACACTTCTATCTGCAATGGTTGTGATGTTGTTCAAGATTAAAATTTTGCGTATTCTCCTAATTTGCATGAATTCAAATTCTACAAATTTTGGTCATGATCAATTGGATGTGCCTATAGCAGAAACCT
This sequence comes from Hermodice carunculata, assembly GCA_964020975.1. Classification (NCBI taxonomy): domain Eukaryota; kingdom Metazoa; phylum Annelida; class Polychaeta; order Eunicida; family Amphinomidae; genus Hermodice; species Hermodice carunculata. Next base: position 577,273 of record OZ026622.1, read on the forward strand.
GGGAAGATTTTCAAAGTGTTAATAGTACCTCTCCTTTTAACAGTTTTACAGATATTCCACATTTTAACTTTTCAAGTGCCCCAATTTGCACAAATTGAAATTTACCACTTTTGCTTATGGTTTTTTGGATGCACCTGTGCCCACAAACCTCCAAATTTGCTTTGCAATGGCACCTGTACGTAATATAGTTTGGAAGGTATTCAACATGTGAACTTTTCAAGTGCCCATAATTAGCGTAAAACATAATTCTACAAGTTTTGTTTGTGGTTTATTGGATGCGCCTGTAGCACACACCTATATTTTAATAGATATGGCACTTTTACCTATAATGCTTTCGAAGATATTCAACATTTAACTTTTCAAGTACCCTAAATAGCATAAATTATACTTCTAAAACTTTAGCTTGTGGTCCATTCCATACGCCTGTGGTAAAAACCTATGAATTAAAATGGCCCTAGTTTTCATAATTTCACAGCATGGTGACTATTCCAAACCAGGGACGTAATTTCATTGCTAGGTCAATCACCATGCCAAGTTTCGTACTTTTTGGATCAATAGTGTCCGAGAATAGCTGAGAACAAAATTCACACGGAAAGAAAGAAAAAGAAAGAAAGAAGGAAAAAACAAACAAACGAAAGACAAATAGATAAATATATAATAAAGTATTTCAAGAAAAACTAAAAGTTTATGTTTGCACAGACACTTAAAAAAGGCGGTCTCAGATGCAGCTGAATAGCATTACAGGGCTTCATGAGAGTGCCAGGATTTATTACTTGAATAGACAACGTCTCTACTTTTCAAACTAATAAAGTATCACCAGCGTTTGAAACAATGAAGCGGATAAACAAAATTTCTTCTTTTTTTTTGAAATGCTGAGTGGAAGATTAGCTGTAAAATCGCAATTCTATGGCATGTCAACATACAATTACTTTTTTTTATTTCTGATATGCTGAGTGGAGATTAGCCCTGAAGACACGATTCTGTCCTACGTTGACGCGCATGGCATGCTTCTGTTACAGAAGTGCCTCCACCGTTAAACCGACCAAACCCACCCGGTGGTCAAATGCCGTCGGCCTCGTTTTCTCCGTCTTCATCAGAATTGGAAACAAATTAAATGAGACTTGCATGGAAATTATTAGGATAACAGGCCCCAAGTGAACAGCTCTCTTTAGCGCAAAACCGACGCCACGGAAAACTGTTGACCTAGTCTTAATTCGAAGAAAAAGAGTTAAATCACAAAACTGAGTATGTCACACAAATAAACGCAAACATAAAGCAGACATGAGATAGATTTCGCTGGCGTATAGTTATATATTAACGTGCAAAGGATAAGTCGCAAAACATTCCCCATAACATGAGTTTTTTTTCGCTTTTTTTCAACTGTGTGTCGGCGAAGAGAGAGGCCAGAGCTGCTCTCGTTTTATCAAGAACGTAACAAATCTTTGTCCACAATGAAAGATCTTGTTGTGGCCTTCGAGAAACCCAATGTATAGTCGCTTACGGAAGAATGACAAAAACCGTCCTCTAAAAAAATAAAGTCGTTGCCTGACGCCCAGCCGGAAGATCTTTCGCGTGGCAATATTTGCTTAAGGGATAATACTTCCATGTCAGTGTCAATAGACGGGCTTCCCGTTGAGCTTCTGTGACATTATGAAATGTTACATATCATTTGGTATTTTGGCGTCATATTTGGCATTCAAGGGCTGGTATTTCTGTCATCCTTTGGGTCTGTGGGAACTATATTAGATAAATAAGATGTTTAGAATGTGTTTTACTTCTTTTTTCTATTCCACATACCGTTGAGTTGTACCTGTCAAAACACACATGCAAAGCTGCTGTGTTCTTTTAATTTGCATAAATTAAAATTCCGCAACTTTATGTTTTGTTGCCCATTGGATGCACTGATAAAACAAACCAAACCCATGGATTTAACCTGCATATTAAATTTAAAACGACACGTCTACGTATAATAATTTTGAAGATATTAAATATTTAAACTTTTCCAGTGTCCCATACTCGCATAAATTAAAATTGTACAACTTGAGTTTGTGGTACATTGGATGTGCCTATAGTACACACCCATAAATTAAAATTGCAATGGTACCTCTAATTTTAATAGTTTCAAAGATAGTCAAGACTAAAACTTTGCAAGTGCCCCCATTGGCATAAATCAAAATTCTACAACTTTTGGTTCTGGTTTACTGGGCGCGGCTATAGCACAAACATATGAACTAATGTTGGAACCTCTACCCTCAATATTGCTGATACAAAAAATTAAAAAATTCAAATGGCCATAATTTTCACACTTTTCAACATGTTCACCACTCCACACTTGAGGATTCATTTCACTACCAGGTCAATCACCATGTCAAGTTTAGAACTTTTCAGAACAATGATGTCTGAGAAAATTGAGGGACAAAATTTACAAGAAAATAAACAAACAAATAAATAAAGTATTTGAGGGAATATCGGAAAGTCTGTGTTGGCACTTAATAGGATGATCTACAGCAAATTAGACAGTGTCATTACCATATCCAAACCGTAGTCCTAACGAAACAAATCCAAGTCAATTCCGACCAAAGGCAATGTTCCTTGGTATGTATAGCTGAAACAAATAAATTTATAGTTCGTATTTACCCAAAAGAGACCAAAACGTAAGTGCAAAGGTCCATAGGGGGAAAAAACCTTATCTAGTTTTCACATGACAGAATGCAAAAAGTTTTGTTTTGAAATTATAGGCCTGTTTCAGTAAAAAAAGACCGTGAATTGGATATCAGTGCACAAAGACGAAACGACGAAGCCACAGAGGAAGAACTACAGCCAAGTCAAAACTGATAGAGACAGAGAGTATTGGGGTATATGTCCTCATCAATACGTAATTCGACACTCGGGGTATTCATACTTAATGACATGCATGTCACACGACTGCCCCAGGTCTGCCCTTTGACTGACAATACGAGTGAACCGCATTGAACGGTATTTCGTTTTCTTTAAAAGTGCACTTTTTCGAGCCAAACAGTAGTATGCATTGTCAACGCTGCAAACGGCATCAAAGGTTGACTAAGTTGTAAGCACTTGTCACGTCACTAACTCGTTTCACAGTGGACCTTGAAGGTGGGCAGATAACGGTACATTGTGGACTTGAATGTCGTACAGGAGAGTATCAGACAAAGGGTATGACAGTGATGTAAGTTGTGTGTAGAGCTCCTGGTAACGACCTGGTTTGCTCAGCGCCGTCTTTACAGCTACAGGTGCACCGGCTATATGCCACAAATTTACGGAAAATGGGAATATTCGTCTCACGTGTTTATCCATTATGCCTTAATCAAATTTAGCGGGTGGCCCCGAAGAAACTTTAATGCAAAGGTTTACATGAGCAGAAACCTGATATAGGGTGTTGCATTCGATTAAATGATAATGGGTGCCACTTATTGGATATAAAAATATAAGACTTCTCGGCGATTATAAAGTTGAGCCTGGCCTTTACATTGTGTAGGTTCAGAATGCTAATGGTTACCGATAACACAACATGCCAAGATAGTGTGATGTATTGAGATACAACGACAGTAGCCGCCCTTTTCTGGACATTCTGTTTATATTATCTTTAATATATATCACAGTAAGGACCCCTGGCCTATTCATAATAAATAAGACATAGAGAAAATACACTTAATCACTCTGAATTTTTTTCGTCTGTTTTGCTATGGCACAAAAACTGTAATAATAAAAACACAATGAAACAATATTTAACACTGGTTCAATAGGGACTATGCCCAAAATTGTAAAATTAACACTTCACTGAGATGCCTTAAATAGAAGAACTGTGAGCATGTATACTGCTGAAAATAAGTTTGCAGCATCAATGTTATCGATACATGCAGTCAACCCAATAAACAACATAATTAGGATACTCTACTTCCACAGCCTTTCATGTTGCTAAGTTATTGACTAGTGTTAGTTATGGTGTCCATGGTATCAACTGTTTCCGAAAATTACCAATACATATTTCATGACTGCTTCCTTTCTTGTATACAAAATTGCGTGAATCATAACTGCAAGCTAAGTAAACCACAGCGGAAAAATGAAGAGAAAATAGCAGCACCACAAAGTCAACATAAAGAAGCGTTAGGCCCAGTAAGTTACGAAAACTTTCTCCAAAAATGAAGATCCTTGGCTTAAATCTGAAAATAATGCAATCGAACATTGAGGCATATGTATATATATATATATATATATATATATATATATATATATATATATATATATATATATATATATATATACATATATTCTAATCCCGACTTTATCTCAGAAATGAATTAACCCTTATACACCTAAGGCTTATGTTTCTCCTTTTTCTCATCTTCCTCCTTCTTCTCCTTTTTCTCCTTATTCTTTTCTGTTCCTGCTTCTTATTCTTCTTCTTCTTCTTCTTCTTCTTCTTCTTCTTCTTCTTCTTCTTCTTCTTCTTCTTTTTGTATCTCTTTTAATTATTATTTATTAAGTTAATCCACGAAACTTTCAAGGGGGCTCTATAGCCATCAAGTTGGAGGAACAGAAAGATAAATAAGGACGTTTCGTAACTCATGTACTAATCGCGCATGCCTAATTTCATAGTTGTTGATGTGCATTTGTTGCAAAGTTGGGTCAAGCTACCTTGGCCTGAGTTGGGTAGTTCACAGGTGTGTGAAGCCACGGAAATACCCACGAATACTTCTGCAAATACATGTACACGAATTTCCGTGCATTGGTAGAACAGCCTGGTAGCTCACAAGGTATGACGACCACTGGGTGCCACTGAAACACCGTAGTTTCGAACGCATATCCTAACGTAGCCATGTACCCATCCAATAGTTATGTTTCCAAGATGACCCACTCGCTTGCCTCGTGTCGCAAAGTACTGTGAGGTATAGTTGTGCGATCTTGGTAGCCAGAATTGACAGCTGGATTTCCAAAGGTCTGTATTGTAAATGGACTGACAGAATGACTATACTGTTAATATACTAATTTTTGTGTTTACAATCTTTCCGGTTTGTGTACTTCATACATGCAATTTAGGTTTAATCTAATTTGAATAGAGTTTCTATTAAACCAATGTTAAAGTTCTATAAAATCTCAGTGTTCTTATTTTCATTTTTTTTTTCAGTTACCATCAGGGAAAAAGATGAAAACAAAAATACAGGTAAATTTAAATAAATTTACCGTATGAGCTAACATTGCTCCACATAAGTATCTGCTATATTTTGTAAAATAATGTTTCGCGCAGTTTGTCCTCAAACCACTGATATGCTAATGATATGTTTCTTTATTGCCCAGATTCTCGACTAATTATGGATATTCTCTTTGTTTCCTCAGAAAAGGATACTCTTGATCATTCCTCTCCAAGGAACTCATTAAATGCTGAACTGCATGAATTAATGTGTAACATGTAACTTCAGTCCTCTCACACAAGCATTCTCAATAAAATTGCTCTTCATTGCACAGATTCAATAACAGATCCCTAAATGTTCCATCAGTTTAATGCAGGAGTTATGATTTTCTTAGTGTTTATTCAGGAACGTGGATGTGTTTATCGCCCGATATGGCAGTAACGGGGGTGCAGAAGGGAGAGAAACCTTACTGCAATAATACTCATGAACTTTAAAAATAAGCATAAAATTGATTTTTTCCCCCTATAGATTTAATAGCATTCTCATCAGTTGATGGTTGTCCTTGGGAAATCAACATTAGTTACGCTCATGGGTGGTGTTGATTGTACAATTAAGACCGGAATGACTGAATTTGCTTCGTTGTTACATTAATAGAGATGCGAGTTAAACTACAGGTTTTTCAATGTTGTCTATAATCAGTCTCGACAACAATTCCGTTTGCAGCAGACTTGGAGATTAAACAAGGATTTATTACGGAATAAGACTAATGCGTGAATTGTTTTATTCATCTGCCTGATTTTAAGCTATTTATCTTCTGCAGTTTATAATGAGACCTGTATCCATTCCGAAGCAGTGTAACCCGTTCCAGCCAAAATCGTTCTAAAGCGTCAAGATAAAAGATATTAAGAAGAGTCATTCATATCAACTGGGATCCTGTGCTGCCACCTATATACTGTAGCAATGAACTTGGCAGGAAGGTGGACAGATTCGCATATAAAGCAGAACAAAAAGAAGTTCTATGATAAAAGTGACAACCGGAGAAAAGAAAACGCTTAAGATAAATCATTCACTAAGTTTTAAAACACACACGATGCTAACCATATGTAGGGTATTTCATTTGTTTAGAAGTAAAAAGTGTTATTCCTGGATGGTTATGTAATATAACTGGCCTTATCTTGGAGGAGGCATAGTCCTGTTAACTGGCAACTGAGGAGACCAAAGCAAGTCTGCATTAATTTTAATTACATATGAATACATCTGATTGTCTGTTTAACGTTTTCACCCACATCTGTCGTTTTATATCAAACACTGAATGGCAACTTTTAATAAGACATCTCAAGATAGCACGCCTAGAGGTCAACAACTTTGCTTGGAGTATAACCAAGGAAAATGGTACCCTTTATCTTATTCTAACCAGCACAGGTTAAGAACAGTTCATTATATTTAATCCGCAGTACAAGTGTTGTTTGGTTTAAAATTTTAAAACAAAATGAATGTGGTTTCCAAGATTACGTTTCCGAATTTATAAAATGAGGTCATTATGGTTTGAGCAAGCTTAACTATACAAGTCTCATCCCAAGTACTTCAAAGGCCAACTGGATGCAGATAACGTCTGTATCCTCTCGCAATCTGTTTAATTTTGCGAATTAGTTTGATAACAAAAGTCGCTTTCCAGGTAGGGACCGCATGGTCGCTATGACACAACTGCTTCACAGTTGAAATACGGCGTTCAGGAGGATTCTGGCCCTCATAGGCCTCCATAGTTTCACTTTTTATCCATGACATGGGGCCCAACAGTGAACTAAAAATATTATTGAAAATACGCATATTTGTTTTCTAAGTTTCAACGGGACGTCGTCAGCATGGTGAACATGGTTATGACATGTCGCACATGTAGAATTTTAACGTTAACATGAATACTGGTAAATAAATGTTTACATTAAGTACTACTGTTCTGCTTGTCACTCCGGGTATGGGGGTACGCCCAGAAGTAATATAAACATTTTGAAGGAGACACAACAAAGATTAATAAAATAAAAAAAACACTCAATCATTTTCCGCAATCCTCTTGAAAGATATAAAGTACATTTATATGTTTGGAGGTTTCAGTCACATCCAGACATTGCTGTCCTGAGTGATGTCACGTTGCAAACTTTTGACAGGCAAACGATTTAAAGCGATGGCAAAATTGAAAATTCATGTGACAACATATCAGCAGAGCTGCAGAGACATAAAAACCAAGTAAAAGATATAACAACAACAAATCTACGAAGCTGCTATTACTTTTGCCATACATGGGGATGTTCACAATTATAACAGTTCCGGTTCGGTTAAAAAACGGTTGATTAAGTTTAGGCGGGTATTGTACAATATGAAATGTGGTCTATCATAATGTCGCACAGCCTGCTCATAATTGTTACGGAAAGTCTAACATTAATTGTATCATGATGTCGTATTTATAATTAAGTTTCTTGTCAAACTGCAAACGCAAAACAATTAATCAAACAAAAAAATGATGATAATAGATAAGGCAACGCAAATGTTGATATCACTCATCACACATTGTCTTCGTTTCCTCTGTTAGTGCTATATTTATACATTTGGCGAAGGGTGTGTCGAACAAACAGACCCGATAACAGTATTGACCTACAAAAATGATCTCAATCAAGGATGCAAGTTATGGTCTTCCTGGTCAAAAGTGGCAACGGCGAATTGGGGGGTGGCGGTGGGGGAGGTGGATCATGATACCTCCATAGACCGCCTTTTCTTCAACAAGGAAATTTTATCTTTGATTTTTTTTATCGTTTTTGCATTCCCTGTATTGTATACCCAATTTACTTATAATTTACACTTTAAACCTTTATTTTATCAAAGGTTTATAGGGAGGGCCCTTAGGCTACCTCAATAAACAAGTCAATATTTTGCCCACTTGCCCCCTTAAATTCTGACATTCACCCCTGAGTGCCGGTATTCACCGAAGAAACAAACATGGCTAAAATTGGAGTATTAATGAATGCAGTTTTACCAAATAAACATGAAATGATGCGGAAAAATCAACAAGTCATTAGCATCATATATTTCCCTTCACACAGTCCCTACTGCCTCTCTACTTCCTTTTCAGGGAAAAAAGTCGTGTGTATTTTTAAAAAGGCGAACATACATACACGTGCACGTTCGACATACACGATTGTAATATATATATACATATATATATATATATATATATATATATATATATATATATATATATATATATATATATATATATGTATATATATCTATATACACACACACAGATAGATATATATATATATTTTCTTGAAGTTAAATCAATGCATTGTGGCTATCTTATATATATGTATGTATATATATAGTGAAATGTTCATTATAGACCAACCAACATGTACTATCTACAACAAATAACAAGTGCCCCGATATTCCAAACGTCATGTGCCGTGTCACTTTTTGTCCTTACCTTCAGTCTCTGCACTTCGTGGCGTGTCTGTTTTGTGTCAATGATTTCCTTAGTTTCGTATCCTATTGTATCAACTTCGCATGGAAACACACACCAAAGAGGCAAATCCAGATGACAAATGAAGGGCTCTGAATTTGAATACACCCTAGACTTCAGATACACAAGATAAATCCTGGATTTAAACTCCATACGTTTTTACCTCTCTCTCTCTATTGAGCGACAATACCATGGTGTCAACGAAGCTGACTGCAGGCACGGTTTACAAAGACATGCGCATGTCGACCGTTATGAGCGCAGCATATCATATTAACTCTTTTCCGTTTAAACCTGACAAAGATGCATCAAAATCAAATTATCGGTAAATCCTTGCAGACAAGATCATCTGTTTGCTTTAAACCGAAAGCCATCCGGGACTGAATCCATATAAACATCAATAACATAATGCATTTCCTGTTTTCATGGTTTTGTTGCGTCACGGTCTATGAATATAACTTGTTCAGTATCATTTGCTTGGGTCGCTGGGGTGTTAAAAAGTATTATACTTGGTTGCTATAGTCAGCAAGCAGCATCTCATTGCTGCAAATCCACATTGAAGATCTAACGATTTTGTCACTGCAAGACTGCAGCTATACAAAACAGCGATTTTTCTCAGTTTGGTCACATTGAAAAGAATGTAAAAGAAAAAGAGGCAACTCTGATGAGCTCTCCCGCGTCGATAGAACGTCGTGGACCAAACGCACGTTCGCTAGGTGTCAACAAATGTAGAATCCAGGGCAGTGACAAATCTATCTGACTGTGGGCATTAAAAACTACCTGAAGCTTCTTGACTAAAGATGAGACGATTACGGTGTAGGTGTACATTTACGCCAGGTATTGTAGGCCAATGTCTTGAGAATATTACCCCTAGAACTTAGCATTATTGATTTTCGGGTGAAAAATACCAATGCCCACGCAAAGGACATCAAGGAAACCCGTACGGTCAAGAGGGAATTCTGGCAGGCGTTTTCACGGAAGTCTTGCGACACATCAAACCCATGGCCAGACCTAGCGGGACTAAGCATCGACTCTTAGGAGTACATGCCCAATCTAATACATGATAGACCAAGAGGGAAAAACTTATTAGCTCAATTTTGGATATTTGGTAATATTCTCAATTCCATTAAGTGGTAATTTAATATCCAATGGTAACTGTTTGTAAACGGTGTGTCAGATAGCAGCTCCTCACACAACAAGACTTTGCTACCAATACAACGAGGCACCAAAACTTCCTGGGAAATTTTTGATTTGAATTCATCTAACATGATCAGGTGTTTCCCACAAACAAAGGGAATGACAGAACAGTAGCGAAAATGCGTGCGGCGAGTCATGACACCTTCGTATTTAGTGGTACCGTATGCCCCATGCGTCCCCTGAAACAGACTTTTGACATCATTGACAAATTTGACAACGTCAAGGTGTTTGGATGATGCCAAATATTAATGGCAAATAGGCCGTGGCAGCACAACGATGATCCAGGCCAACATCTTTGTCGAAACAAAAGGTATCTCCCCTCTCTGCTTAAACGTAGAGATCTCATTTGCAAATATTTACCCATAACAGTTAAATAAATACCCCATTCTTTATTTGACGGTTGCGTCACCGTAATCGTTACTAGGTAGCGACCGTATGTAAATATTACAAATGCTCCAGCTAAATAAAAGATATTCCCAAGAAAATACAACTATACATTTTCCAATGCATACAGAAAAGCAAAATCATTTGTCATTCGAGTTTTGAGGCCATATGGCTTCACACTTAGCAGAAAATTTCATGATATGTGTCAAATATGAGGTATACTTTCTTGACTGCACGTGTGCAACATTCACGTGGTAATATGTCCAACACTAGTGAATAGGTCACTATCTAAATGCACTATCTGCCTTTGTAAGTAAGTCATTCAAGGTGTGGAACACTGCTCACATGATGAACGCTTACAGCAGGGACACCCAGCAACAAATTCATCAACTAATCTTCTCTAAGTTGCACAATGATACGACAAGTTACATAGCTTTCACCTTCAAGCTAAAGGTCTGATCTATACATTGATAGAAAGTGCTTCTAGGCCCAAGCTATAAAAAAACTGATCATTCCACATTAAACTTTTTCCTTTCATCGAAACAAAAAAAGGAAAGAAGTTATTATATTCGGCCGTCGGTCATCTTCCCATTCATATGACAACAGTCATTTGAGAAGATGCGGGGACAAAAGATAAAAATTTATAAATAAATAAATAAATAAGCCACGGTGATAGTGACTAAACGAGACAAGTATCGAATCAGGTTGGGAGAATAAAATGTAAGGAGTGAACCCAGTAACTTCTATGACCGCGACCCTCCGTCAAGGAGGGTAACTTGTAGTCATGATAACAAAAACAAAACAAAAACTAGAAAGGAAGATTTGCTGCAAAGCAAATCTGTTTGTGTGCCTTCCAAAGCTGTAAATATTAAATGGTACAACTTTTGTACTTGGTACTTCACATTCCATTAAGCTTATGGCTGGATGAGAATTTTCAAGTCCAAATGACCTTGACCTTTTACCTTTTACCTTTTACCTTTAACCTTTACAGGTTACATGTAAATTGCAAAAATTTACATTGTTGCAATACCCACAATTTAAGTCCAACATCATTGGAATAGGATGGAAATGGGCCAAGTTATGGCTGAGTGAAACTTTCAATGGTTCAGATGACATTGACCTTGAACCTTTAGGGGTCACATATAATTTCCAAAATGTGCAGTATTTCCATAGCTACAATCTGAGCCCAACATGATCAAATTCGATAAAAATTGACCAAGTTATGGCTAGAATAAAGCCACCATCGAAAGTGGCCTTTGACCTTGAAATGACCTTTGACCTTGAGATGACCTCTACCTGAAGTGAACCTTCACCTTTAAAATGATATTTTGACCTTAAATTGGCCTTTGACCTTGACATGACCTTGGCATTTGAGATGACCTTTGACCTTGACATGACCTTGACATTTGAGACGACCTTTGCCTCGCTGTGATCGAACTCCTATACACTTGGAACTATACCTACTATAGTTTATAAGATATTGAAGATCTAAAATTTTAATTAGCCCTCATTTGCATAATCTTTAAAAGTATTATCTCTCATTATAAAAAGGCAAGACTTCAAAAATGTGCAGTGTTACAATAGCTACAATTTGAGCCCAACATGATCAAAATTGGATAAAAATTGGCCAAGTTATGGCTAGAAGAGAGCCACCATCAAAAGTGGCCTTTGACCTTGAAATGACCTCCACCTGAAGTGGTCCTTGACCTTAAAAATGACATTTTGGCTTTATAATGACATTTTGACCTAAAACTGACCTTTGACCTTGACATGACCTTTGACCCTTGCATGACCTTGACATTTGAGATGACCTTTGCCTTGATATGATCGAACTCCAATACACTCGAAACTACATCTACTATAGTACATAAGATATTGAAGATTTAAAACTTTAATTAGCCTTCATTAGCATAACTTTGAAAAGCATGACCTCTCATTATAAAAAGACCTGACTTCATCTGTAGAAGTATAAGTGTGCCAAGTTTGGAATTTCTACATATAATACTTTTCAAATGAAATGTCGGACAAATTTGCCGGTAAAGAAAGAAAGAAAGAAAGTAAGAAAGAAGAAAGAAAGAAAGAATTCCTAGAAAAACAGTATGTCTGTGTTGGCACACAGACATAAAAAACAAAAAAATAAAAACCTCAGACATCGGGGGGGGGGGGGGTGATTGTAGAAACAACGTTACACCTAGATATACCTCCCCGAGCAAAGGAAGCTTGCTGAGAAAATGGAAACCCGATCAAAGGAGCCTGTGCATATTTAGTACGTGTAGTTCTTAAAAGTTTGATACCTGAGTCAAGGCCCTCCAAGTGGCTTAGGTAAAACAACTTTCCTGTAATGGAAATACCGTTAATTGTTGTTGTTGTCGTTTGTTTTGTTTTTTTATGCAACTTTACAACCTTATCTGAATTCAATACATATATATTTGCTAAATTATACTCTAATTTAGTGCTAAAATAAGGACACTTGATTTTGCGCGGGCATTTAATTTCACGCTTTTCGCCAGTACGTGAAAAACGCGAAATTATAAACTATGAACTATTCGTGAAAGTTGTGCAGCGGAATATTCACCAAATATGGTACGCGTGAAAATACCTTTACAGTACTTTAAAGGAGCAGTAAGCATCCTGACTGTCCGCTTTGATGTATTGCGGGGGTGTGTGGATGGTGGGCGTTTACAATCTTTCAATTGCTGTAATGTGTTAGGAGCAGCGCCTGTAACATATCATAAAGCAAGCATGGACGCAGTCAACACAGTCACATGAGCCGTAGAGTACACACAGGGATCATGGAGGCAGTCCACACAGTCACATGAGCCGTAGTGTACACACAGGGATCAAAGTCGACATATTGAGACAGTTTTCTGACATTCCCTGGCCTTTGGACTTTCAGAGGCAGCCAAGGCTAGATGAAGGCCGTCTTCACGAGACAGGCCATTTGATATTTGCTTATTTTCAGTGGATTTGATTTTTAAAAAGATATCAATTATTTCTTCTAATCTGTCTCTGAAATATGAGCAGGCCTGATGTCTCCAACGACGAATTGTCACGTCACCAGTAGGCACTCTGAATGCAAACTCTTTTAAATTCTTCAAATAACAACGTAAATAGATTTTCGTATTGTTCTCTTTACGTTTAGATATGTCCACAATTTATAGAAAATCTATTTATCGCCTCATATTACCTGGAAGTAAAAAAAAATAAAATAAAATAAAAAAATACACAAGTTTCAAAGTCTCTCGTCTGCCTTAGAAACCCATTATGTGGTACCACTCAAATTGAATGGAATATTAATCAACCACTCTTGCCTTTGATCTAGTGTAGTTCCTTAGGATACATTTTCCTTGCAAATGCAGTTATCTTGCCTACGTTTTATAGAAAATGTTACCGAAGTACTGAAGCTAAAACTCCAGAAAGCTGCATGAAATGCAAGAATCGTAAAAATTAATAAACATACAAATTAATACATTTACAGTCCCAATACAATGATTCGTCTGTTTGCCTGCCTCCGAGTTTACGCTTCAAACAATAAATTGTTATTGCGCGGTTTACATTCCTTAGTTTGCTCACAACTGGGTATTTGCATCATGCATATATCATCATTATGGGTTTTCAATTTCCTTTTACAATGCAATCTTGAAGAGACTGTTTGGACTGATGTTTCAGGTGCAATAAGGACATGGAAGTGGAAAGCTGTCGGAGACCCGTCCAGCATTATTAGCTGAAAGTTTGGCGGAGTCATTTTTGCTTATATTACATGTTCATAAACGTGAGGCATTATTAAATCTAAACGCTCCCCCACGAAAAAGCATATCTATATTACCTGATAAGAAGACTATTGACTGGTCGATATTGATAAATCCTGTGGAAATTAATAAAGTGCGATATAAACTATGATCAATAATGGCAGGGAAATGAATAGCGACTCGTATCCAGGTACTGCTGATTGCACCCGATGGCATCAGTTATCAGTATCTCCTGCCCACGGCTACATTTTCTCTCTCTCTCTCTCTCTCTCTCTCTCTCTCTCTCTCTCTCTCTCTCTCTCTCTCTCTCTCTCTCTCTCTCTCTCTCTCTCTCTCTCTCTCTCTCTCTCTCTCTCTCTCTCTCAACTTTTTAGACCCATTCAGCTGCAACGCAGCCACGTATGAAATGGTAGAAGTATAATTGTTGGACGTTCCCACTTAGTTGACCTTAAATATAAGCCCTTTGCATAAAAGGTTTAATCCCAATAGTTACAAAGATGTTGGTAACAAAGTGTTAAAATCAAGCTTATAAACAGTAAATAGGAGAACATCTTAGTCAAGCTGATAAATTCATTATAAATATGATTAATCGATTGTACTTAGTCAACAGTTGATATTGTGTCTTCAATACGAAAAAGTGATAATCCAGTGTAAAACACACGCTCCTTGGGCTGCTCATTTCCTGATCCCTTTCCTGTCTAAAATCGGAGATGTATATTGTCCAATTTCGACCCCTTACCTACATTACAAGTCAATCCTAAGTCTTTTTTCCAATTTCCAATTTAGACGTTTAATTCGTGAAGGCACGATGTCCAGATGAGACGCTCTACCTGATTTGTTGCGTAGATGCTATTTTTTATCAACGTCAGTGACAGAAAGCGCGATTTTAATGTACGACTGATGTTCTGCAATCAATCTTTATTGTTCATTGGCCACACGATAGGATTCATCACACCTTCATACTTTTTGACTGTCCTCCCTGCAGGCAGTCTAAATTGATCAATTCAAGTTTTAATAATGATGCAGCAGCAAATGAAGCGACCTAAAACGGTTTGAAGGCATCAAAACAATAGTTGCACATTTCTTTAATTATACTAGAGTGTTTATTTCTAGAACCACTTCCTGGTCGACCTTATCCTATTCCTAAGTCCCAACTCCATACACTCCATGAAATAACCTGTCCCTGTCTAACCTATATAAATTTGGAAGTACTACTTTACACATTGCTCACGTTCCTCTGCATAATTTTGACCTAGGCTGCATTAGACAAAATATATTAAACCGTTTTCAGCGGGACATGTTTCGGAGCCTGTACCAGTGCTTGTCTATATAAGTAGTGTCTAAGCTAAATATTCTGCACAGACAACTCACATAAAAAAAGGATAAATATGAACGTGGTAAATGATGAATTAGCTAAATAAGTGAAGTTTTGCTTATACATGCGGAGCTTCAATATGAATGAAAATTGCATATCAAACCCAAACATATTACTAAATTTGTGTAGAACAAGTTCATATAAGGATAATTTGATTTTCCCCTGAACTAGTTTTTACACTTTCTAGCTGACTAGCTCACGTTAGAAAAGAGAAATGACTCGGTTCTTAGTATAAAAGTGTCTACAAACTGCTGCACTGGCAGACTATTTAGAAATTAGTTGGGTAAACAGGCAATAGTATGCTTGAAAAATGTTATTTGTTTACATGCCTTTTAGAGACAGTTCTGCATATCTGGTATGTGGGATATAAAATTACCAGGTTTACTTTAGTTCCACCAAATTTAAAGTCTGTGGTTTAATTCCGTATTTCTAGTGGAGCTTAAAACACAATACTTACTCGGAACCTTTTCCGCCAAATTCTGATTTATATTGGTGAACTGTAAAATATTCCATGTCACCATCCTGTGTTTGAAAAGCGTAAAATTAATTGCTTGGTAGAGTAATCCCCACATTACCGACCTCCTAGATATGAAAACCTTGCAACACCACTACAGGTCAACTGTGATCGCCATTAAGACCTGTGTACGACAGCGTCTTGTGCGTAAGGCTTTTCCAGCCTTTACAAAGCGTTCTTATCTTTGTCCGACATGATGGAGATGATGATATCAGTGATGATAAATGATGATGCTTATTACAACTTTTTTGTGTTTCTCCACTGCGATTATGGTTAAAAAAAAGTATACAAACATATGTTTTATACGGATTGTGATGCTGCCCAAGTCTTGAAATAATGACTTTCCATGACACAGATACTGGCGTGCGATTCCTACGTCATAAATATTGTGAGGTGCAGGAACTCGAAGGACAGCGAGAAAACCATCGGGAAGTCAGAGTCGTAAGAATTATTTTCACACGCATTCCGAGCCAGAGAATGAAACCGGGCTCACCCATCTGACAGGTAACCATGTTACCACTCAGCCAGCCATGTGCCCAAATGAGATTGAATGACCACATTGGCGGTGATATATTGAAATTTTGTGGACTCCATTTGATGATGATATCTTTACATCGCACGAACTTCGGGTTTTTGCCATGATAGCCAGCGCAAAATACATCAGACAATAACTTTCGGAATGATTGACACATTTCGTAACTCTGAAAACATACCTGTTGGTGGACAGGACTAATAAATTATATATTTATGGAGAGAAAAGATTGCAAAATTTAATTCAAAATGTTGTTGCACTTATTATGTTGACACCAAACAAATATTGCCAACATGATAAATCACGCTCATATTGGTTTTCTGGTATTCAAAAAATGTTTAACTGCCAAGTGGTAATAGATTTAGTTCGGAAACCTTACGGCATTTGAACGTATTACAAAACAAGCGAGGAGTGAAATTCATATTGACAAAATCTGCAGCAACTGGAAGAGGGATCGCAATAAATCATTTTGTCCATAGACCTAAGAATAATAAGATAATTGTTTGGAAAATTTCCTTAATGTTGGCTAATGAATTAACTACGACCAGAAATCGTTATGCAGTGCGATAGAACCGGCATTTATCTTGGATACAAACTCGGACTAATCTTTTTGACGCATCCTTCTTCCCGTCGACGGTCAGACTGTGGAACAGTCTTCCAACGCAAGTGCGTGCTTCCGAAAATGTTGATGAGTTTAAGTCTCAGCTAAACAAAAATACTAAGAAATGTAGCAAGTTATACTATATGGGTTAGAGGAGAGTGGCGATTCTCCATGCACGTTTGCGCATGAGATGCAGTAAGCTTCAGGCTGATTTATTTAATATCGGTGTGGTAGACTCTCCTAGGTGTGCCTGTGGAACGGCGAATGAGGATGCTTTCCATTATTTTTCCGAATGTACGAAGTACAGAACTTATCGTGACCAACTGCAAAGTTCGATCTTACCTCATCCATCCTTTACTGTTCAAACGCTTCTATTCGGGTCACATAACTGCACCTTTGATGAAAACGTTTCCATTTTTAAATCAGTGCATCGATACATAATGTCAACAGCCAGATTTGACACTTGATTGTGTGATATATATATATACTTGTTAATTTCAGTTAGAAATGCTAAGTTAACTTATACAGGTATTGAGGCCCACTCCAAACAATTCTATACCTATCTGTAAGCATGTCTGGTGGTGTGTAATTATTCTTCTCGTGTGGCTTGCCACTATCTGCACCAGTCACTGTAGTAGCGTTTCTCTTTGCACTCGTCCTATACATGTTGTCAATCGTTTCATTTTCCTCTTCTGTTTTCAAGAGGGATCCATATAGGACTGTGTCCTGTTTCCCAATTGATTTAATAAAATATGTTTAAACCAACCGCGACCAGAGAATCTTTGAATAACTCTGTCATGCCATGGGCATCCAGATCCCTTCAGTTACACTTCTTGAATATCTCAAAATATATATACATTCAGGGAACCAGGCTATCATCGCAGCGATAAATGAAGAGCAGCGGAAACAGATATGGACTCTATGATACCCTGTTGACACCCGGTGCAAGATAAACTCTCAGGAAATTGTCACGGATATTATCATCTTCAAGAGAACAATGCAACCTCTCATAATTATGTGCAACAGCCTGTAAATGTATATTGGAATGTAAACATCTCACCCATCGTCATTATGTTCTTTCACATTATGACTGGAGATATATTTAACATAGTATCACGCAATAACATTATTGCGTTTTGCACAAGGGCTGATAAAGAACCATGACCCAAAAAGGGCCCGTATGTAAATCGTCGTCTTGTTGTTGTTGTTGTTGTTGTTGTTGTTGTTGTTGTTGTTGTTGTTGTTCTTCTTCTTCTTCTTCTTCTTCTTCTTCTTCTTCATCTTTTTCTTCTTTTCCTCCTTCTTCTCCTCCTTCTCCTTCATCTTAATTTTTTTCGTCATACTCGCCGATACAAAACATTGTTAATTGAAATTGTAGATATGACAATGTTCCAGCTCAACAGCTTTTGTCGACGAAAGTTGAGCGCAACATGCATAATCCGCGTCGAGGAGAGCCATTTGATCAGTCTTAGTCTAACTGGGGTGGGGTTAACGTCATGCTGGAGTGTTGGTGAGAGCGTCATCAAAAAGCATATCAAGATGATACAGGTATGTCTACAATTTTATCGAAGCGTTTCGTTTTAGTCGTATCTGCAAACGTAAAGTCAAACATATTTACTGCCAACCCTCCGCTGCTCTCACGAAGATTCCAATTATCAATATTACAATAACAGTCAACAATTATATTAAATTCCAGCAAATCTTAAGGCCCGTAGTCATTTTGACCCAGGAAAACCTATTAATTGCATACTCAGTCTTTCTGAGAAAACTACCATTTTCTCCAAAATAATGTGTTCTGTAATTACATACACCAAGCCTTTCATGCCGCAAAACAATCTGTCTTTCTTTGGTAGGATGTAGAGTTTACAGCCAAGTCGTATAATTACCCCCAAAAGACATTTGCAGGGGTTTTCTTGTTTCAGCTGGCCTGAGCCAGAATATTTGACATAAGTACTGGCTTATCACAAAGCCTTACATAGAAGCAAAGGAAAGGTCTCGCCCCCCTATTTTGTTCAGCGGGATTACATTTGGTCATGAACAGCCGGTTTCAATCAAAATCCTCATTGCACCCACCTGTCAAGTAATGACGTGCAGATTTGAGCGCGACTGGGCTTGACTACCTTCTTCGACACTTCATATTGTGTTTTAGGTTTGAAACCACTGGTAAAGGAAACTTGATATACTCTTTTGCACAAACATCAAGTGGACATTCTGCTTTCAATTTTTAACATTTAACATATTTCTTATTGTTCAGAAAAAAAATGTAATATTTCTCCGCGGCTCTCTGCCATGTGCATGCTTTCAATGTTTTAAGGGTGTTATACAATGGATAGTTTTCGTAACGTAGTGGTTAGCAGACTATCTGTAGCTTGAACTCTGACTACGGCTTTACCGTTTTTAAAGCAGTAATTCCCGACCACTCTCAATAACTTCAAATTAAAAGTTTAGTTGCTTTAAAAGTTTGGTTGCTTTGTGGTAAGTTTTTGATCGGCGATATTTATTGGTTATCATGTAACCATGTGACCCATAACTACCGAAGAAATCTAGAAACGCCAAGGAGCACAAGCGTTAATGGCATGTTCCAAGAACTATCTTTATTCATTGGAAATATATCATGTCATCCAGATTTTTATGAAATTTCACACTTCTAGTATGGGTAGAAGTGAAGATATGGTTAACCAGCAAAACTGTCCGAATGGGATGAACAATTTATTTTCGAAAGACTAATACATATATCAGTGCTGTCCAGCTGAAAATCTCTTTAGCAAACTTTTCTTTACTTGTAGCATTTTTTCCACTTCTTCACTTAAGAAACACTTATTTTTGACAAAATTTGTAGCAATTTTGAAGAGCATTGTAGCAAAGTTTTGCTACAATGTTCCAGTTGGACAGCCCTGATATATTTATCCTCTAACTAGAACAGACTGATTTTCCAACAGAAAATCAAATGTCTCCCGGTGGAACACTTACGTCTCTGAATAAGCTACACGTGATAACAAATTACAAATGACCAAGTTTGCTTGAAAATTACAATCCTATTTTAGCTCTCACCTAGATACATTACTCTAGCAATTTTCATCAAGTTCTTCAAGACTTATTGCAGAGAAACCAATTTCACATAAATGACCCTGTGACCTTGAAAATTAGGTCAAGGTCACCCAAATACACTCCCAACCTAGGTCTTGCCTAGATACATAATCCTACCAAGTTTCATCAAATTCCATCAAGTTCTTCAAGACTTATTGCACGGAAACCAATTTCACATAAGTGACCCTGTGACCTTGAGAATTTGCTCAAGGTCATCCAAATACAATCCCAACCTAGGTCTTGCCAAGATACATAATCCTACCAAGTTTCATCAAATTCCATCAAGTTCTTCATGACTTATCGAACGAAACCAATTTCACATAAGTGACCCTGTGACCTTGAGAATTAAGTCAAGGTCACCCAAATACAATCCCAACCTAGGTCTTGCCTAGATACATAATCCTACCAAGTTTCATCAAATTCCATCAAGTTCTTCAAGACTTATCCCACGGAAACCAATTTCACACAAGTGACCCTGTGACCTTGAGAATTCGCTCAAGGTCATCCAAATACAATCCCAACCTAGCTCTTGCCAAGATACATAATCCTACCAAGTTTCATCAAACTCCATCAAGTTCTTCATGACTTAACGAACGAAAACCAATTTCACATAAGTGACCTTGAAAATTAAGTCAAGGTCACCCAAATGCAATCCCAACCTAGGTCTTGCCTAGATACATAATCCTACCAAGTTTCAGCTAATTCCATCAAGTTCTTCAAGACTTATCGAACGGAAACCAATTTCACATAAGTGACCCTGTGACCTTGAGAATTCGCTCAAGGTCATCCAAATACAATCCCAACCTAGGTCTTGCCTAGATACATAATCCTACCAAGTTTCAGCAAATTCCATCAAGTTCTTCATGACTTACCGAACGGAAACCAATTTCACATAAGTGACTCTGTGACCTTGAGAATTCGCTCAAGGTCATCCAAATACAATCCCAACCTAGGTCTTGCCTAGATACATAATCGTCTTAAGTTTCAGCAAATTCCATCAAGTTCTTCAAGACTTATCGAACGGAAACCAATTTCACATAAGTGACCCTGTGACCTTGAAAATTCGCTCAAGGTCATCCAAATACAATCCCAACCTAGGTCTTGCCTAGATACATAACCTTACCAAGTTTCATTAAATTCCATCAAGTTCTTCAAGACTTATCGCACGGAAACCAATTTCACATAAGTGACCCTGTGACCTTGAGAATTCGCTCAAGGTCATCCAAATACAATCCCAACCTAGGTCTTGCCTAGATACATAATCCTACCAAGTTTCATCAAATTCCATCAAGTCCTTCAAGACTTATCGCACGGAAACCAATTTCACATAAGTGACCCTGTGACCTTGAGAATTCGCTCAAGGTCATCCAAATACAATCCCAACCTAGGTCTTGCCTAGATACATAATCCTACCAAGTTTCATCAAATTCCATCAAGTCCTTCAAGACTTATCGCACGGAAACCAAGTGTTGAAGAACCTGAACAACAACAACAACAACAACAACAACAACAACAACAAGAAGCAGAAGAAGAAGAAGCGGAAGAAACGGGCACTAAAACAATATGTCCCCCGGCTTCCACCGGGAGACATAATAAATAACATTACGTTCTCAGATTGGTTTAAAAATAAGCGAGAATTCTTTGTATTCCATTTTAGTAGTCTGTCTGGTCGCAGGGCAGGTAGTTTTTCCGTATACCTGTTTTGCGATTAGGCTCATGAATTTTAATGAGCACCATCAAGGGTATGAACATATCAGCCTCGTTTTCGATCCACTGCACATGCTCGTCTGCTCAGTGCAGCGGAAATGTCCATATTCGCCAGCATTTCAAATGACTTATAATATCCTTTCTACTTGGTCAATGCGTGCAAGAAAACTGTAGCCAAGTGTACATGTTATTTTTAAATAAAATGTTATATTTTTCGCATGCAAGTTTCAGTATGAGTTATCTATTAATAATTGACTATCGACAATATAGCATCAATACGCTATTTTTGGCCGGTGCTGTATGGTATTGTCAACTCGTCCTATACGAGTTAACTTATGCTGGTTTCCAGATTCCTTTAAAATCACAATCGTTACATGGGTTTAACACGTTAACAATCAGTTTTGGTACACCACTACTCGGCCAATACCAGTGACATCACATTTCCGCGAAGCATCTTTGGAAAGCCGTGATGGAGGAATTCGAACGAGTGCCAGCTGTACGCAACAGAGGACGGAGAAATGGAGCAAATAAGTTCAGGTCTCTGGTCAGACATTTTAGCCATTTAACATTAATGTGATGTGTTGTCTTATTATTCATAGTCAATTAATAAAATTATCATTAATCAGTAGTTTTCAGCTTGGCCCATTTACAGGTCCTCGGTCAGCCATATTGGCTGACCTCGGACCTGTGACTGGGCCAATATGAAAACTACTGATTAATAACATAATATTACAGGATAAAGTCGTCACTACCTGTCTGTTCATGGGATACAAGAAAATATCCACCTTCATCTTTTAATGACTCCTGATCACTCTGTTAGTGATAATTAGTCGGCTTCCAGGAAGGGAGAAATTGTAATTTTGGTAGTTCACTTTTATTATTAATAACCTGGTATCCTATAATAACTATAGGGTATCCTGTGTTCGTGTGCGACCTCGATGCTGAAAAGTATTGTGATGCTGCGCGGCACGATAGTTTTATGTATAAACTAGTTGATGTCATTCTTGAAAATGAATTGTTGCTCCTGTATAGGTGGTATAAAGCGTTGAATTGCATTGTTAAATGGAATAACATTTCAGTGATCCCTTTTCAGTAAAACGTGGTGTGAGATATGGAGTATACTCTGTCCTCATCTGCTTAATATCATCTCAGTAATTTGTTGTTAGATCAAGAAGGCACTGATGGTGACTTACTGATTGGTAACAGTTTCGCTTATGGAATCATTCTCTTGAGCCCAACAGTTCCCGGTTAACAGAGACTAATTGACAATTGTCGCTTTACTCTATAAATTCTTTACTTCCACCATGCTTTCGCAAAATCCTACCAGTGTGCTTTACTACCCCCCCCCCCCCCCCACGTCGGACAGTAAGAGATCCCAAGCTGCAATTAGACAAAGCAGGAGACACGTACCGCCAGTTCCTTGATGTACAACTGAACAGTCCGATATCGCTCCCTATGCGTCAGCAAAATCTATGGTCTCACAGACACTTTCTTTTCAATGTGAGGTGATAATTATTTTATTATAGACTTTCTGCCATGTTTCCTTATTCTCAATTCTCATGTAATGTGAAAGTACCAGGGGGACCATAAAATATCCAGCGAGATCTCTCCTCTCCCTGATAACTCCATGGAAACACGGAATGAGCCAATTCATTGAATATTTTCTTGGCCAAGAGAGCTAAATAATAATAGGTAAAATAAATACAATTTATTGTATCAAAGTTTGTATCATGTCACTTCTGATGCTTTGAGTTATTTTCAATACATATATATATATATTTATTTGTCATCCTCTCCATTTTATGGATTACTAAAAAGACGAAGCTGCTCTTGTTCACAAACTATTGGGTGCCGAATTCACATTAATCGTTCATGTGCGGTGGTAGCTATTCGATATGTTGAGGAGGTAGTGTGCAAAATATATGCGTTACCAGTGTTCCATGAAGTTTATTTATAGAATAAAGGTAGTATGCAATATATAATGGGACTTTTCTAGTGTGAGCATAACCTAAAACACTGCCCTGAAGTGTGTGTTGTGGGCAGTCCTGTGTCCTAGAGTATGGATCTTGTAGCTATCACAGACGTCGCCCCGGGGGCATGAATTAGTTTGCTCTATAGGCTGAGTAACAGAAGATGTACAGGTACACTCCAAAGACTGGCCAGTCAAGATGACGACCCCGATAATGCAAAACAGACCAGCATTTTTCGTCAAGTTTTCAAGTAATGTAGCATAAAATAAACATTGTGATAAGTGTATTGTAGATAGATTAGTCTTTGTTCCTAAATACACAGTAGTTCTCTGGAATAATGACGAGGTGTACAACACTCGCAGCTCATGACCAAGAATATTGTGCTTCCATTCACTCATGTTTTCCGATACTGCAATTGTGCTTTTTGGCTGCGACGCAGGTTTTCGGCGAAATGATTTCCCCAAAATGAAACACCAACAACAAAACAAGCAAAAAAAAAAAAAGAAAAAAAAAAGAAAAAGAAAGGTTTGAACTGGTATGCTATTCAGTTCACAAATTACAGTATAAAGTTACAGCTTCGCAGCATAAATGCAACTTACTGTGGTGAAAATTTCGCACACGAGATAATTTTAAAGTAAGACATTCATGTGGTACTTTTTGTGTTCCTAATGGGCCGTTGCTTTTTTATTGTTGCGTGTCATATATATTATTTTATTAAATTATAAATATAAATGCAAGATTAATTGATGTTAAAAAAAAGATGTAGACTATATTCCAAATTTGTCTTTTTCGCTGAAGAAATTTATAAGAATTCTACAAAAGAAGATTTGCTTCAAACCAAATTAATCTGTGTGCCTACCAAGGGAAGTTGTTGCCTTGTACATTCAAATTGTAATTGGAAAGCTATATAAGAGATAAACATGAAATTTCAGAAAAAGATTGCTGCAAAATGTCGCTCTTGGTGTAAAAAAAGCATGCTTGTAAAAAGGAAATGCATGACAAAAAGAAAAAAATTTAATTAAAACAGAATGTGAAGTGTCAGCAAACAATCAAGATTTGGTCATAAAATGAGAAACGCCGGCAATTCCAGCACTGTGCGGTTTTTATTGCAACCTTGATTTATTTATGGATCACTGTAGTTAACACTGCAGCATGGACAGATGACAAAATGGTCACCATATGGTGGCATAAGAGTGCTATGTCTGACTTAAGAGCACATCACAAATACTTGTGATATACATATGCATGTAATTGACTGCTGATGACAGATCATGGCTTGTTGTATGTCTGGTCTATCACAAATATATACAAGCCTGCTATTAGTGCTCTAGTCTAATTAGCATTATTTCAACTTCACTGATAGGGCGACACACTGTTCAGAGATTCATTGGCATATGAGTGCTTAGCTCTGAACAATATTGATGATGGACAAACCTAGAAGATGAAGTTAGAATGGCACATCTATTCATAATAGTTTTGAAGATAGATATTCAACATTTAAACTTTTCAAGTTCGTATAATTAGTATAAATTCTTATTCTGCGACTTTTGTTTCTGATTCATTGGATACACTTACTGCACGAAATGACGTTGGAATGACACCTCTACCTGTAACATTTTTAAGATATCTAAGGTGTTAATTTTCAAATGGCCCTAATTTGCATAATTTTCAAAACTGTTACCCATAAAAGAGCCAGACCTTATGCATGGAAGCATAATCGTGCCAAGTTTGGAGTTTGTACGTATAATAGTCTTCAAATAAAATGTCGGATATATTTGCTGGTGATGAATGAAAGAAAGAAAGAAAATAAGAAAGAAAGAAAGAAAGAAAGAAGAAAGAAAGAAAGAAAGAAAGAAAGAAAGAAAGAAAGAAAGAAAGAAAGAAAGAAAGAAAGAAAGAAAGAAAGAAAGAAAGAAAGAAAGAAAGAAAGAGAGAGAGAAATACCTGTGTAGGCACACAGACATAATGAACCTCCGCCGTCTTCTCCAATTCGACGCACTGGACATACGTTTTAAAGAAAATAACTTAGTTTTTGCAGTAAAATATAATTCTCCTCACCACCATAAAATATCACTTGCACAAAAACAATAATTACAATAAACAGAATGGCTGCCATGGAGCGGAACGGAACTGAAGGGAACAGACAAGAACAAAATTAAAACGCATTTATCACAGATTTTCCTGGCACATAAATTAATCTCTCTTCATTCTTTGTATTCCGTTCAACAAAGTTTAGTGGCGCAAAAAGCATAGACATTTAGGAAACATGATATAAATGGTATAAATAACATGCTAAAATCACGTGAACGCTATCGGGAAGTGAATATATACTAACAGGTGGACCATCTCGAAATGAATTCTGATTTGTGTGTATCTTTTTCGACGTTTACTTATGCTTCAGTCAGCTTCGAGTGCCAGTGGGTTGGCGACAACTTAAGTTTGCATCAAATAAGATATACATTATATGTTATAAAGGGGACGTGACTTCCGTAGCACAAAGGAGGACAGAATTAAAATAATAAATATTTATTGTTGTCTCCTTCTCTTCTTCATGGAAAATTCATGTACATCCCTATTCTGGGTCCTCGCAATATGTTAAGTCATTTTGCATAAGAATATTCCGAAAGCTGTTCCATTATTGATTGCCTTGTTTGAAATAATTCTTTCTAATTTCATTGGAATGCTGTTGTCTGAACTAGCTATTCATATACTCTGTTGAAACTAGGTGATACTTGAAAGTCATATCCATATGGATGATACCTACAAGTCATATTCACATAGGTATAGCGATACCGGATGGTTTTCTACCTTAGGGGGGTCATACTAACTGCCATTTATGTATGGCAATTGTTCTTTTTTTTCCCTAATTTATCTTCGGGTTATACTTATGTATTTTGCTCAGTAAACTAAAAATGTGCAATAATTGTATGTTAATAATATGTCTTATAAAAAATCTTAACATTAATGTGAATTCTCCATGGGATAAGTCACATGGGTATCACTAACATGGCCAATCCAGCAGTACGTATAGTACATAAAGTGCACCTCATGATTAAGAATGCGTGTCACGCTGTTAGTCAAACTTCCTGTTAGAGGGTAAAGAACATGCTTTGTTACATTAAACATGTTATCGTACAATGGACAAATTAAGGCACTCTACACGAGCATGGGACTGGGAAAAACAAGGACTGGGCTTATGGTACTCTTTTTCCCAACGGCTCTTTTGGACTGCCTGTCCTTCACTTCTGTTTGGAAACATTGCTGCAGGCGTAAACAATAAATAAAAGGTCCTAAATAAAATGTACAAGGTACAGAGTGAACCCCGTCTGTCATAAAGCAATGGACCAGGAAAGAACTGCTTAATTCTTTTACCGGGTATAATCTATCATTACACGGACAGCGCTAATGACGGTTCTTTTTTAGTTTTCTAAAAGGGCCTTTCTTCTACATCCCAAATTCAATTATGGTTTTGAATCTCTGTCACTTAAAGTCCTCGTTACAAACACATTTGCACAATCGTGGGCGCGCACGTTTTTTTTTCTTTATTAATATTATTATTATTATTATTATTATTATTATTGTTATTATTATTATTATTATTATTATTATTATTATTATTATTATTGTTATTATTATTATTATTATTATCATCATCATCATCATCATCATCATCATCATCATCATCATCATCATTATTATTATTATTATTATTATTATTATCATTATTATTATCATCATCATCATCATCATTATTATTTATTATTTACGTATTTATTTATTTATCTATTTATTTATTTATTTATTTATTTATTTATTTATTTATTTATTTATTTTATTTTATTTTTATAGATAACATGTATACGGATACGGCTGACTTAGGTAGGGTTTTATAAACGATATATTTAGGTGTACAGTCTTTGGACGGTTTCCCAAATGAGATTATATGAGCAACAATGTAACGGAAACAAACCAATGCATGAGGCTAAACCAGATTGA
Source organism: Hermodice carunculata (assembly GCA_964020975.1). Lineage (NCBI taxonomy): Eukaryota > Metazoa > Annelida > Polychaeta > Eunicida > Amphinomidae > Hermodice > Hermodice carunculata. Next base: position 605,043 of record OZ026622.1, read on the forward strand.
ACATCAGCAGACAACCAATGTAACCTATGAACACTAGTATACAGTAACAACCATACCTGTGTTTACTTCTTACTTCGGTTAAACCGGTCCATGAGAAACTCCACACACAAAACATGCCCATGTGAACAAAACGCAACAAATCAGAGGAGGCGCCATTGTAAATGAACGTGATTGGTCACCAGGGTGACCCATTGGGATCTCAGTACTGTTTAACCGGTAAAACGTCACGGACCTTTTTTTTTCCAATTTGACCGGAAAGCAGCAAAGAGACTTATTGATCACTTCTATCTGAACTTTATCCACAGTATCTGATGAACACACAGAGGTACACAAATGCTTAGCAGCCAGGTTTCAAAAATGCAATAACTGCCAACCGATTTAAAGTAAGAAAATGTCAAGGAGCTAAACAACCGAAGAAGGAGGTAACAGTTGATGCTCTGCAAGATCGTAGACGCCTGACACGTCAGTTAATATAACTTTTTCATGGCAGTGTTCTTAAACATGATCCGGTGGGGTGGCGTGTGAAATATAGAATGGTCTGTGCAGTTCTTCGTGTTCTTGTTTTAAGGCAATTGAAGGGGGGTAAAGGGGGGTTTGAGTTCGCTGGTACAGGTAATTATTTTTCTACAGTACGCAGTACGGAAAATGAAAATCTTTTAAATATTTTGTATAGTACGAAGTACGTAAAATAAGAGGGCTTCCAGTACGGTAAATAAAAAGCCCCAGTACGCCAGTACGGGAAACCCCTTACCCACCCTCGTAATTGTGAGCGTTCATATAAGGCCGTCAGAAAAGCCACAGTAAAAGCGTTCAAATATTTGAATGGTCTTGGACTTAGTACCCAGGTACGTTGCTGACACAGGGAAGTTTAATCTAGAAAAAAAAACAACAACAACAAAATCCAAGAGGAATATAGAAAGAAATCAGCGCCCGTCTTTACAACGGCAGCGACGGACGGCTATGGTGACCAGGAAAGTGTGGCACAGCATGTCGTGGTATCTTTGATACGGCCATACTGTACGAGTATTGTTACAAATAAAGTACAGATAATGATCAGGTAGCCCCACAATGCCACACACACCACAACGGTTTTATTTAACCACATCAGACCTACCACTGAGTTATGTAATTGTAAGTGCGTAAACTGCTACTTCAAAGAGCTCATAATGCAAATGTAAATAATAATATAATTCTTATACCAACCTGGAATCACAACATTACTTTGCTAAAACTTTACGTTGACGCGATGATTAGGTTACAAAGGTTACAGGAAAACTAAAACCCAACACAACTATGATACAGTTTCCATTCATTTTATCATATTTTTACCGGCAACTTTCACCAACAATTTTTCCCTAAATTCGCTAATGCGTTGGGTGAAATCGAACAACTTACTGTCTTGCACACTTCGAGTTTCAGTGGAACAAACAGACCAAAAGAGAAATGTGTTGAGCGCGAAGTATCAAGTAAGGGTAATCATGCTTTTGTCTGTAGGAATGATTGTATTAGCACACGTACAGACATTTGCCCACGTTTGGTGTCACTACTGCCTGTCTCTAAGTCCCACTTTGGTCACATAAATTCGATCCCTTCGAGACTCAGATTGTCTTGTATAAGTTGGAGCTTGTACTCCCAGGCACCGTGATGCCCCCGTTGTAAAGGGGTAGTTTTATCCAATAAAATTGCACGGTATTGTAGACAAGTTTGTTTTCGTTCATAAGGCAATACTTGAAGATACACCTGGATATTTGCTTAATGAATTCACAAACAATAACTTTGTTAGTTTCTATGGGAGAAATTCTACGGACAAGTCGCATATTATAAGACATCATCTTATACATTAGGTTAAGAGTTTTGGCGTATCTCGTATCGTATAAGGACAACTATTGCAGAATGGTATACAACGCATCGCAAGTTAGCAAACTTCAAGAATTATAGCAGTCAATACCTCAGTTCTACTAAGACTTTGGACCAAATGGTCAATTTAAATTTGTACTGTGAATGACATTAATTTTGTGAATTTTTGTATACTGAATTGTAATTCCTATATTTTAGTTTGAGAGTGCACGTTCATATAAATGTGACGCTCGGCCTACTTACAGCTTGTCACTATAAGCCCAGTCACCGAGAATAAATCAAGTTGCATAGCATTATATTGTGCTGTGTTGTGTTATGATATCTCATGGGCACGACATGGCTCCGTAGTTAAACATGTTCGGCCTAACCACCCTTGACTGCCCTTGCACTAGAATGATACCCTGTAAAAGAGGTTGCAGCAGCAACATGGATCGATGCTGCTGTAGCATCACTCTGACGATGACGAAATCTTGCGCACTACATCGCGCTGCCTGCTACGGCTACACACTGTCCGTCACCGCCACCAATCCAATGAGCTGCAGTCACCGATGCCTGTACAGTTTTAAATTTCACACAAGACCTCTGAGAGGCCAGTCCCGTGTAATTGCTATATCATTTGAATATCAGCAGAGCTTATCAGTCTATTTAAGTGTTGTTTCACTACATAAGCATACGATCCCTGATAAATGTGTATGGCCAAGCAAACGTATATAATTATATAGTATACAATCAGTCCCCATGACGTCACACACATACATAAATATAGCTCGTAACTCCTGTTTCGTAGGTTGACACTGGACACTTGTGTGGAAATCCTCGTTCTGTTCCATTTGGTCTTGAAATCATGTTTTCTGTTTTCTTTTTACATTTTTTTTGGGGGGGGGGGGGAGTCTGTACACGGCAACCATAGGTTTTAAACATTTACATCTTAAATTTTGCGAAACATGTTTTCACGCTAATATGGAAACATACAGTGGATGTTATATATATATATATATATATATATATATATATATATATATATATATATATATATATGTATATATATATATATATGTGTGTGTGTGTGTGTGTGTGTGTGTGTGTGTATAGTTGGTTCATGCCCTCGTATTGCATTTGGAACAACTCGACACCCACGATGGGTACGATAGGTTGAAAGCCGAGACCCGGTGCAACTATACGGACTGAAACTGTTTAAGGAACCGGTTCACACAGAAACAATACAACCTCGTCAAAATGACCCCATGTCACTCCTGGCACATTTGTCTGTTCAAAACAACCTGGTTTTAAAACGCCAGAAACTCACCCATCTTGTCGTAGTGCAGGGTATCCCTCTTTTGCGTTTTCATGGTTCGCAGTAAAGTTTTCTCCGGCCCGAAAAACTTACGAGGTGTACAGTTTCGTGCTTGAACTAAATAGTACCCTTCATGAGTATTAGAGAACACGTAAGGTTTGTCAATGGGTCACCCGGCAAGAATAAAATGAACGCTAGAAAAAAATTTATGAAGCAAGCAAATGACTGTACAGTGCATGTCTGTTGGCACAAAATCCTTAATAAGACTTTGCTCGAGTATCTAAGCCGAAATTTTCCAGTTGGTCGCATGAGGAATATGTATTGCATGAGCCAGGCGGAGAAAGTGGAAAGGCATGTTATATCATAGGTCGCTACGTATTTTGCTGCACATCATTATTATTGTAATGATTATATTTTGGGATATTAATAGCACTGAAGAAGAACCATTGAACTGGCAAGTTCTGTATGGTAAATAGAGAAGCATTCTCTGTCAATCATTTACACATTTAAGTCATCCCACACAAAATAAGCTTTTTGAACTTGTCAGGCTTTTTCCCTCACCTGTTTCTCAGTGACTGACCGTATACGTCGCACTGCATGCAAAACTAAGTCAACAGCAACAACAGGGGGAGTGGTTTAGATATCCGTAATTAGTTTGGTTTAAAAACATGCCATTTTAAAGAAAATTGTCATGGTAATTAATGTGTGATTCCTTCGGAATACTATGCATTAGGACTGATAAAAGATAATCTCAATTGAGCCAAATTGGCTGATATACTTAACTCTCAAGTACTGACTGCTTAATAACTGATAGTGTAGGGTAAAATGTACTGGAAGCATGTTGCCATTCCCCTCTCCTTACACACAGAGATACACGCACAGAGAGAGAGAGAGAGAGAGAGAGAGAGAAGAGAGAAGAGAGAAGAGAGAGAGAGAGAGAGAGAGAGAGAGAGAGAGAGAGAGAGAGAGAGAGAGAGAGAGATCCGAGTTCTTGGATAACCCTCAACCCTCGGCCCCTGGTGTCGCGACACTCGGTTTGTCCACCTCTACCTGGTAATAAAATTGGCCGTATGACTTGTCATGTCTATGTCCCGACACAGACATTCTGGTTTTCCTAGCCTGCAGTTCTTTCTTTCTTCATTCAATTACAAGTGCCTTCTGCTGTGCCCAGGTAACAAATTGAACTGACGTCAAAGGAGGTAATGTGTAGGCCTAAAAGGGGCAAGAACATCCACTTTAAACATGTTTCAACAAATGTCCAAGTTACAGAAGACCTAACAAAAATATATGTGTGGTTTCGATAACCCGACCGACCCCACGGAAATTGAAAGGCCCTAGTCCCGACCTTAAATAATTATTATGAAATATAATATATATATATGTATATATATATATAATTTTCAGCCGCCCTTCCCTAATATACATTGATCGACCTTGGCTGATCGATTTTATCGAGAAAGTGGCCGTCGTGTACCGTTATGTTGCAGTAAAGTCAACTCAAACACAGTCACAGTTTATGAAACATAAAAAAAGTTTCACTCCTCCCTTCCCTAATAAAAATTGACCGACCCTTGCTGATGTACGGTGCATGGGGCTCGATGTACCGTGAAACAGCATTGCTATAGCCCCGGTTGAAAGATTTATCGAAAACGCGGCCGTCGTAAGCCGTTATTTCGGAGTTTCATCTTATCTGCAGGGTTATTAGTAACTTGGGCCCGGGAAATATCATAGCTGCATAGCCACGGTTGGTCGTGAAACCACGGAGGAATAGTTTATTCCTCCATGGTGAAACAGCATAGCCTTGGTTGTTCGGCGATTGTTATCGTAATATTTCGCTAGGTCCCAGGTGCCTGTTCTCTAAGTTATCCAGTAAAACGGTCGTTAAAGTACTTTTAAAATATAACGTGCTATCTTATCTTTAATCTGCCTGCTCTGTTGTGTCTGAACCAGTTATCATTGCCAGTAACAAATCCAAATGCGACACGATACCTCGACTGTCAAGCCGGCAAATCATGCACCATTTTGAACATGGCGCACAGCAAGAGCCATAGATCATGGGACCACCATCCAAATTTACAATTAATCATGCCAAAACACAATCATATTCAAATGATAAATAATAATGATTCACTGTGCACGGGCAGCTTCACCCTCTTTAATCTCGAAATAAAGCCAGTAAATATGTGCATTACAAATATCCGCAATGTCCGTGTTGTATATGTCGCGCACATCGGGGACATTTCGAGATTGTACCTTTTGCTTGTGGGGGGACCGTCGCACAAAGATACAGTTGATTTGGATTTCAAAGTGAATCATGGCCACAGTACACACCATATCATTATTGATGCTCTGAAATATTTTGCAAAATATATACTTTTGGTTTCATATATTACCCCCCCCCCCCTCCCCCCGATGGTCCGAATACTACTATCCTCATTTACAAACCATTGGATGCGGACTCCACAATTTTCAAAATGCCACCCAGTGTGGGTTAGTCCCGGTTCGATATTTTGAAGATGTAGTATCCAAATTTATGTATGATTAGTGTTAACGGAAGGTTGATTTGGCGAGTGAATCTAATATAAAATATAAAATTGGACTTTTCCAGTGTGAACCTTTCCCGAAAATGTAAATACAACGGCTTGAAATTACCAGACATTGACGGCAGTGTGCTCGATAATTGGGATATTGGATCAGATACTGAAATCGCCCCGAGGCAATGAATTAAGTGGCACCACTGGGCACAGCAGTCAAGTTGTGCCAAAGATAGAGCTAAGTGGATACAGGGCCGAAAGTACCGGCGGGTTTTTATATAAGTGGTAATTACCGCTGTGCAACACTCTTCTCGGTCAATTCTAAGTTGTTCATCTAGGTCTGTGACACGTGTCAAGCCGATGGATGATGGAAAAAATGTAAATTAGGATAATTAGAGACACCTGAAAAATTAAAATGTTGAATACCTTTACATTATTATAGATCGTGAGGTACAACTCTCAGTTTTTAAAAGGGGTGCTTTGTTTCTCTACAACGAAGGTCTGTTCATGTGCAACCTCCTGTGGCGCCTATCTGGTCTGATCTGATAAAGGTGATTAGCCACTTGATCAACTAATTAACTGCCGCCTAAGCCAGTGGTGGTTATTTGACATCCACTGGGTAGATCAAACGAGACAGTAACTTTAGTCAGATTAAGCTAGATAGGAGCTGCAGGAGGCTGCATATTAAAAATCCGTGATTGTTGACAAACAAGATACCTCTTGGACCATCTTTTTAGCGGAGAGTAGGACAGCATGTAGAGGTGGCAATCCAACTTCAACGGAAACATTTGCCCTATAGGCCCGACTAAATTTCCTTTGAACCAAAAATGTAACATTCAAATTTATGTAAATTAGATAAATAAGTAAAATTTAAATTTCGAATTTTTTTTCGAACAAAGGCGTCATGCCAGCTTCAATTTTTAAGTTTGTGCTACAGCCGCATCCAACGTCGCTTGAACCAAAGGTGTAGCATTTTAATGTATGCAAATTACCCCAGTACACAAGACATAACTCGTGGCTACCTTCAGAAGTCTTAAGTCACATATGCCAAATCAACTCACATTTAAAGGTTTGTGCTATATCTGCATCCAATGACCTATACACCAAGGTTGTAGCATTTTTATGTATGCAAAGTAACTAATGCAGGAAATTCAAATCTTTAAATCTTGAAAATCTTTGAATCCGTCACAGATGTTTTAACTTCAATTCATAGGATTGTGCGATAGGTGCACCCAATGAACGGTAAGCTAAAGTTGTAAATTTTAACTTGTGCAAGTTGGGCAAAAATGCAAACTTTATATCCCGAGTATCTTCAAAACTATTACAGACAGAGGTTCCAGCTATTTTAGCCGGAAGTGTCATTTTCACTACAATTCACAGGTTTGCCGTTTAGGTACATCTGGAGATCAGTGATGCAAAAAATATAGCATTTGAATTCACATACATTGGCTAAATACACATCGTTTTAAATCTTGAGTATTGGCAAAACTAGCCATGCAGTAAAATTCAGAATAGCAGAAGATAGTAGACTCTGAAATATATATATATGTATATATATATATATATATATATATATATATATATATATATATATATATATATATATATATATATATATATATATATATATATATATATATATATATATATGGAGAGATTTGGGATCATTATAGAACACCGGCAGTTCGTTTGACTAAACTGTCTATGATAGTATGCAGATATTTGAAGACCATGAGTTAACCATGATAATATAGATACACGCTGACCCTTGTGGTAACCTGCATGTACTCATGATGTGTGCAGGCCAACATGGTGCATGCTGACAGACCCAGGTCAGTTACAGCTGTATGTCTGTGGCAGACAGAAACATCACATTATTTGAAGATTTTTATTGTCAGAAGAACCAATGGTTTTGTTTATTTACCTGGTTCTGTAAAGCGAATATAGAATTAAAAAGAAACGTCTTTAAACAAATGCTTTAATTTATAAACACCGTATTATTCTGTTTCCTCAGATCACTGTGAAATAAATGTTACAACATGTATAAACATTCTGGCACAAGTACTAGGCTGCTATCAAGGTTTCTGACAATCACGAACGGTAAGCAAAGTGATGAAAGTCCCATATTGTTTTACCTTTAAGTTAATATTTTGTTGCATACGGAAAGATTTGCTTGCATATCTATCCATTCTAGTTCAGTGTAGCAGTCCAAAATAGGTCAGAATAGTAGAGAGTATGAGTCACAATTACCCTGGAATCTGCTCAGGGCCAGTTGTGTGGCTGTTCTTCAAGAGAACAGGGCAACTTTTATCTAAAAGGACACTTGTAACGTTGAATGGACTGCATATTGTTATTCAAAGCTTTATGTTAAAATCTATCGTAAATGCGACACAGAGTGTGAAGCCCACCATATAGCAAAGTTGTTTTTTTTTATTGTGTGTGGGTTTTTTCTTTTTGTTTTTGTTTTTGTTTTGTTTTGTTTTTGTTGTTGTTGTTGTTGTAAGTATAAAGTTTTTTTCGCTGTAATTTACGGTACAACTAAAACAAATTCTAAGTTAAAAATAATATAAATTAATAATTAATCGATGAATTTATGGAATATTGGGAAAACGATACTAAGAACGTGTACATGAAATGTATTTCATCTGGAAGTTTTCAATCGGACAGTGGAAGACAGTCACATTAAAAATATCTATCCCTACCACTCATTTTCTTTGATTTTATAAGGAGAAACAGCAATTATTCCTGAATTCCTCGAAGGTAAAATGTACTTTTCTGGGCTTATGATGTGATAGGTGTTGTTGTCTCAAAACTTTATCTACAGGAGCTAATGGCTGGAAGAAAGTGAAAACTTTAAGTGTTTATGGTGCTAGCTAAAAGAACAAATGAATTTCTGGCACTTTTTAGAAACAAAATAAGAAAAATGATGTTTGGAATATTGCGAATTTCGTACAGTTAAAGTGTTTCCGAAGTGTGTTCCTGAATCATCATGAACGTGAAAAAAGTCTTGGCTCATGCTCTATGACGGTAGACTTCTAAAACCCATACGGTAAAAATATATCAGGTGTAACTATTACCTGAACCGTACGGTAATTTAATAATCTACGAAGCGCCCCTTTGATGTGATCATTAACCCATACATGGTGGCACAATCCAAGTGACAAAGCCAGTCTTCTGGGAGCATAATGACCGGTGCCCGCATCGGTTTTCTAGAGCTAGTTGTGCTTGCAGCCTCCACAATTCTCATTTTCCTGCTGCCTGACTTCCTGGTGAGTAACATGTCCGAACCAAATGACCACATAATGGCTTCAAGATCCGAAATAACTATCACCGAAATCTTCAGGATGAAAAATATGCCTTACGGCAAAAATTCATCAACCTTGTTTGGTCTAACGAAGTTTATTTCCTATGGTTATACCTGTGGGTAGCTTAATGTAAAGCGGCATTTGTCAACAAAGTTTGTTACTCAACAACAGATAGACACTACTGTTGGTTGTCTTGACTCTTCTGCAGGATCTTTAATGAACACTATGTCTGTACATCTCCTAAGCCAGCAGCTGCTTCAGGGGAAATTGATCCAATCATGTTGTTCATCAAACCGCACGAACATGTTCCAAAGGACGTGTTGATACTCAACGGGGCTCCCGGCAATTTTACACCTGCGTCACTACAGCCTGTACTTTGCCGCGCAAAAATTAACAAATTTTAAAATGCTATGCCCTGGCACTTACAAGGTAAACATGCAGGTTCTCTGAAAAAAAAGGCTGCTCCACATGTGGCTTTAATCTTTTGAAAAAGTCACCTATCTTCATTCATTGCAATTTGGGGCCATAATTAAGAAAACAGGGAATAGCCCGATGGCCCTGAACCACAGGGCTTCCTATTTGTGCAGGTATCACTACCAAAGTATCTATTCCCACAATCAAACCATGATATAATTGTGAAAAGCATAAGATGATCTCAATGGTCAAAATTCTCTTCAATTACCAAATAACTAAGGTAAAAAAATATGCCATGTTGTCAGCCTAATACTTTTCAATGCAACATGTCAACTCTTTTGAGCAAGATTTTGGTTGAATCTAGAAATGTGCGTGATAGTTGCAGCATGCTTATATGTTGTACCAGTCCTAATCTCAGTACTTCAAAGACCGGTTAGGATCTAGAATAATCTTTGCTGTATTTCATTGTGTTTATCTGTGCTGGGGAGAGTAAATTCCTCAGTTGGCGGACCCTTAGTTGCTGTGACACATCAGCTGCACAATTGAAAATCTAAGTAAGATCCTGGTCATTATATGCCCGATGAACTCTTTAGCAGTAATGTAGGTGATCCCGCAAGAATTAAATATTGCATTTGAAATACACGTTTCTTGATCCGAGTTTTAAAGGGACGTCACCAGCATGAGGTTAAGCGTCAGAGATGCCAAATGTCATCCGGGATTGCCCCTGGCTCGGAAATTAGCTGGAAAATTTGACCAATTTACGGTGTTTGTCCCGCATTGAAACTGAGTATTTTCTTATACATATATTCTTTGTTAAATATGCTCTGCCCCTGAAACGGCATTTTGAATGTTGTCATCTCGGAAAAGTCAGCGCCCCATGGTGACACCGTTGTGTGACAGTGGATGGTTACTTTGTAATTGAGGTGGTTAACATATACTCGTAACAGAGTAACAGCTGAATACATTTCACCTTCCGCTCCGTACATTAAGTCCGATTGTCTGCAATTTGATAATTATTGAGACTCAATAAAATGATGAAACGCAGAATACTCAGGCATTAAAATTCGGAAGAGACAAGGAACGAAAAGTACATTGATGGTTTCGAGTGTGCAATGCGTGAGAAATCAAAACCTGGAATTCTAGTTGGCACCTTTTTGATCGACAGGCTTAGCAGATTAGTTTTGTGTATTTCTCGATATCATTTTGAAAGATTGTTTACAGCGCGTGGCAGCCAGCACTTCTAGTAAATGCACATTCATCTCTGTAACTCCAGGAACATCTAAGCCGTTTTGGAAGTTATTTTCCAGGTGAACTACGCACCTCCGTTTTCCATTACACAAAACAGAGCGGTTGTTATTTTACTGTTCTTCTTGTATTAACTTTCTTCAATGCTCGAAGCCACTCCCATTATTAAGATTTCCCAGACGGATCATACCAATGCCCTCAGGAACATAGCAAAATAAAGCTATATTACAAACAAGAAAAGTTCTATGTAATCAGCAATGGACGGCAAGTACCCACGTAAATGGCAAAGTACTACATAGTGGACACGAAATTTAGCCTCGACATCAATGTAATGCGTCTATACTTAATAGATTGAGATCTTTGCCCGCAAATTATCCTTGAAAACAAAATAATACAAGAAAATCAAAACAAAGGAATAAAACCGGTATTTCAGAGATGTTCATAAAACAGGCCATACTTAATTACCTAGTAATCAGTCCGACGATTTTTTTGTTTTTCGTTGTTCTTTAGACAATGTTTTGTTAACATACGGGCCTATATATATATATATATATATATATATATATATATATATATATATATATATATATATATATATATATATATATATATATATTCCCGAAACATGTTCTGAGTAGTTACCCCTGAAGACCTTTTATTTGGGCTAATACAGCCTATGTCAAAATTCTATGTGTATAGGTTAAACAGGGACAGGTTAGCTTATGGAAAGTAAAGAGTTCGGACTGCGGAATAGGATAATGACTGCTAGGAAGTGGTTCTGGACAAAAAGAAACAAACACAATATATATACATATATATATATATATATATATATATATATATATATATATATATATATATATATATACATATATATATATATATATATATATATATATATATATATATATATATATATATATATATATGAGAGAGAGAGAGACAGTGTGTGTGTGTGTGTGACTTTGTATCTGTTTATGGGGATAATCAAAGCAAAGCAAATGCAACTAAAATCAAATAAAATCAAGTCAAATCAAATCAAATCAAATCAAATCAAATAGTGCTTCACTGATTATTCGACATCCCCCCATCTCCCACGAAGGATTGGTCTAATACCTGTCATAATAACTATTGCTAATGAGTCCTCATCTGTAATAACAATAATCAATGCTAAAGAGCCCTTCTCCTACGTTGCTTCAGACAATATTCACAACTACTGGTTAATATCCTTTTGACCTTGGAGGCTGATTTTGGTGATTCATTCATTTGTTTATTTGTTTGTTTATTTGATCATTATTATCATGTTAGGCAGACCTTTTCTTTGATCGCCTCAGTTATCTGTGTTTACATGTATTTATGTTCTTCAAGACCAGTAGAGACTTGATTGGGCTCGCGGTTCTGTTTCAAATTTGAACGTTATTGTTAAACGAATTTAAAGGCACAAAATCGTAATATGTTGTAGATATATATTTTTAACCAATGGCCTAATATAGAATCAATGATCTCAATTAGTAGTCTATTGCAGGCTGACATTCTTCAGAGCTTGGTTATTTGTTAGATAAATTCTAAAAACGCCTGCACGTTCATCAAGATGCGCAACTTGAACGGCGGGATATGACCACTCTACTTCTGCCATAGTGATCAGAACGTTCTTGTTCTGTTTCCTTTTCCTTTGCCAGCATTTCCTTATTGGAAACAAGGAAATAAATGATGGCATCGGTGATCATACTAGTGTGCATATGATTTTTTTTTCTTAAGAACAAGTTTGTCATTTCGCGATTTGCCAATTGTGGTAAGTTAGCTTTACGATTCAAATATTGAGGATATTGAAATGAAATAAAAAAATAAATTTTGCTTTCTAAAATCGTCCAATTTACAAATATGATATAAATTGTTCGTAAGGGAAATTTTGGCCACTTTCGCCGTTGAATCCGGCCTTTGCACCATAAACCAATATACCTACCTTAGAAAGCAAGTATATCGGCAACCGGCAAAGCAATATTTTCAATATTTTATTTGATGAATGTGCTTTTTTATGTAATGTCCTCCGTGTTATGAATTTCATTGTTCATAATTGCAAAATTTTATTGTATAAATCCGCTACAAGTGAGGAATAGTTTACTTGCTCCAGGAAACATTGTTGTAGGGGCCGGAATACAAATCGTTTAAACCTCAAATCAGGTTACACATTGACAGAAACCACACTTACATAACTTACTAAGCCCCTTTGGAACCAAATTATAAATCTCGGGAACTGAAGTGAACTGTGTACATCATAATCTTCAATAATAAGAATAGAAAGACATGAAAAAGAAACAAAAAAGAGAGCGAAAAAAGAAAGAAGTCAGTATGGTGATTATGTTAGTTCAGCAAAGAGTTTTGAGGAATCTAGTAACCAAAAGTTTGTTCAAAACGGATATCGCATTCTCGCTGTCTTTCAGTTTGTGATTTTGTTTTCACTGTGGTCTTCAGATGCGTTCCATCGCTGTTGCAACACAGTGATCAGTCACATTCATAGACTTCCTTGCTTTTTTACTCACATCTGTGCTCAAGATTCAGTGACGACAGGTGATAAATCTTTGTTCATTGTGTTGCTTTGATGATGATGATGATGATGATGATGATGATGATGATGATGATGATGATGATGATGATGATGATGATGATGATGATGATGATGATGATGATGATGATGATGATGATGATGATGATGATATGCACAAACTTAATATACAGAAAAGAACATGTGCACAATTCAATTTCACCGATTAAATTATTTGGTTTGATGATCATGCTGAACTACTGCTTCACATGGGAGCCTATTATCTTGAATTAATTAATTGTTCGAATTGATAATGATGATGATATGCGTGAAACCTCAGACAAGAAATTTCACGTGGACACTTGTGAAGTTATGCATTCTTTTAAATACAAAATCAGAAAATCTGAAAAAATATTTTAAAAAAGTCATTGTCATATCATGCCCAGTTAAATTAATATCATAAGAAGCTGGCGATTATCTTGCCCCCGGATCAGACTGCTTACGGATGTCAGTCACGAAGTCTCGGGCAAATGATTATCCGCAAAGAAGCGATATAAATAGCTACGCGCTTCAGCTTGGCGGCATTTAAATTATACATATATATATATATATATATATATATATATATATATATATATATATATAAATGCCTGGCTATCACAAGAAAATGCCCTGTTCCTCTGAATAATTCTAATAATTTGTAATTCAAATTCCTTACAAAAAGACGTGCAACATAGGTGCCAACAAGCGTAGTCTCAAATCAGTGTTTTATAGTTCATCTCTAAGGTCAACGATTTTCTTCGGCACACTCAGTAAGCCTAGCGTCAAATCACAAATTTCTTAGTTTACCATGGTCAACAGACTTCATCAGAGCCCTTTGGTCGAGTAAGCTGTTGACTCACTCCAAATACCGGCACGGAAAGGGACAATGTCAAGATATTATTAGTTACTCCTTGGAGAAGCCCAGGGTACAGAAATATTCACCGGTCGATGACATCTGTGCCGAAGGAGATACACATGTATGTCATCCATCGGTGTATATTCCTGTAAACTTGGTTGCTTCACGGAGTAACGATTTTATATCATTTTATTGATTTAAAAAAATTTCATTCAAAAAGAATAACAATGAGGAAGAAGGGCTACACCCTATATTAATCCTTCTTGTTGGAAAAAGACGGTTAAGACCGGCCGCTTATCGAGACCAGCATGTGTGCATTGACCCGGGAGGCGGCACAGCCCAGGCTGAACAAAAGGAAGATGGACTCCATAGTAACGCAACACAGATAGAAGGGCTCGTTCAAAATGAATAATACGAAGTACAACGTAATCTAAAATTAAATTGGCCTATCAATCTAAAAAAATGATAAAGTTGTTATCAGGATCACAGTAGCTACTACCATATGAAATAGTACTCAAACGAAAGAGTGCCACACAGTTGATAGTGGTATGAAGGATATCTGGAGCAGTAGCGTGTCGAGGACAAGTGAGAAAGGAATGACAAACACTTTCAGTAACGGCTCCACACGAACAAGCTGGCGACTCTTTAACACCAATTTTAAATTTATATTCATTTAGTTGACTGTGGCCCATTTGTAATCGGGAGTGAAGGATAGACAAATGTCTTTTACCAACAGTTAAAAGTTCTGGATACTTCACGGGACATGACAAAGGATTAGTTATTTTCCGTTTGTTGCTGAGGGAGAAAAGATTCCTCAAATAAGACAGCTCTGGTATCATAAGCAGGCGAGCCTAAATCGGGCACATTTTGACGTATTCTGAAGATATGCCTAGAGTTTTCGTTAACTGGAAAGTTAGGTAAGACAGTATTCAAGTAGTTTGGAGCGAGATTGTACATTGATTTGTACATCATAACAAGTTTGAGAACGGTCTCTACGTTTAGGTAGTAATTCCCAGTTTCCTCGTACAATTTTTCAATTGGAGTGGTTCTCATTGCTCCCGTCACGATGCCGTCCGCAGTCAATTGCAAGTCCTCTAGGAGTTTTGTGTCATACTGAGAACAGTCATCCAAGACCACACTTCCATATTCTGAAATAGACCGTATAAAGGAAGTATAGGTCACTTTAGTGTTTTACGATCAAGATAATATTGCATAGTT
Source organism: Hermodice carunculata (assembly GCA_964020975.1). NCBI lineage: Eukaryota > Metazoa > Annelida > Polychaeta > Eunicida > Amphinomidae > Hermodice > Hermodice carunculata. The sequence goes on from OZ026622.1 coordinate 620,350, forward strand.
TTCACAATGTTCAGCTGTGTGGAAGCTTTAGTTGCAATATGTTTTGTATGTTCATTCCATTTTAGATCTGATATCTGATATAACAGTGAGACGTAATTGTTTATGCTCAGAAATGTTCTCCAGTTGATGGCCCTGAAAAATTAATGAGAGGTGGATGGTGGTGGTGGGGGGGGGGTCCTTTTAAGAGAAACAAGCATAGTTTCAGTCTTGAGAGCATTGAAAGAGATGAGCCATTCCTTGGACCATTGGTCTAAGAAATTAAGATCGCCATCCATGGCAGTGGCAGCATGAACTAGGTCATCGACAGTGAGATAAAGTGACGTATCATCAGCAAACAATTTTACAGTTGAGTTGATAACGTTAACCAAGTCGTTAATGTAGATTAAAAACGAGTAAAGGACCTAACACTGGTCCAGCGGCACTCCGGCCTAAATAGTTCCTCAACTGGAGGACTGACCATTCAGAATTACACCCTGCTTTTGATCATAAAGATAATTTTCGAACCGTATCAAAAGGTTATTTTTTTCCAGTTTATGTATAAGCCCGCTATGCCAGACTTGGTCAAAGACTTGCTTATATCAAGAAAAACAATTCTAACTTCTTTTTGTTGGTCAACAGCTAAGCACAATTCATGATAAAGAGAAAATAGCTGGTCGCCAGGTATAAATCCCGACTGGTTTGCAAGGATGACCATGTTGTCTCGGAAAAAGTTGAAAACATGCTTAAACACTACTTTTCCCAATATTTTCCCTGTGTCGAGGCATTTAAGAATGTGCAAAACTTCATCTTCCCATATGTTCAGATTTCCGAGAGTTTTTATAGGGTGGTCTGGTCGTGTAGGGTTTAGGACCGAAGATGTATTGAGGTTGCTTTGATTCAAGTTAGGGAACTACTTAATTTATTGTTATGCTGTTCTTCAGCCTGTTTAAGGTGCTCTTGGTAAAGGTTGCGTGGCCGATTGTAAGTAGCCCATAATTCATTGCTGTGAGGGCCATTTTTTCCGTCCTATGCTTTGGAATAGGCACGCATGAGTTTACGCTTTTAACAACGCAAAGATGACGTATAACATGTTAAGTCGTCTGGACGGATGGTTACTTCCGTACTGGGGATACATTCCTTGCAGGAAGCCTTTAGTCCATAAACGACAACAATCGTTCACATCATTAGAAAGAAAGAACTTGCCCCCAATGAATTGGGCTGAGATAGTCACGAAAATGACTAAAATGTACCTTATCGTATTCCCATATTAATCTTTTATAGGCGGATTCAGTTTTCCGCCGAAACAAAATGTTAGAACGCACCACACAATAATCACAATTGGCAATCCGTGGTAGACCACGTGGTTCACGAATATATTTCGAAAAAATTGGAAATTATTTGATCCAAGCAGAGTGAAGTATTGTTAGCTATACGTGTGGGTTCTTTGATATGGGGAGTAAGAAAGTTGGTAGTACAGAAATGATAGTTTCTTGCCAGGAACTGTTGAAAAATCGGCATTAAGTATAAGTGCAACCGATTGTCAAATCCTATTCTATGTTAATAAACGGAAAAAGAAATGTGAAGGATAATTTGGCGGTTTACTTAGATGCTCAAGTAGTTAACCAGGTTGATTGTGTTAAATATTTAGGTTTTTATGTAGATGATGATTTAACAAGGAAAAATCATATCAAGAAAATGCATTCTAAGGTCATGCCTACGCTTGCAGCACTCAGACGTCTTAGCAAATGTTTACCCAAACAAACATTATTACTAATTTTTAACTCCACAATTTTACCATGTATTGATTATGCCGATACTGTTTGGGGTACATGCACTGAAACAGTTCTAAAAAGTGCACAGAGACTGCAGAATGCTGTGGCAAGAACTGTCACTGATAACTATGATTATATTAACTACAGGGGAGAAGTTATCTTGACAGATTTAAAGTGGCAGACTATCAAAGAAAGACGGGAATTCCACATGGCAACATCAATGTTTAAGTGTACGCAGGGACAAGCGCCAAGCTATTTGTGCGATCAACTAAATTTCCTTGACGAGATTATTAATGAATGAATGAATGAATGAATGAATGAATGAATGAATGAATGAATCTTTATTAAGGCATTTTCAGGCCACATGCCTACATTGCCAACTAAATCATACAAAATAAGTTACATAAAGTAAAAGTAAGGGAATTAGTTACTACCCAACGCGCTTTGCTACTCACAGAAACCTATCTTGTACCCCACCCGAAGAAAGGAATATTCAAACTTTCATTTGTGTATGATGGTGCTTGAATTTTTAATAGTCTTCCTGATTTTTTAAAGCAATAGGATAATGTATATGATTTAATATACATATACATAAGAGTATACAGTATGTAAATCTAAAGATATGTAATATGAAGACAGTTTATATGGGCTGGGACAGCTATGCACAGGTAGCACAAAGATGCATGCAAAGAACTACTATGTACTTGCAAAACTACGAATCTTGATGTGCTACTAAATGCGCCTATTATATACCGTATGTTTAAAATATGTTTCAGCCACATGGGGTTGAAGCAAGCATGGTAAATTAATTATTACGAAGTATAAATGTCAGTTTGCTGAAGAGAGCTCCGTGTAGGACAAATGAACCTGCAGTCAACGGAGCATAATGCACAGTAGCGTGATGAATATAAAAAAGTTGTCAAGATAAATGTTCCTGTGCCGACAAAAGCAATCCAACCCCCTAGACAAAATGTTATAAAGTACACACAGCATCGTGGGATCCGATAACAACATACGATTGAATAAACTGTCGACTGGTAAAATTGCATAATGGTGATTAACAGAGATATAGCTGTATATGAACATTTAAGGCATAGATACAAGCTAACACGAAATATTCCATGAAAGGAATCAGTAGCGTCACTTTCAATTGAGTTGTGCTTCATTTGTGAAACTGATGTTGCATATGGTACTGTTTTTAAAATACAAAATAAGGAAATACTTGTGGGAGCCTAAAACAGAAGTTGGAATAAACTTTTGAATTTGTGTTGTAATTACTAAGTTACACAATATTGAGAGAATTTGGCCATAACTAATGTGGCTTACAAATTGAACGTCAAATAAACAGGAGCCTTCTGGGTATTTTTTTACAATATGGTAGTATATGCAGAATAGCGGAGAACATCGCATTGATATTAATGAAATATGGACTAACTTAAGTGATAAGATAAGAGATGGCAGTACTATGACATATTTGCGTTGGGCAATGCTAACATTGAAGAACCTGGTATACGGAATATGCATAACGATACGCCTGAGTAAAAAATATATATGCAATGAAGAGCCCCAATAAAGAAAGATACGTTTAGTCGCAATGTACTCATAAATACATTGAAAAAAAGAAACATGAAAGACATGGTAACAACCGTCTGACATGGTCGACAACATGGTTTGAATAACAAAATGATATAGAAGCATGGTTAAGCAACATTTACCGGAAGGATTACACAACTGTGAAAACAATCGTCCACTGAAAATCATTTCAAAATATATATGCATCGTGTATGGAGAAATCTGCATTCAACTCTAAGGCTGAAGGCCGTTGTCTGGACGTTATCTTAAACATACAAGGTGCACAAATTGTAAAAGGGTATCAGAATTTTACAATGCAAGGTTAGGCTGAGTCTTAAGTAGGAGTAAGCGACTTTGGACCACCAAATTGTAATTAAAATTGGACACTGATTAGAAGCATCAAATAAGATTTAACATAATTTTTCAGAAATATTAGGAGTTAAACTAGTCTTCACCCTCTATAATGTAATGCATTGTATACAAAAGCGTTTCGCATTAAGTGTACACTTGAGTTTATTTATATGTAGTTATAAGTAACATTTACCTCTCATTTCATTTAGAAGTTATCGATAATCAAAGTGAATACTACCTAATGTACGGCAAAATCAAACAGCAAAACGAAGAGAGCATCATGTATGGATAGCAAAGACAAACACAACTAGAAATAAAACTATCAAACATTCCTAACTATATAAGTGATACCTATGTGCTTCCTCCAATTTCTAACTGTGACCATAGTGTTGTAGGTGCTAACCTAATGTTTCGGAAAAAGAGAGATCATACATTCAAGAGACGCATTTGGGAATATGGTAAAGCAGACTTTGAAGTCTTCAGAACTTCCCTTCGAAGCGTGGACTGGAATTCGTGTTTTGTTTCTGAAGATATTGATTCGTGTTGTGATTCCTGGTCCACATTGTTCATGTAAACTGCCGAACAATCAATCCAAAACAAAAATATTGAAGTCAGACCACATGATTTACCGTGGTACAACTCCAGCCTACGTTCACTTAAACGTCAAGTTAAAAGAAAATACGAAAATGCTAAACGTCAAAATTTCAACACCCATGCATTGACCTCTTTTTGTCAAGTTCGAAACCATTATCAACAACAGCTTAAAACTGCTGAAGACCAGTACAATACTAAGCTTTGTGAGGACCTCAACAACCCTCCCAAGAAAAGCAAAAGTTGGTGGCGCACAGTTAAATATCTTTTTAACTGTAATCAATCTTCAACTGTTCCCTCTCATACATGGTGGTAAGCACATTTCTGATTCTCTGTCCAAAGTTGAAATTTTTAATTCTTACTTTCTAGAACAATGTAACGTTGATTCTGCAACGGCCAGTTTACCCGAACATACGGATCCTGCTGCATCTACGCTTGACTCACTCACTGTAACGGAGAGAGAAGTTCTTCAGGTGCTTTTAAGTCTTGACACAACTAAAGCTTCTGGTCCTGATGGTATAAGTTCAAAACTGCTCAAAGAAGCCGCACCTGTTATCTCCCCCTCACTTGCTAGATTATTTAACTTTTCACTTTCTAATAGACAATTATTTTCAGCTTGGAAAAGAGCAAACGTTTCTCCACTTTGTAAAAAAAGGTCCGGAGAATTCATGCAATAATTACAGGCCTGTGTCTCTACTCAGCTATGTTGGAAAAGTTCTAGAAAAGATAGTTTTTAAGCACGTATTTAACTTTTTTCGGGACAACATTGTTACCTCCGCTCATCAGTCAGGTTTCATACCGGGCGACTCGACGGTCAATCAATTGCTGCTTCTCTATCATGAACTATATTTAGCCTTGGATCAACAAAAGGAAGTTCGAATCCTTTTCTTAGACATTAGTAAAGCTTTCGACAAGGTTTGGCATTCTGGCCTTTTGAGAAAAACCAAAGAGAGCAGGTATTGAGGGAGATCTTCACGATTGGTTTTCGGATTATATAAAGAATCGCTACCAACGCGTAGTTATTCAAGGTCAGCCCTCCAGTTGGGGTAAAATTTGTGCTGGAGTGCCACAAGGTTCCGTGCTGGGGCCTCTTTTGTTCCTTATTTACATCAACGATATTGTGGATCTTGTTCATTGTAACATAAAATTGTTTGCTTATGATACCTCTCTGTACTTGAATATTGATAATCCCTTTACTGCCGCTGAAATTATGAATTCCGAACTTGCTGATATTGATCAATGGTCCAAAGATTGGCTGGTGACCTTTAATGCTCTAAAAACTAACTCCATGCTCATATCTCGGAAGACAAACCAAACTAACCATCCACCTATTCATTTTCAAGGTCATGTATTGCAAAATGTTACCCATCATAAACACCTTGGACTTACAATACGCTCCGATTTAAGATGGTCCAATCACATTACTGAAATCTCTAACAAATCTAGTAAACTTATTAACATTATGAAAAACTTGAAGTTTAAGTTAGACAGAAGTACACTCGAAACTATTTATATTAGTTTTCTCATGCCGATTCTCGAATACGGTAGTCAAGTGTGGAGTGCGTGTTCGGTATTTGACGAGGAAAGGCTGGAAAACGTTCAATTAAGTGCTGCTTGTATTGTTAATGGTGCAATGCACGGAACGAACATTGCTAAGCTATACGAAGAAACCGGATGGTCAAGTCTTGCCAAACGTAGAGAAATATCAAAACTGACATTAAGGTACAAACTTGTTAACAAGCTCGTTCCTGATTCATTGTGCTCAGTTCTTCTTACTGCTTCTACTGCGGGTAACCAAAGCTATCAAACTCGTCCGCAATTTAATCTTCCCCATTTTCGTGCTCGTACTGAACTATTTGATAATTCACTTTCCCCCTCGACTATTAGGCTGTGGAATCAGTTACCTCTAGAAACTAGACATTCAGCTTCAACCAAAATATTCAAGTCAAACATTATGAAGCCAATGGTCAGAGCTATCAAATTCCCTGAATTATACAATTTTGGTGACCGATTTCTCGCAGTTCAACACACCCGCCTTCGCCTGGGTGCGAGCCAGTTATATTCTCACTTGTTTAAGATCGGCGTGAAAGATACACCTTTATGTGATTGTGGTATATCCAGTGAAGATGCGTGGCATTACTTCTTTATATGTCCTTCCTATGCTGATCAGCAATCAGTTCTCCATACTACGATTTCCTTGTATGCTCCGTTCACATTACAGACAGTATTATACGGCTGCCCTGAATGTTCTCTTGAAGTAAATATTGCAATTTTTTTCAGCAGTACACGAGTATATTTACGAAACCGGCCGCTTCAAACCGGCAGGCATAGGTTAGATTTTTAGGTAAAACGAACACATATCAGATTCTGCTACAATGCTAGCTTATGATACACATTTGCAGACCTAATATAGTAATAAATTACATAGCCCCACTATCTGTTACGTCACTGTGTTCGTCATCTTATTATTTGTCTAATGCGTCTAGTTCTGTCCGGTTTTTGTGTTGTCCTTTCTCGCAAGAAGGATTCGAATAGGGTTTTGCCCTTTTCCCCAATTGCTGAGGTTATTATATTGTATGATAATTTCGATGTATTTGATCAATAAATATGTTTAAATCAACTAGAAATGAAGATTTGCTTCACAGCAAACCTGTCTGGGTGCCTTCAAAATGAGAACAGTTTGAAATGCTACACTATTCAATATAATCTAAATTTTGTGTATTGGCCCAATTTGTATAAATTAGAATGCTATAACTTTTGTTCTTAGTTTATTGCATGTGGCTCTATCACAAACTTGTAAACTGAAGTTTGAATGACACCACTATCTATTGCAGTTATGAAGCTATTAAAGATTTTATTTTTGTGCATTGTATAATTGACATAAATTAAACGCCTACAACTTTGGTGTATTGTTCATTGGATGTACGTATGTCCCAAAGCTACAAATTGAAGTTGCACTGATACCTCTGTGTATTAGAGTTTTGAAGTTATTCAAGATTTAGATTTTGTGTATTCGCCTTATTCGCATAAATTAAAATCCTACAACTTTGGTTCATGGCTTATTGGATGCACCTATGTTACAAACATATAGAGTGAAGTTGAAGTGGCACCTCAATGATAGTTTTGAAGCTATTCAAGATTTGAATTTTGGGTATTTACCTAATTTCCATGAATTAAAATTCTGCAACATTGGTTCATGGTTCATTAGATGCGGCTATGTTGCAAACCTACAAATTGAAGTTGGAATGGCACCTCTATGTGCAATAGTTTTGAAGTTGTTTAAGACTTAAATTTTGTGTATTCACCTAATTTGCTTAAATTAAAATTTTACATTTTTGTTTCATTTGATGCGTGTATGTTACAAACCTTGAAATTGAAGTTAGGATGCCACCTCTTTCTATAATAATTTTGAAGTTATTCAAAAAGATTTAAATTTGGTGTGTTTTGCATAAATTAAAACTTTACAACTTTGGCTTATGGATTATTGGATTCGGCTTTGTTACAAACCTTTAAATTGAAGTTTGAGTGAAACCTCTATCTATAGTATTTTCAAGCTATTCAAGATTGTAATTTTGAATATTTACCTAATTTACATAAATTGAAATCCTACAACTTTTGTTCATTGTTCTTTTGATGGGGATTTGCCATAAACCTTTTACTTGAAGTTGAAATGGCTACTCTATCTATAATAGTTTTGGAGATATTCAACTTTTAAATTTTTCAATGCCCCTAATTAGCATAATTTGAGATTCCACAACTTTCATTTGCTGTCCATTGTATTGGCAGGTGTCGCAAACCTATAAATGCACATTGAAATTTTGTGCCCATCTGCAAATAGTTCGGAAGATATGGAGCTTTAAAAATTTTAATAACCCCTCATTTGCACAATTTTAAACATCACGACTATTCCAAACCAGGTGCAAAATTTCATTTGTAGGTGAGTCACTATGGCAAGTTTGGTGGTTTCCGAAATAATAGGGTCCGAGAAAAACTCCGGTCGTAAAGAAAAAAGAAAGAAAGAATACTTGGAAAGACAAAATGTCTGGGTCGGCACCCAGACATAATGAATAAAGAACATGTACATCATGGAGAGATACACAGAATTAAGTCAAGTGTCGGTATCGTCACGCCACTTTATAGTGTCGACGTGCGGTTCCTTTGAATGTAAGCATACATAAGTATTTATGAAGGTATCGGAAAGCAAAATAGAAAGAAAACAGCATGACAATGCATCCAGAGGCAGTGAATGATGTGTTAACTTGTTTCAGCATGGCATAATAAAGTGTCTGCTACAATCAATGGAACATGTGAAACATATTATTGGTGCGATATAATGCTGGCCAGTTTACTGCCTGTAAATATGTAAGTCATTGAAGCTCTGCATTTATTAGCAAAACTTCACGTATTTAGCTAATTCATCATTTGTCAAGCTCATATTTATTCATTATTATGTGGGTTGTCTTTGCTCAATATTTAGCTTAGACAAGGAGGCGCTACTCAGAGAGACATGTACGGTTATAGGCTCCGAAACATGCTATGAGCAATTACCCGCTGAAGACCCTTTAACTTATTTGGGCTGATACAGCCTATATGTCAAAATTCTACAGAAGAACGTGTGCAATGTGGACAATGGTATTTCCATATGTATATAGGTTACACAGTGACAGGTTAGCTTTTGGAGAGTAAATAGTTCGGACTGAGGAATTAGGTAATGAAGTGGTTCCGGACAAGAAGACACAAATACAATAATGTTAGCACGCCCTCTGGTGAGGTGTTCGGAAATGAAATTCATATTATTAAAGAAGTGACAAAATTGTTTCCTCCCTTGATAAACAGAGAAACTTGTAGCTTGCAACTGCCATTGACACTGTCGACTGTAAGGTCTTGGACTAGTAACCCCTGAAGGTCAGGTCAACTGATCCACAACTTTTGATAAGTACTGAATACTGTTGGTGTGTCTATTGGATGTTAATATCACAGGAGCAGAGCATCCCAAATTATGTCCCACCGTAATTTTGGATACGAAAATATTTATCAACTGTGAGTTTTAGAAAGACACTGCTACTCTAGAAATATTTCAAATCATTTGATAACTTTATATGTGTATTTTTGGAGACATATTTGGCGCGGAACGGTCCATCATGGAGGTAAGGTACACAAATGCACCTGTAAAAAAATCTAATCACATGACCCCCCCCCCCATTTTCTTGGTTTTACTGGTATTAGTATAACTTGAGGCAGAATGCAAAGGAAGTTGTGGTTTTACGTTTCAAATAGGAGAAATAAGCCAGCGAATGTCGCTGTTTTAACATGTAAATGGATTAGACCTAGGTTACTGGTCCAAGGCCTATACCCGAATATACAAGCTTTTGAGTGTGCATGTATATGCATGTTTTTCTGTGCATACACCTGAACCAAATGACACATTTTACTATTTTTTCATATTTGCTAAGCACACAACTGGCGTCAAGAAGAAATATCATATTTGTTGGCCACATCTGAGCCAAATACAATTGGGCTTAATTATGGCAGGGGTGGACCATGCTCTGTCGGGGGTCATTGCAGGTACAACTCAGCTATGTGTGTCCTTTTATGACAAGAATATATGCCAATACCGGTAAATTACTTCGATTGCCTTCCACTTTGTGTTAATTACATATTTTTGTAGTATTTCACATGACATGTTGATGTTAACACGAGAGTTCCAAGAGGGTGGGAAAGGGGTTTCCCGTACTGGCATACTGGGGCTGTTTATTTACCGTACTCGTGTACTGGAAGCCCTCTTATTTTACGTACTTCGTACTATCCAAAATTTTGAAAGATTTTTATTTTCTGTACTACGTACTCTACAAAAATAATTACCTGTACCAGCGTACTGAACCCCCCCTTACCCCCCTTCTTCCAAGCTGCACTGTCTATTGCAATTGGGAAGGTGATACACACAAATGCAAGAGCTTTTGTTTCATACAATATAAACAACTTTAACATCCAATCATTTTATGTTTGTTTTTTTCAAGTACCACATTGTACTTTATGATGACAAAAAATAAAGCTTGTACATGCAGATTACTATGTATATATATAGGTCTTGGACTAGTAACCCCTCAAGGTCGGGTCAACTGATCCACAACTTTTGATCGAGTACTGAATAGAGGGTGGGAAAGGGGTTTCCCGTACTGGCGCACTGGGGCTTTTTATTTACCGTACTGGTGTACTGGAAGCCCTCTTATTTTACGTACTTCGTACTATCCAAAATTTTTAGAGAGTTTTATTTTCCGTACTACGTACTCTACAAAAAAATTACCTGTACCAGCGTACTGAACCCCCCCTTACCCCCCTTCTGAATACTGTTGGTGTGCCTATTGGGTGTTAATATCACAGTAGCAGAGCATCATGAGTTAAGTCCCATCATGATTTTGGATACGAATATACTTATCAACTGTGAGTCTTAGAAAGGCACTGTTACTCTAGAAATATTTTAAATCATTAAATAACTGTGTATTTTTGGAGACATATTTGGTGGCGCGGAACGGTCCATCATATAGGTAAGGTACACAAATGCACCTGTAAAAATCAAATCACATGACCCCCCCCCCCCCCACATTTTCTTGGTTTTAACTTGCTGCTATCGATATAAACTTGAAGCAGAATGCAAAGGAAAGTGTGGTTTTACGTTTCAAATAGGAGAAATATACCAGCGAATGTCGCTATTTTAACATGTAAATGCATTAGACCTGGTTACTGGTCCAAGACCTGTAAAGCGTAGAGCGGGGTCTTGCGGTTCCAGAGTGAGGTTATCCGAAGATACGGAATCAAACAGGCCATACGGACTGGTACACCCGGCGCATGCAGTATGCTTTAACGAATGACGTTGCTTGTTAGTTACCAAAACGAGATAACGCTTCGCATAATTAACTCCCTTTGTCTCGAAGTTCTGTAGCTTGACGCTCACCTCCTTCTTGATAATTGTGGAAGTCTAATCTGTATAATGTAAAAGCCACCTGGGATCCAGATATGTCATTGATCTATGTTTTTGCGCGGATGTATGTTAATTAACCTAATAATGTGAAAATAGAAAGCCATTTGCCAGAAAGGAGCCGCTTTCGTGTTGTGTCCTAACGCGGTATTAATTAAACGGTATTATAACATTGGACTCCTGTCATAAAACGTTTCTTTAGCTTACGTGCTGAAATTACATTGTGACAAGTGAATTCCACAAGGTATCATGGTGGTCTAAACTCTGATCTGATACTGATCAGAGTGTATATATCACATGCTATGTTTTATTGTGAATTTTCAAGAGACATGGCCAGAATGTTAAATATTAAGAGCCAACATATATGTACCACAAAATTAAGCTATTTAAGAAATGCCGATAAACTAAAGCACTGGTATTCTTTAGTAGCGGTGGTACGCTGTCATCATCATCATCATCATCATCATCATCATCATCATCATCATCATCATCATCATCATCATCATCATCATCATCATCATCATCATCATCATCATCATCATCATCATCATCACAGATTAACTAAAGCACAGGTATACTTTATTAACAGTGAGACATTGTCATCATCATCATCATCATCATCATCCTCATCGTCGTCGTCATCATCATCATCATCGTTATCATCATTGATATCTAATAGATGAAAATTTAAAAAGAGAGACATCTAACTCAAAAGGTTGTGATGTCTTAAGCTAGCCTCAAACCGCCCCCGCATTCCCCCCTCCTAAGAAGAAAGCCGTGTGTGCCTAAATGTTTTGGGTGAGCGTGGAGTCATTTTACAATGATAAGCAATCGGCCTTTACTCTGATTTATTACTTAGCGGGCATTTGTGGTTTGATGTTGTAAAATAAGCTTCCACGAGGGAACCAATTTTTGCTTTAGGAAGCACTTCTTTTCAGCACAGATAATATGTTAAAAATGTAGAACATCCGACCATTTTGGTGACATACGATTATTTAATGGCAATATGTGAACAATTTTCTCAAATGAGCACGTGAACATTTCCCTGGCCTTTCAGCTTTAACCCTTTCCGTTCCACGTAAGGTTGAGTCCTTGACGTGGACTCCAAGGAAAAGTGTTAACCTGAGGTATGTTATCTTGACAGATGTCAACTGCAATTTTCTTCCGAATCATTATTAAATTCTGTTGAAAATAGTCCAAAACATTGAAGCAGACCACATTTGACCATCGGCCGGCTTTGTAGAGTTTGAGTAGAGGACATCATTGAGCTGAGAGGCGAGCAACATCAATTTACAGTCAATGCATTTTTTTTTCCAAGGTTTCAAAGTAAGTAAGTTTTTCGAAGTGAGCATTGAAAAAATTAAGTGAGCGACAATATACTTTATTTTTGTCTGTACATATGTTTAAATTTTGTTATAAGATAGATACAGATGAAGTGGCCTGTAAGGAGTTCACCATGGGATAATAGTTCGGCTGACGTTTTATGACTTGTTGGTTTCCCGCTGATGACCCGTTTATTAATTTATTCTAATGTAAAAACCCTACAATTTTTTAAACTTGTGTAGCAAATATGATAATAGCGTTTAATTAAGGTATAGTTTCGACATAGACAATGACTGTGTTGAAATTGGAGCCAAGAAAGATAGGATTGGGAGGGCGAGCAGAACTGCACCGAGAATACGGCACTGTTGCACTTGTTTGTATAATCAGTGTTTTAGTAAACGATATTCGAAAAAAGATGTCATAAAAATCATGGGATTGGGCCGATAAACGGCCTAATATTTAATATGTATTTTTACTGTTAGAGACACATGAAGATATCTAAATCAGACTCATCTAATTAACTCATCTTTGTCAACAAGAAGTGGTGTGCCAGGAAAATTGGGCCCCTAAACACCCATGCACATTAAACAGGCGTTTTGGTTTTGTTTTTATTATTTTTCTTGTAATATTTGTTATACCCAAGGGACCCATTTGCTACAATAATTCTTGTAACTATAGTTGACTCCTATGGAAGGTTTACAATCGTGCTACTCGGTGTAGATCAACTGCCACATGTCAAAAGGTGAAATGAATTTTTTGATGTATGTAAACGACAAATGCCGTATATTACATATCTGCAAATAAACACTCGACGTGGTCACAAGTTGACCAAGTTTATGGATCCATACTTGTGGAACAAGTTTTAGGTTAATTTCAAATACATTTCTTGTTTCCCTGCCTTTAAAGAAGGGCAACTCACAAAACACTATCCACAAACTTATAACAACTGAATTCCTAAATTAGTTTTATTATTACTATATTAAGGATAACAGATAGAAGGGGAAAAAATGTTATTACCCTTTTCCAAATAAATCTGCATTTACTTTACAACCCCAGACTAACAGAATATTGTTTTATAGTATAGTATAAACATATTTATTTTCTCTGGATTGCCTAATAGTACACAAAGACTAATCTGGAGGCTCTCCAGTACATAAAAAGGACGCACAGGAATATATACAATACACACTGGACGAGAACAGAAGACTAAATTTACGGCTTGTACACGAATAATACAATTGATGCCAGATAGTGGAGACTTATAATTAGATCATATACTAAATTAGTACATGAAACGTCTATATGCGTTCTGGAAAGGTACCTTAAAGGACTCTAAATTCTTGGGACGGACTCTAAATATATGGGACCATTTGTGAAGAAAACTAACTGTACAGCCCTCTACGGTACCAATTTTTTATGCACTGGTAGCTAAAGCATATATTGGGGGGGGGGGGGGGCGGTGGCAAGGTCATGAGCTCCAGATTGGTGCAAAGATCAACATTTGTCCCGGCCTAATTGTTAAACAGACACAGTAAAAACCAAATGGCCGGGTTTTATGCTCTTTATGTTTATTTTTCTTCCAAAACAAATGGCAAAATTGTAAAAATGGTATGGTTTGGTTCCTAACAATATTATCAAAAAAAAATGCCATATTTCTGGGATATCTTGTTTAGTTTATGAAATATCACGCTACAAAGTTGTAAAATCTACCCTGTCCAAGAAAAAACTCGAGACAGTCAGATTTTTTCAACTTTACAAAGCTATATTTCCTACACTAAGCAAGAAATCAAGAAATATAGCAAACTATTTGGGATAATATTTTTAAGAATCAAACGAAACCATTTATTACAGTTTTATCATTTGTTTTACAGAAGAAATTGACGAAAAGATCATAAAATCACTGTGTTTATTTAACAATTAGGCAAAGAATATGATTTATCTTTGCACGTATCTATAGTTCATGCTTATACTAACCCAAAAATATATACTTTAGCTGTCTTTGCATCAGTAAGTGGTTCTTTATCAAGTTCTAAAGTTGATTTTCTACAAAAACAGTCCCATGTATTTAGAGTCCTTAACAGCGTAGATGTATATCGTTTTTTTAATAACATTACATTCCAGGTACATTATTAAAACTTTCCCTGTATACACCTGCCTATTTATCCATTATTCATTTATGTACTCACTCACTCACTCACACAGACTTGCTGATTTGATAATCTATGTGTGTAGGTAGTATCCCTCCTGAGAGACCCCAGTACATGTTTACGATATGTATTAAGGTGAATTTGTCTCTAGTCTAACGGGAATACCGCTCTGGCAACCGTCCTTGCAAAGATGGTATTCCAATGTGTTTGTGCATTTATTTTTGAAAAGTATCAGTCATTCCCTCAGTTTAATTTCTGCTGGCGCTGGTAAAAGCACATCTCGGGTGCTAGGATGATTAAAAGTCGGACAGCCGGAATAACAGATACAATCACTAATCATATTGTCTGCGCCACATTTACGGACGATTCATCATAATGGAATGTGCCGAGTGAAGAAATCTATATTTTCTGGTCAAATATTCTTGTTGTGAAGATGATAGTTTACAAATGTAGACTGAGCAGATATAACTAGTAACTAGACACATCTGATTGCGATAGCATCAGGAAGAAGACACTATTTCCCCCCGTTATCCTGTGCCAGATGCATATATCCGTTAGATCGAAGAAAATTATGCCCAGGATGTAAAGGGTGCAGTTAACGAAAGGCCCTTCCCAGGAATGATCTATTAATGTAACTCATAATAATTGGATTGGGATTTTTTCTAAGTTCGTGCAAAACATGATTTGTAAATGCGTTCAAAACGGAATAAAGATTCTACCCTATGGACAATGAGAAGATTTGAGCTGAGTCTGATCAGGTTTCACACGTAGATCCGACTTTGAGTGAAACAAAGCCGTTTAGAGGTTAAGTTTTAATTAGGAGAGCAATGTTACGAGTCATGAGCTATTCAATCAACTCAAATTATTAAATTTGGATGATAGATAATGCCCATTCCATTTATAATAATGATATTTGTTGAGGTTTTTGACTTTCATGCATTTCACTGAAGCTTTAATGGCTGTGTTGTGGATATAGTTCCTATTACATTTATGTTAAGATATTGTCCCGTGAGGATTGTGCTTTATTCTAATGGCTATGTGCCATCAGGGAAATAAGCGAAAATTAAAATTCAGCGAAATTAAGTGAAGATACAGTATGAAAAACTGCTCTGTTATGTCGTATCCATAAAATCAAACCATCAAACTTTGATGATTAATATTCAATTTATGAGCATAAACTGCTTTTGGAAACACAGGTCGTGGGACAAAGTACGTCATGATCATGTATGAAAAAGTGTGACACACAATTCAGTATAAGCTGACACATAGGACGAAGGCTTGGTGGGCTAGGTAGTCTCCAAGACTTCGGGTTTATAAATTAGCACAAGGAACTATTACTGGAAGAAAAAAAAATGATGTTTAAGCCACAAAGTAAATATTGCGTAAATGTTACGGTAGCCAATTATATTTTTTAAAATCAACAATTCGGATAATCCTCGAGGAGGCTTAATAAATATATCGCTTCAAAAATAATCAAAAAACGCTATCGCTCAATTCTGCCATGCAAATACCGAGTGCCCTTACGTAACAAAACTGAGAATAGCACGCAAACAAGGAGGAGATCGAGACGTGTCGTACAAAGATGATGTGAATGACCTTGCACTGAGATATGTTATGGTCAGCAAAGTGCACGTTTACCTCTTTCCTGACAATCACGCCTGGTGAGAAACATACATGTTGGAGGAACTAAATTGGTAACCTAATACTGAAGTTCTACAAATTTTCGCGCTCGAATTAACTTCGCGCTTTTCGCGCTAGTACTTGATGCGCGAAAATAAGATGCGCCAAAATTAATTGACATAATGAAACGTTATATATAGACAAGCCATGATGCACGAAATTAAAATACGCAAATATTTTTTAATTTACAGAAAAAGACAAGTTTGCGCGAAATTAACCACACGCAAAAATTTCTAGAACTGCAATACATGATTAGCTGATGATGCATCCTGCATACATACATATACATATATATATAATTATATATATATATATATATATATATATATATATATATATATATATATATATATATATATATATATATAATATTGTGACCTTATGTGCCACCCATTTTCTCTTCGCAGAACGTGCCACACCAAGGCATTCATTTTCAGTCAGAAATATGGATCTTTATGGCGCAAATCTGGGAAAGTGAAGAGCATCTGGGCAGCCATGGTTGAGAAAATAATGGTATCTATTACGGTGCCACATCGTCTGCGTGGTTCTGATCCCAAAAATATTAAGATAAAAAACACAATCCAATTTCTCTATGCTTAATAGCCAATCCAGTCACTGTTAATGTCTAAAACTATACTGTCAATTAATCAATACTATCAAGTTCATCACCGCTACGTGAAAGATCAGTTTTTAATATGGAATATTTCATTACCATTCCAGGGTCACAAAGTTGCAAGCAGCAAATATGTTTTTCTCAGATATTGATTTCAGTCGTAATAATATCCTTGCGATATTCCATTTTAAAAATTGTATTATTTGGAATTACGGGCAAAGAGATTACATCGGCTCAAAATCTGCAATTTTTAAGGCTATGCACAAATATATTAAGCAATCTGGACAATTCCAAGAATGACTCTGAGTGGTCTTTTATTATTAAGATAATTTACAAACTTAGGCTCACACATCTCTCCTTGCACACTTCCAGAGATCCCACACAAATTTAAAAAGACAGATTGTATGAAGAAATAAATCATCACAATAAATGAGATTTGTCAAAATCAATTCGGAAGAAACACACTCACGGGCATAAACATTTGTCTCAGAGTGTGAACTATATGTTGTTGCGTAGTCACCCTGCTTTGGCCTTGAACCCATGGGAGCACATCAAAACAGTTCATATTGTGTCACCAAATGATCTTTTAACGAAACTTTCTAACTCATGCTAAAGAAATGGACTTAAAATACTTGTGTGTTTGTTAGGCTATTTTTGGTGACTGAATGATTGGCGTTTACAGCATACGGTCATATGGAAACAGGTAAAAGATATTTAATATTTAATGTAGAGAAACTCAACAAACTTAAATTTGTAAGCCCATGTAACACTATCAAGTCCGATATTTTAAGAGCAAAGTCCTATTCCGTACCATACACTGAAAAACTGAATAGTTCCAAATCATTATAGCAACTTAATTTGTGAAACGAACAAATCATATTCACAACATTTGATATTTTGAAGAAAGTTTTAGACTTTATTAGCCTTTATAAAATCGGGCCATATATGTGATGGAACTTTTAACACAAGATAATAAATGCAAATAAGTGGATGGGAAGAAACTGAATGACAAAAAATCGTGTATTTCTGTTTTTGTCTGATCAGTTATGCTATTAGGTAGCCAAACGACCGCCATTTGCAATCAAAACACAAGTTTAATGACCAAATTGTCTTTCGGACAAGAATGTGCCATGCAAATTCATACAAAAGGGAATATAGTTACGGCAAAGGCTTTTTTTAATAGACCAATTAATTTAGGTTGACAAATGACCTTCACATTGACTTTGACCTGGTAGGATCATATGAAATTAGTTAAAATAGAATATGGAAATCTTATAAACTAAAACAAAACTACACTCTTGAGATCAGGTGACCTGCTTACAAAGGTAGCACTTTGATCATGACAATTAGGTCAACGTCACCCGTATGCAACCTCAACCTGGCCTCTACAGAGGACTATCCTATGTGCACTGTCAAAGTCTCCGTTCAACTGGTTCTCCAGTTCTCCGGGGAATAGTTTGCCTGCAGAGCAGACCAAGTTCCATGTTACTACACTTGGTCTGCCCTTCTTCGACAGGATTTTATTTATAGTAAAAGAAACAAAACTATATTGTGACCTTCCCCCTAGACCAAGACACCAATCAGGAAGTTCATCATTATCCCCTAGACCAGTCCCAGCCTCTGGTTCCCAGTGTACTGAAGCCTGTTTCCATAGTAACCATACTCAGCCAATTAGAAACTGAGACACTTTTCCAACACTAAAACAGTGACCATGTCAAAGAAGGGCACCCAGCAGAGTAGACAAAATATGCAGCTGGGGTCTGCTTTGGAGGCAAGGGAATAGTAATCTTAGGAATTTGGCCAAGGTCACCCATGTACGAGTTGCCAATACGGAGAACAACCCTGGCGTACAATATGAAGTTCCCAGGTCAAATAGTTGTTGCTTTATCACCAGAACTCAAGATTCACGGACCTGTTACATATAAGTTCTAGGAGACACTTCTCTACTTTTGGAATGATCTGTCAATGGTATTAGGTAAAACTACAAGTAGATGTATATCTACCAGCATCCCTAAGATAATTGTTGCATCATTTCAAACAATTCTATAGAAATCATGGAAGACCAGCAGTGCCGGTTGTGTGGATGTGCTTGGTAGAAACTAAGTCAAGCTACATTCCCATCAAGTTTGAAGATCATCTAGCGCGCATTTTGTGAGAAGCCGAAAATTATCAAAAATATACACAGCTTCAAAGATAGGGTTAAAAAAATTACACGATATATCAAAGAAATTAAGCCCTAGGCGAACCAAAAAGTGTCTCTGTAATAATGAAGCAATTGACTGTGTGCCGTGGAGAAGAATCCACTTTGAAAATCCCCTCGTGGGAAATAAATTCGATT
The DNA here is from genome assembly GCA_964020975.1 of Hermodice carunculata. Classification (NCBI taxonomy): domain Eukaryota; kingdom Metazoa; phylum Annelida; class Polychaeta; order Eunicida; family Amphinomidae; genus Hermodice; species Hermodice carunculata. The sequence goes on from OZ026622.1 coordinate 639,692, forward strand.
TTTAAATAACTATAATGAGTAATATAGAATAAAATTGGCAAAAAGCGGCACAAAAGTCCAAAGATATGAAAAACAAAATTCGTACATCTCGCACAGAATAGAAAAACCATAAAAAATGTTTTGAGTGGCACATTCCCTGACATTGATAGAGTTCACTAGCAAAATGGTCCTTGTTAATTATCTTTCAAGCTGAGAAAAGAAGTTCACTTTTATTATGATTTTAAGTTATGATGAAAGTAAGCCAATGCCCCTTTTCAGATTGTCAAATGACCTAGATTCCATCTTATGGGTCACAATGAATGAGCAATACTTTTTCTCGGGATTTTTGTTGTAAGAAAACCCGCCCAAATCAATGAATCTGTGACGAAGTTACATGCAAAATAATTTTGTGTTAGAATGCAAATCATGACCTGTAAAAATGTACGCTGAGACCACTTAACTTATACAAAATTTTCAGCTTGGCTACTTTTGCTACTGTTTGGCGAAAGCCCAAATCTATTTCCAACAGACGACTTTAAAATATTGGTCAAAAAAGAGAAAGGCAAGAAAGAAAGAAAGAAAGAAAGAAAGAAAGAAAGAAAGAAAGAAAGAAAGAAAGAAAGAAAGAAAGAAAGAAAGAAAGAAAAGGCATCCGTCGCGAGAGAGACATAATGGCAAATGTAAAAGGTACAGAATGGTGAAAAAATTGGGATTTGTTTTGGCGACATGAGCGGACAAGCGGTGCTTCATTGGTCCACATGAGGAATTCCTGATAGATTTAGGCCGCGGAAGCGCTCCGGTATTGGCCTTGCCGACAGTACATTCTTGCATTTTGCCAGTGGAATATTGGTATTCTATTATCTCACTTGCAGCAGAAAGTAGAGTGCTGCAATTTAACGAGAGTGAGCTGCTAGGGTCATGGTTGTTAATTTGCAATTGTGATTTTTGTAGGTTTTCCTAAGCACCCGTCCACGCTAAATGGAAGACAACAGTACTGTACAGAAGTTTGTCTCCTCCATCAAGCTAACATTAAATTTAGTTAGTTTGTGTCACCGACATGAAATCCCTCATGCAAGCCCTTCAAAGTCAATGTATAGTTCGGCTTCGATGGTTTCACTGAGTTAGGTAACCAATAATCAGATAAAGTAGAACGAAAAAGTGGCTGCGTGATACAGGAGTCCTCATGTGCCTGTAGCGCATTGGATCTTATATCCAGTGAACTAATGAGAATCTCAACAGGAAATGTCTCGCATAGAACATCCTAAGATGTGACCAATGACCCTCCTCTGCATTCTAAAAAATTACAGGGTCACGTGGTCAACAACTTACGCGCTACCTGCACACTTTGTTGTGTAACTTGATATTATGAAAGTCGGATCTGATTATACTCAGAGTGACAGTGGTAAAATTTCCGCTCTCTTTTCCCTTTACACAAATGAGTTTACTGTATGCTCTTCAAGGCATATACAAATAAGTCTGGTAAACAGGAAACTGTAGGCTACATTGATCTGTAAGCCACGGGAAGGGTGAACCAGACTAATCACAATTCACTAACACATGAATAATGCTAAAATGTCACCGAAACAGGTAACTAGGATAGAGTTTGCTTTATTAGTTCAGTTTGCCACTCTCACGGGAAATGATTGGAGACAAAAGAAGTGATTTAGGCCTACGTGTACATCATACACCCTGTTCAAAACTCCTTGCGATATTTGGAACACTTCTGACCTCTGGTGACGGAAACCAAAATGAGGCTGTGGTGGACACCAATTCAAGTACCCATTCACTTCCATCCTAAATTTGATCACTTTTTTTTTTAGCTCATATCTATAATTTAAAAGCACTTTTGAAAACACCTATCGTGCATTATCGTGTTAGGACAACTCTAGGAATGATCAACCAGGTATTCAGTGTTTGATCCATTGTTGCAAAGTTACTGTGATGTAGTCTCTTAATATGAAATAGGTTTTCATGAAATTTTGAAATGGGTATTAATATGAAATAGGTTTTATGCCAACATGTTTTATATCATCTAATTACAAAACATAATCTGCTGAATATATATTTAAGAACCAGTCATTCAATTGAATGTGAAATTTGTACTATCTGGGACCTTAAAATATATAAAATAAAAAAAAATCAAAAAAATCCAACAAACAGACCAACAAAACAAAAAAACAAACGAAACAAAACAAAACAAAAAACAACAACAAAAAACAACAACAACAACAAAAAAAAAAAAAAAAAAGAAAAAGAAAAAGAAAAAAAAAAAAGAAAAAAATAACAAAAAAAAAAAAAACATGGTTCCATATTCACGGTTCAATGTATTTTGTTTTGGCTTGATTAGAAAATTAGGTTTGTACTGATTTGTTTGCTCCATTAACAACTGAACTGAGTTTCAGAATAAATAAACCTGTGGCAGCTTATTATATATCCTTAAAACCCCATATTTTATTACAGTGTTGCTGCTGGAAATTCCTAGAATGTATAGAGAGTCAACATAGTTATTCTGCCTATGTGTCTGCCACCCGAGGGTCATAGTGTTCCAAAAATGGCAGGGACTTTTGAATAGGTTGTACAGAAGCCAACATACTTTGTTTCTCGGTAAAACACTTATCCAACTAAAGTTCGCAAGGTAAGGCTTCCATAACATTCCTCATCTCATTCTACACTCCCATTTTGCCGGCTGCACAAGTCAAGATCGAGTTTCATGCAAGCTTAGATCCACCCAAACCACATTCCATGGTCGTTTGCACTTATCCAGCCTATTTTTAAGCCATACTCAGTTTGAGCCTTATATTGAAACCCGGGTGAAGGGTGCTTCACAGGTACACGTGAGGCAGATTTTCAAGGAATTTTGCTTCAAAATTGATATAAATGGCTGAATTTATTCATATTTTGGATCAAACGGACCTTGCAGAACGTCTGCTGCGGAGACAACCAATCCCTCAAAGATACTGTGGGGATACTTATTTTCATATGCAAACATTTCAGTTTTTGCATTTGTATTCACCCAGACTATAATACCTGCATGTGAAAACAACATGGACACCATGGTTCTAGACAAAGAACCGCCCGCATAGGTTACTCTCTGTAGAATGTGGTTATCACAGATCTGAAGCCAATAGTTCCAAACGAGCTAAAGACAGGCACGGTATTAAAACTAACAAATTTCATAACAAAGTAAACAACCTTGTTGGCAAATTGAACAAGTGCTATGCGTGGAAAGCTTTACATTTTTTACAGTTTAAAATTATCCTGATCCCTTTCAATCTGGCTTCAGTGATATCAATCTATAGCATCTGCATCAATAAAATTTGTCCACTCATTTCAAAGTGATATTGACGAAAAGCAGTGCTGCACCTTGACCTCATGAATGCATTTGACATTATCAATGATGAAAGCAAAACTCTTCATGACAACATGCTGAGCGTGACCTGTGTAATGTGAAAGTGCCGTATAACTCAGAGCATACTTTCATGATAAATGGTGCTTTCCGTGAACCAGTAAATAATTCTTGTGATTCCCACAGGTATCCTCTTTACGGCCACCCTTGTTGATTCGTTTGGTTTAATAACCTACCAACGGTTGCCAAAATTATAAGGTCTCTTTATATGCAGATGGCATTATTACTCCAGAGGGGACCATACTGACACAGGGAGGGCTTTCATCGTGGAGTGTCACATTGTCGCAGGGGGGGTGAAACCAAACAACTTCACTTTGGATGTTTAGAAAAATGAAGTGAAGCTTCGCAGCGCCGTTGTCCTGCATACATAATCATTGGTAGTGATGGTGTGGTTGACCACACATCTGTTTTTAAATACCTTTTTGGCACACTGAGTAGCGCCCTGTTCTTGAAACAACCCACGCATCGATCAAAAGAACACAAGGAATAAGTGGAATTGTCAATCCAGTTTGTTTGTTTAATCATATTTATTCTCACTGAATTACCCAATAACACAGAATATAACTAATCTAGGGATTCTTTAGACACGGAGACGCACAAAATTATATACTGTAAATTGCTTTATTTTCGCGTGTATAAATTTTCACGGTATTTGTATTTTTGACATTTCACTGTAGGTTTAATTTCACTGTTTTGGACATAATTCCCATTCAAACAATGTTAAAATACTATTTCACTGTGTTTTTATCTTCACGATTTTGTGCCATTAGCGACATAAGCAACAGTAAGAATACAGCAAAATTTAAGCAATTTACAGTATACAGGACGCATAGGACAATACAGTGTACAAACATGTGACTATGCACTTCAGTAGACATGCTGTAATACAATTAAAAAAAACAACTCAATATTTAACATTCCAATCCAATCAAAGCATGCATATATACACAAATAGACTACGAAACAAGCAAATGCATCCTCAACAAAGGGACCGACTGAAGGGAAGGTTATAGACCGACTGTGTAGACAGATGCAAGATGCATACTGCTGGGCGCAGCCGAAGAACCCTGGCTGCATTCTTACACTGCCACTGTGTGGAGTCGGCAGTGCGACCAGCAGCTCCGGTGCTCCTTCCCGCCTTGTCATTGTCATGATAAACCAATGATCTGAGGTATAAATATGCAAATGGAACACTCTGGAGAACATGGTAGTATTAAAGGTACACACATTTAATATATATATATATATATATATATATACATATATATATATATATATATATATATATATATATATATATATATATATATATATATATATATATATATATATATATATATATATATATATATATATATATATATATGCACTGCAATGGTATATGCTGATTTCAAGATACATATGGGATAAAATACCGCACAGTTACAATACAAATCGGCATGTTTCAACAATAAAATTTTGCATTGCTCTGCAAATTACTGTATTGCATTCTTCTGAAAGTTCTTTACTTCCGAATGATAAGTACTACTTAGTCTGTCACTTGCAACACGCATGATAGGGTTTGGATTAACACCAAGGGTTAACAAAGGAGTGATGGTAAGCAGGAGCTTCTTTCTTTCCTGGACATATTTAGGGCAGTAGAGACAAAGGTGTTTAAATTCCTCAGTTGGGTAGGAGCGGGCACAAGTGACCAGTTGAACAATATTTACTTCATAGAGATCGGAATTGAGTCTAGAGAATCCTGAGCGTAACTGGGTATGACAAATGCCATAATTCGCTGACCTCATGGTAGAAATCCGGTGCAATGTCCGCCGCTAGCGGAGTTTCGACTTAAAGATCTGAAGAAAAAGGGAGTTACGAATATCTGTGGGGAGATTGGTTAATACAAAGAGAAACTTAACAAACCTAATTCTGTAAGCCCATGTACCGTTTGAACACTATCAAGTCCGATATTCTAAGAGCAAAATCCTATTCTGCACCATTTACTGAAAACTGCATGGTTCTAAATCATAATAGCAAATTAATTTATAAAAGGAACAAATCATATTCATAAAATTTGAAATTTAGAAGAAAGTTTTAGGCATTATTAGCCTAAATAAAATCGGGTCATCAGCAGGGAACCAGCGCGAGACTTGTTTCGGTGCCATTAATCCCCGGACAAGTCATTCTGCTAACTGGCGGCACCATGTTTGCATTTCCAAAAATCCTAATAAATCGAGATTTTTAAGGATTTTTATGCAGCTTAGGAATCCAGAATATTAAAGAAAGTGAATGATCTTTATCAGATGTTTTGATATTGCAATTTTGTAACATGTAATTTTCGTGAAAAGTTAATTTGTCATCTTTATGTTGGTGCACTGGTAAGTAAACATCATTACCTCATACCTAAATTGTTGTTTATACCTAGTTCTTACTATGTGCCATAGTTTGGTGGCATCAGGGAGAAAGCGATTTTTAAACCGTTGGGTTCGGCATTTGAGGAGGCGAAGGTTGCTGTTAGGCCTATGGCGGAGAGTGCGACCAGCAATGGCGGGGCACGAGGTATAAGGTTGCATAGATAGGAAGGAGTTAAGTTAAAATGCATTTTATAGACAAGGATTAATTTGAAATATTTGCGTCTACTGCCTAGTGTTGGCCAACCAAGTACTCCCAAGAGTTTGTTATGAAATGTATGCCTTAGTGCCCCAGTGCATATTTTAGCTGCCTCGTACTGAATCGACTTAAGTAAATCACTCAGACCTTGCCCACAATTATCAAAGGTAACACTACAATATTCAAGAATTGGCTTAACCATTGAAAAATATACTCTTTCCAGTGTTTTTCAGGGTAACTTAAATTTGAATCTTCCAAGAAGTCCAATACACTGGCTGGCTTTGTTTGTGATGCGTGTGACATGCGCACGCCAAGAAAGATTGTTGGCTAGAGTAATTCCAAGGTGGTATAGGTGTTCCCCTCTGGTATGGCGGTACCACCTAGAAGGACAGAGGATGATGAGGTTTGTTGATTTTGGCAGAGAAAATAATTGAAATGGATTTTATGGCATTAAAAATCATGCGCCGTAATGTACCCCAGTGGTAGATTATTGAAAAATATGTGTTTAAGTGGTGTACTGAGTCTGTATGGTTTTGAATTCTCTCATGTATGCTAGTGTCGTCGGCGAAAATGCGGACATCACAGGTGAAATCATCTACAATATCATTTATATACACAAGAAATAATAAAGGACCTAGAATTGATCCCTGAGGTACGCCGGCCTGGACGGGAAGCTAAGAGGAGGTTTGCTCGTGGATAATAACACGTTGAAAGCGGTTTGAGAGGTACCTGTTTATCTACCTAAGAAGTCCTTCAGATGCCACACTTTGTCAAAGGCCTTCGAGATATCCAAGAATACCATTTTGACCTCTTTGGTAGTTTCAAGTCCTTTGTAGATAATGTGGAGAATACTTACTAATTGGTTGGTAGTTGAATCATTAGCTTTAAACCCAGAGTTCTTATCAGTCAGTAGGTTGTTGCCTTTTTGATATTCATAAAGTAAATTAAAGACCAGTCGCTAGAAAGCTTTAGATACGTTACACAGCAAGGTTATTGGATGATAGTTACACTTGCTTTGTTTATTCGATTTTTTTTAAACAGGGCAGATTTTAGAGCGTTCCTAAGAATCAGAAAATTGGGAGGCACTCAGAGACAGGCTGAAACTTTTTGTCAAGGGCTCCGAGAATGAGCTAGCAGTATTTTTTAGGCCTATATTGTCGGGCCCTGATGCAGAAGTTAATCTTAGTGATAGTAAGACTTCCCTGACACTTTCTTCATTGACCATGAAATCACTCAAGCGCGCCTCAGTACGATAGGTAAAGTTTGGCAGGGAAGGTGCGTCATTATCGGCATGAGTAGCACATTCACTAGCGAAGCAAGTAACACTTTTTGGCAATGCTGGAGATAATTTACTTTCTCCAATAATAGGAGGTATGTCTTCATGTATTTTACATCCAAGTAAGGACTTAGACAAGTTCCACCATTGTTTGGGATTCATATTTTTCTTATCTAATTGTGTACGTTGTAATGAAAAGTAGGAGTTTATTGAGACTTTTATTGCGTTGACAACCATATTGCGTCGCTCTTTGTTATACTGATAAAACCTGTCAATGTTGACACAGACATCAAAAGTGAAGGGCGAGGTGTTTATTTTCCTTAAACGTTTCCATGCACGATTAAGTTTTTTTTACGCATAAGTTTTTTTAATTTCAGCTGTTATCCAAGGTTTATCCTTTGGCCAAATGGTAACTTCTTTGTATGGGATGAACTCGTTGGCAGTTTTTAGGAAAAGGTCAGACGAGCAAGATACTACATCATCAATGGAATCGAAGACGCTGAAAGCAGTGTTCCAGGGAGCACAGTATAAGGTAGTAGTAAGACCAAGAAAATCAGCCTTTTTTTAAATGCCGTATATCTCTTTTAACCGAGTGGTCTCTGTGGTAGGGGAATGAAAAGGAGCAAAAAATAACCGAGTGGTCAGAATTTGAAATAGTAGCTAAGACTCCACTGTCCAAGATAAGTACAGGCGAGTCAGTAAAATAAAGTTCAACAGACTGGTCGAATACTCGTTTATTCTGGTAGGTTGAGCTACGAGATTGGAGAGAGACATGCCAAGTTCACTGCTTTTATCAATGGAGTTCCAATCAACACGCCTATCATTAAAGTCGCCAGTGAGTATCAGTATATGCTGGTTACTCTCAGTTGCAGATGAAATGCAATTTAACAGCGACTCCAGAAAAGTATCACGGATCTGTGCTGGTTGACCGGGAGGTCGATAGTAATTCCCTATCAGAAACGGCCCGCGTTGGCTCGAGATTTTCACCCAGATACATTCACAGTTTGGACCTTAGAGATCGAGACACCGTGTACGTGGCAAGCATGTACAGTAAAACCTCCGTAAAGTGGGCACCCTTGGGACCGGAGCAAAATGCCCATTTTAGGGAGGTGCCCACTTTACAGAGGGTCAGCCATTTTGGGTTGTGTGGATGAGCAACAAAGATAAGGGAGAGGCTATACATATGCATACATACACATCTACATGTATACAGTATCTATATATACATTTTTATAGATACACAAATCTTAATCCCACATGAAATAAATGAGAAAAGCACTTTTTTCAACATTTTGCCCTCATTTCTTGGAAAAAAAGTCAATTAAATATCAACTGCATGTACTATGTAGAAAAATTAAGTCCAGAACAGGTCAAACTCAATGATTACCAGCAGGCAGATCAAACTGCAAGGTTGAGCAAATCGCTGACCTGACACTCATCCCCACACCAACTTCCTGTCCAGTAGAGTCAATTTTTCTTTCCTCTTTGATACCTTAATTCTATGGTTAATCCACAAAGCTGTCAAAAGTCATTGTGGGCTAAACAACTGTTTCACGTTGATGCTTTCCTGATGCTAGTCTAAACATATACTGTGCTCTGTTATGATAGGGGGATTATATTAGGTGATGAGCACTTATAGAAAACTGACACTTGAAGAATTAAAAGTTAATGGTGGCAAGTCCTGATGCCAAAAAATACACTTTTACAAAGTAAAATTTTATTGAACAAAATAATAGTGCCCAAATTAACAGATTTTTGGTACATGTTAAGGGTGCCCAATGCCCAGATTAGAGAGGTGGCTTTATAATGTAGTCAATAGGAAAAATGAAACGGGACCGAAGAAAAGTGCCCACTTTAAGGAAGTGCCCACTTTGGAGAGGTGCCCACATACGGAGGTTTTACTGTATGTATATAATTTAAGAGGCCACCTCCTCTCCCGGCTTGGCGGTGTCTTCTGAAGGGAGGTTGAAAATTATCAATATGAAGGAGTTAGGATAACTCTCATCTGGCCAATTTTCAGAAATAGTAATTATATTAAAGTTTTCATTTTGAGCGAGACATTCTATTTCATCTATTTCTCCATCATTTTTGATGCTGTGAACGTTGCAATGACATAACTTCAATTGACTGACAGTATAAGTATCACTAGGGCCTCGGTTGTGATGAACGTCAGCGGATAAAGCAAAGTTTTTGTATAGTAGGCCTACGAATAAGATATAAGATATGCCGTGAGCACAAAAATCCACACAAAAAAAGTTTGCGAGTAGCACTACCATAATACAATAGGAACTGGTGATCTGATTGCTAACTGAGGGACAAGCAAAGTATTTAAAATGCGTTTTATACGAGACATAACGAGTTACGAAAAGACCAATGGCCACTCTATACTGTCCGGTGCAACAACTCATGGAGACTAGAATATTTTGAAAATCCGTCATGCAAAGTCCCTGTATAATACAATAAGATAATGAACCTCAACCAGAGCGTTGAGATAAACCCAATAGATTGTGTTTTTTTGCTTTATGGTCAGACCAAGCAGATACTAGTTGACCATGACACCATACTGTTACAATACTACAGAGGGCGCTTCTTGATGTCTGAGCTTGTTGGATAGAGCTCTGAGGATTTTGTCGTTTTTATATATTTTGCTCGGAGAATTCTGCAACTTCCTTTTGTGTATCATGTTACTTATGGCTTAGTGCCTTACTAGACTGTGTTTCTGGAGTGCCGGGCTCGGTGGGTAAGCACATTTGCTGGATTCTATCCTAACACGCCGAATTCGAATATCCCGCCATTACGTTTTCAACAAAAGGACAGTGTACAAAGAACAATGGGCGACCGTGAAGACAGTAAAACCTCTCAGGCTGGTACTGACGCTCAAGTATATTCCACTCAAATGGATACTGGATCGAGTCTAAAGCGTCCATGGGTTTCGCCGTCTCCTACTGGAGTATCTCCCCCTTCTGCTCGGGTACGCATGGATTCCAATTGTGATCCTGTTGAAGATTTTCTGAAGATACTAACGGATCCTCGAGTGGCAGAAGTATTCAGAGGGTACAATACTGACGTTATCAAGAGAGAGGTTAGTTCCCAACTTGTTGATATAGACTCTAAGTTGAAAAGGCTTGAGGAGCTTGAGGTTAGAGTAACTGTCGCTGAAACTAAAGCAAATGAAGCAAAATCCAAAGTTTTTGAGGTGGAGAAGAACTTGCAGGAGGCCAATTCTAAAATAAAGGAGTTAACCGACAAAGTTAAAGTACTTGAGCGAAACCAAGAGGAGGCCGAGCAATACAGTCGGAGGAACTGTTTACGGTTTTGGCCAAAAGAAGCCGAAAGACAAGAGGAGGACACTGATTCGATGGTTCGAGGTTTTGCAGATAAACTGGGTGTTCATTTGGAACCAAGCGACATTGGGCGTTCACACAGAGTCGGCAAACAGAATACCAATGGTAAACCAAGAGCTATCATAGCGAGGTTTCTGTCGTATCGTGTCAGGCAACAGGTATTTCATGCTAGAAAAAACAGTAATGATATCTTTATCACAGAAGACCTAACCAAAAAGAGATCTCATATCATGTATTTGGCTCGTGTTCTAAAGCGTCAGAAGAAGATTGAATCTTGTTGGTCCAGAGACGGTCGTCTGTTTCTAAGAGAACTAAACAGCTGGGGAGTCAACCACAGAGTGGGTCGTGTTGTCCAGATTCATGACAAAGAGGATCTGGACGTGTATACTTAATCCGTCATTATAGTACAATGACTCTCTGTGTCAATGTGACGTTTCACAAGCAGTCCTTGATTTGTGACTTCCATTTATATTATTGTTTCAGGTACAAGTTTGTTGAAATGACAGTGTGAGCATGGGCCTACTTTCGGTTAGTAGATCCGTGGCGACGTTTAGATTGGACTTTGTCTTTCAACGTGCATAGATTTACATACAATACATGTTTTCGTTTTATTGCATTTGTGTACGCTACCCTGCAAGGTCATGGCGGCTCAAGCAGTATCATAAGGCTGCCCAAGAATTGTAAGAAAGACGCCAAGTGTGTATCGTATATATTTTTGAGCTGTTGCGCCAATACGCGGAGCAGACTGTTTTGTGTCGGACCTCCAGTGAGAGGGTTTTTTTTGTTTTTTTTTTTGTTTTTTTTTGTTTTTTTTTCTTTTGTTTTGTTTGTTTGTTTGTTTTTTGTTTTGTTTGTCTCCCTCTTTGCCAATATTCTGCAGTCAAGTTCCATTATTGCCCCGTGTGATCTAACCTACTTTTCTCCCGTACACTGCTGTCCAGATATTTGATCTGAGAATAATTTACCCGTCCTTGCCACCTAAGCTCACACGTCCCCTGTGGGATGCAGGACAGTGTACTGGTCACGAAATGTGACATGCTGGTAACATGTGTGATGAAACCGTTTTATTTAGCAAAACGGTGGTACAAAATGTGTTAAGATCTTACAGTGTTTCATAACATGCATAAAGTATTAAGCTGATACTTAAGAGCCTAAATGGGTCACGGTGCAATTATTATGAATTGTGTGTTACATATATAATCACAATTGAAGATTTTATTTTTTTATTTATTTTTTTTTTTTTTTTTTATTTTTTTTTTTTTTTTTTTTTTTTAAACGGTTTTCCGGTGCAGTTGTTATGAAACGCATGGTTACCGTATGTATAGTACTTCGGATAATGCATCGTTGCTTATTATTATTATTTATAGTTATAGATTGTTATGTAAATTTTCCGGGGGGGGGGGAGCGTACAGATAATATCAAGCAAGGCACGCTTAAATGTCACACTAAAAATATCTCCTTTTCTGAAAAAGTCATACTTTCTGTTATTGTTACAGAGTTTCCTATTTTTGAGTTAAATCCAGATACAGCTCTTTTCTCTCATAAACATTGCGCCAACCCTTTTTTCAGTTACTTTTGCATCTTTGTCTCTCTTTTTTTATGTGCATTTTCTTGTTACATGTCATGTTACCATGTTACCCTCAACGACATTCATAAAACGCCTGACTCTTGTCAGTCCATGCAAAGCTTACATGCAAATGACACATTGGAAACAATTATTTGGTGTTGTGTGCTTCTATACACCGTCCGTTGACTTCGTTGGCATTCTACGGAATATTACACTGATAAGTGCCTGCATCCTTGCCGTATTTACATTTCCTTGGTTTATGAACAATGGGCATTAGTATTGATCAATACCGAGTGGCCATAGGTCTCTTCTCTTATAATTATACCCGTTTTACGGTACACTTCCATCCAGGTCCACGTGTCGAAAACCAAATAATATGCTCATACTCCTCATTGGCTTTTCTACACTTACACACACTTCTCCACGTTTTTTCCTGTGTAAAGCACCTTATATTATTCCTTTGCACGTTCTTCCTGTCTTCAATCGACGTTCACGCGAACCCCGGTCCCACACTTAACTCAAACAACCACCTGAAGTTTTTTCATTCTAACGTCCGCAGCATACGAAGTACAGGTAAACTTGACGAAATTCATCTCTTGGCCCAATCAGGTAACTTTAACATTATTGCTCTATCTGAAACCTGGCTGGATGAACATTACCCCGATCACCTCCTCCTCCTCGAGGACTTCCAACCTCCGTATCGTTCAGACCGCACAACGGGAAGAGGCGGTGGGGTCCTGACGTTTATTCACTCTTCTCTACCGTGTGTAAGACGCCCGGATCTTGAAAGTATAGATTGTGAATGCGTCTGGGTTGAAATTTCGACCCAGCGCGGGAAAGTATTATTTGGTAACTATTATCGTCCACCTGGCCAGTCTGCAGAAATCCGTGACGCGTTTCTCGCGTCTCTGGCATCTTCTATTTCCTCTGCCATTGAATACAACCCTCACCTTTTAATTGTAACTGGCGATTTCAACGACAGGTGCGCCAATTGGAACTCTCAACATGAGGACAGCGATTTAGGTTTATCTCTGGTCAACCTTGTGAATCAATACAATCTCTTTCAACTTATAGATGAACCCACTAGGATAAGTGAATACTCGAATAATTTATTAGACCTTATCATTACTGATTCCCCAGGTCTTGTTCTGGACTCTGGAACCCTTGCTCCAGTCTCAAATTCTGACCACTGTGTAATCTTTTGTTCTTTCTCCCTTTCCCTTCACAAGGACAAGCCCTTCAAAAGATCAGTATGGGACTTCAATAAAGCAAATTTTTGTGACCTCAATGCTGCCCTTTCTACAGCCCCTTGGAACATTGCTCATGATGTCTTCGATTCTATTGATGATGCCGTATCCTACTGGTCTAATCTCTTCCTATCTACTGCAAAGGACTTTATTCCCTATAAGGAAGTCACCATTCGCCCTAAGGACAAACCTTGGATAACTACAGACATTAAGAAACATATTAGACGTCGAAATCGTGCATGGAAACGCTTCAAGAGAGCATCCAACCAACCACGCCCCCATAATTACGACCTTCACCTCAAGATTGACAGGTTATACCAATTTTACAAAAAATATCGCAACAAGGTTGTGACCATAATAAGGAAATCTGTCTCTTCTTACTTTTCCAATCTTCAGCTTCGACTTGATGAGAAAGACATTAATCCTAAACAATGGTGGAGCCTGTCCAAGTCTGTTCTGGGATGCAAAATTCACCAACATATACCCCCAATCATTGACGATAACAAAATCATATCATGCATCACGGAAAAATGTGAAATATTTAACTCTTACTTTGCCAGCCAGTGCAAAACACACCCTGACGCTGATGCCCCACCCCTGCCCGATTTCACGTTCCGAACTGAGGCACGTCTACGCAATATTACCATCAATGAAGACAGTGTCAAGAAAGTACTATCTTCCCTGAGGCTATCCTCAGCATCAGGCCCAGATAACATAGGGAACATCCTACTTAAGAACACAGCAGATTCGATATGTAAACCACTTACAAAAATCTTCCAACTTTCTCTCAGTCTTTCTTTCTTTCCCAATGCTTGGAGGAGATCCAACATATGTCCTGTTTTCAAAAAGGCCAACAGACAGATTAAAAATAATTATCGTCCTATTTCTTTGCTCTGTAATGTTTCAAAGGTGTTTGAACGACTGGTCTTTAATGCACTCTATGAATACCTGGCACAAAATAACCTACTCACTTCCAAAAACTCTGGCTTTAAGGCCAATGACTCTACTATCAATCAGCTTGTGTACATCCTTCACAATATCTATAACGGCCTAGAACAGTCCAAAGAAGCCAGAATGGTGTTTCTAGACGTATCCAAGGCGTTTGACAAGGTTTGGCATCCCGGTCTCCTTTTTAAACTTCGACAACTCGGCATCTCCGATAATCTTGTAGCATGGATTGATAGTTATCTCTCAAACCGATCCCAACGAGTGATTATTCATGGCCAATCTTCATCATGGCTACCTATTGAAGCTGGTGTGCCCCAGGGTTCCATCTTGGGTCCACTTCTCTTTCTTGTCTATGTTAATGACCTAGTTGACAATATTACATGTGATGTCAGACTTTTTGCTGACGACACCAGTCTACTTGAAGTTGTTAATGACCCAATTGAAACTTCTAATCACTTGAATATTAATCTCTCTGTTATACATAACTGGGGAAAGTTGTGGCGTGTTACCTTTAACGCTTTAAAGTCTCTTTCTGTCATATTTTCAACCAAACTTGTTAAACCACACCATCCACCCGTTCGTCTTGGAGACTCTGAAATACCTGCGGCAGACTCACACATTCATCTTGGTATTACTCTCAGTAGCAATTTATCCTGGCATGCTCACATTACTCGTATTACTACCAAAGCGAGCCAGCGAATTGCCCTTCTGCGTAGATTCAAAACTTTCCCGCAAAGCTCTGATTAAACTTTATTTAACTATGGTTCGACCAATTCTTGAATATGGTTGTGTGCTCTTTGACAACTGCGGTCAGGGACTTTCCGATCTTATTGAATCCATACAGTTTGAAGCTGCCAAAATATGCACAGGTGCATTAAGGCACACATCACGCGCCAATCTCTTACGTGAACTTGGTTGGACAACTCTCGCCAGCAGGAGGAAGTATTCTAAGTTACTTCTTCTTAACAAAATGTATCACAACTTAACTCCCTCCTATCTCTCTCAATTAACTCCTCCTACTTTTAATGCTCGAAACCTCCGCCACACTAGCTCCATACGTCCCATCAATTGCAAAACTAACCGCTCAGACAAATCCTTTCTACCTGACACTATCAAACTGTGGAACAATCTTCCCTCCGATATAAGAGACTCAATTTCCCTCCAAATATTCAAATCAAAGCTGAAAGCAACACTACTAGCAGTGGATCATGTTCCTGTTTACTATACCCAAGGACACAGATTTGCCAACATTTGTCATACCCAGCTTCGTCTTGGATTCTCGAGACTTAACTTTGATCTCTTTAAAGTCAACATCATCCCACAACCTACATGTTCGTGTTCCTACCCCACTGAAGATCTGCAACATTACCTGTTCTTTTGTCCAAAGTATTCAACTTATAGAATTAGACTACTCAACTCCATCATCCCTATTATTGCTCCCGGCGTCCACCCAAATCTGATTATACACACAGCGAGTGACAGACTAGCTCATATTCTTCTCTTTGGTAGCGACCAATTGTCCATTCCCTTCAACATACAAATTTGTGATGCTTTCCACAGATACATCGTAGATACTAGACGCTTCATATCTTAGTTCTGTTATGCATAAGCAGTAATTTTCAATTGGGTTAGTCGCTGATAATTCTTACTTCCCAAATGTCCTTTATGAAATTTCCTACCGCTAGTCCGTATTATTGTGAACAGGGACGTATGTGTGTACATTCTACCTGCAGTTAACTATTTTGCTTTGTTTTGCATTTTGATGACTACCACTACTGTGATTTTTGTATGCAGGGTACAAATCTGAAGCATGTGTACAGCTTCTCTGTTAATTGGGTAACTTTGTTCTTGTTTTGTCCTGTGTGTTTTGTAATATACATTTTGTGTGTCACTCTATGTTCTGGAGAACCCCTCGATTAGTGACATCTCGATGTACTATAGGGCGATCCAGTTGAAATAAATATGTTTAAATCAAAAATTACAATGTAATAAAATTTCTCTGGGAATATCATGTAAAGTAATATAGTCAAAACATTAACCATACATGTGTAGGACAGACTAAAAAAAACAGATGTGTTCGGCCGGTCGGGCACCTGATGTCTATGAAACCATAGTGTTTCAGTGTATTTAGGACTTCCAAGCAGTATCATTGTAAATGACATAGTCAAAACATGGAGCGTAAACATGTAAAGTAACAAGATAAAAAAAACATGAGACGGTAAGTGCACGAAGTTGAAAATTAAATGAAAGAAACATGTAAACCTGATACAAGCATGTAAGTGGACAAACTGGACGGCAGTGGAAAAACTAAAATCGCTGTTGTCGGACTGCATGTAATGTGTTACAGATATCACATTAGAGCTAGTGAGTACAGGTACCCGTATATAATAACAGTTGCCGTCATGTCAGTCACATAAATATACATACCTAGATATACATAAGCATAAATACACACGCACACACATACATACACACACATTATAGTCGGGTACAATGAGAGTAATTCCTCAACGTAGATGCAGCAAATATATTCCCAAATGCAGTCTCGGAGCACCATGCAGATCCTAAATCGTTCTATCATTTGATTTCAATGTTAGTCCCGGTATATGGGATCTGATCCTAAATAACATCAAAGCAAAGATTCAAATTCGTCAGAACAAGGCATTATGCAAAGCTCTCAGGCTAACCCTACTCAAGAAAGCCCTCATCAAGGCATCTATAGATAAGAGCTCTTAATTTCCATTTTCATGTTTCCATAATACACTCGAGAGTACAGAGGTCAGCAATACTCTACACTGATAAAAGTCTGTCAAGTTATATCTATTCCACAAGTGATGTATTGTGTGCTGTTGACGGGGATTGCTACATGCAATATGTGTCCTTTTTCTTGTTCGGGTTGCACCGTACTTTTACTCCAAATCACGACCATCGCATCTTATTGCCAGTAAAAAGCAGTATCATATTCAGGTCTAGTTCTGAAATACTGAAGATTTATCAGAGAAGTATAGACCCTTGCGTCACAAAAGGGTGGTTTTAATAAGATATGCGGACTCTCTACGTAAGTTTTTTTTGGGGGGGGGGGCAGGTGTGACTGCATATTTTGCCTAATACGACACATATTTGGGGGATTTTGTTTGTCATGCTCACATCCGGAATACACAAGACCAAAAAATAGCTTTATCATTCGTTCTAAAAAACAGCACCATTGTAAGTAAATCTCTCTTTTAAAAATTGTCTTGCGCACGGGAGA
This sequence comes from Hermodice carunculata, assembly GCA_964020975.1. Lineage (NCBI taxonomy): Eukaryota > Metazoa > Annelida > Polychaeta > Eunicida > Amphinomidae > Hermodice > Hermodice carunculata. The sequence goes on from OZ026622.1 coordinate 657,301, forward strand.
TATCATGACATGTCAAGCGTCACAATGTCTTCTCCCTATCTGCTGACTTGTGATGTATCACTGGGTCTGACAGCTAATTGCCTACCAGCGCATATACACATTTCAACATTGAAACAGGTGTATGGAAACACCTGCGTTCATTGACTGTTTGTCAACCAAGAGCTGGGACTGACTCTTCTCTTCTGGTACTGCGACAGTCAGCTGTACCAGCTTATAATTCTTGATGTCGTGTTACGAAGATTTGAGGCTTTACGCTGAACCGCGGACGTCCAAACGTTATCACAATAGTCTAAAAGGGGTTAAATGCATGCCACACAAATGATTGTAAAACTTCTGACGTCAAGAATGATCTTAATTTACGCAGGACAAAAGCTTGCCATTCACTAATTTACACAGACGCGATATGTGTTTGTCCCGCTTGAAGCGACTGTGCAGGAAAATACCCACATGTTTTGCAATCTCGACTTATTCAGGTGAGACACCATCTAGGAGAATGTCCAAATTAGCACCATTATTCAAGAATGACACAAATATTGTTTGATACCAGCCATAGTGTCTTCACATGCATTTTAAGTCCTCGTTTAAGTATGTACTTATATATATATATATATATATATATATATATATATATATATATATATATGTGTGTGTATGTGTGTGTGTGTGTGTGTGTGTGTGTGTGTGTGTGTGTGTGTGTGTGTGTGTGTGTGTGTGTGTGTTGTATATAGACTTCTCTAGTCTGGAATAAAAACTATTTCTCTTATGTTCACTGATCTCGCCTCATCTTGTGTTTGATGTAAACATATCTATACACAGTTTATTACCAACATACCGACGGTGTGTATTTTGACTGCTCGCTGTAAATTACAATTGACCTTATCAGGACTTTTAACACCGGTATAAAAAAAAACGTGTCATCTGCAAACACGTTAATTCCGATAATACATATTGACCAAGATTATTCAAATTTGGTAAGACGGACAAGAATACCACCTTGGTCCCCTGACGCACACCAATAGTGAGGTTTTAAAAAATATGTTAGTGGAACTCTGCATCTTTAGTGTCGAAGCACTTTATTCAGATGTAAAAGGCACACTCCAACACTTCTGACAAGCGTTGTGATCGTACAGCCAGCCGTCAACAGCTTTAAGTAAACAACACTCCATACACATTGATCTACATACATACATACATACATACATACATACATAACATACATACATACATACACATATGTACTATATATATATGTATATATATATATATATATATATATATATATATATATATATATATATATATATATATATATATAGTATGTTTGTGCGTGTGTTTGTGTTTGTGTGTATACACAGACAGAGAGACAGAGATGTTTAAACTTTCAACTGAAGTAAAAAACTATAAATATAAACTGCTTACCCATAATAGCTGAGTGCACATGATGGCCAGGTTTGCAGCATTATTATCATCATCATCATCATCATCATCATCATCATCATCATCATCATCATCATCATCATCATCATCATCATCATCATCATTATCATTATTTTCGGTATGCACTTTTGTGCTTGTTATCTATTTTCAATATTATCCGGAAAATAGGAGTGGCAATGCTAAAACATCCCGCAAAAACAATTACCGAATTAACAACCGCATTGACAAAGGTGAAAACTGGAAGACAACCAAACTAAAAAGAAGATTTGCTTCAAAGCAAATCTCTCTGTGTGCCTCCAAAAGTTGCAACATATCAAATGCTAAAACTTTAATCATCTGTTACTTCACATTACATTAAGCTTATGACTTGATGCAAATTTTTAAGTCCAAATGACCTTGACCTTTGACATTTACAGGTCACATGTAAATTACACAGTGTTACAATACCCATACTTTAAGCCCAACATGAACCAAATCAGCTGAAAATTGACCACATTATGGCAAGATGAAACTTTCAAAGAGCCAAATGACCTTAACCTTTGCCCTTTTGAGGTTACATGTTCTTACAAATGTACAGTGTTGCAATACCTACAATTTGAGTCCAACATGATTAGAATTGGATAGAAATTGCCCAAGTTATGACTAGATGAAACTTTTAAAGGTATTCATGACCTTGACCTTTGACATTTAGAGGTCACATGTAAGTTTTAAAAATATGCAGTATTAAAATAGCTAGAATTTGAGCCCAACATGATCAAAATTGGATAAAAATTTACCAAGTTATGGCTAGAAGAAAGTCACCATCGAAAGTGGCCTTTCACCTTGAGATGACCTCTACCTGAAGTGAACATTGACCTAAAAATGACATTTTGGCCTAAAATTGACCATTGACCTTGACATAACCTTTGACCTTGACATTTGAGATGACCTTTGCCTTGTCATGCTCGAACTCCTATACATTCGGAACCACATCTACTATAGTATATAAGATATTGAGGATTTAAAACTTGTACCTTAACCTTGTCATGACCTTTGACCTTGAGATGACCTCTACCTGAAGTGAACCTTGACCTCAAAAATGACATTTTGGCTTAAAATTGACCGTTGACCTTGACATGACCTTTGACCTCGACCTTGACATTTGAGATGACCTTTACCTTGCTAAGATATTGAAAATTTAAAACTTTAATTAGCTATCATTTGCATAATTTGAAAAAGCATGACCTGTCATTATAAAAAGGCGAGACTTCATCAATTGAAAGTATAATTGTGCCAAATTAGGAGTTTCTAGGTGTAATACTTTTCAAATGAAATGTCGGGTAAATTTGGCTGTAAGGAAAGAAAGAAAGAAAGAAAGAAAGAAAGAAAGAAAGAAAGAAAGAAAGAAAGAAAGAATTCATAGAAACACAATATGTCTGTGTTGGCACACAGACATAATAACTTACAATTCAGGAAACATATACCATACTTTGTTACACCCGGCAGCATAACCTATGCATAACATTGAATTTTTGTGATAGCGTTTGACCTCTTTTAGTAGGCAAACCGGTTTTGTGCACATGTATCGCTCTATCTAAAAGACTTGAAGTGAATTTATTTAGCTTCAGCCACAAGGTCACATTGCAAACTATATTACTGTCTTTTTAATGGCAAATACCTGTACATTGGATATGATTCCCCCCGCAAAGTGATTCAACTCCATATTGGCCAATAGCGACAATAACGGACTGTAGTCTGTTTCAATGTCTTTTACTGATTTCACCAATTATTTTGAACGAAGACATGAAAATAGCAGAAAAAACCTAGCAGAAAATCTCGTCCCAGACCAACAGCTTTTCATGGGACAGATTGGTCCTTTACGCCGAGTCTTTGACGAGAAAAGGTCTTCTCTCTGCCCTACAGTGGAAACTAATGGAAATACGCATAACCAGCCCGCCCGCCTACAGAGCCCTCTACTGAAAACCCTCATGAACCTGTTAATCGTAAAACTTACCGATACAGGACAGAGAGCAAGCAAATCACCTTTACGGTATTGGGCCAATACGTGCGAGAACTGCTCTGGAATTTCTCCAGGAATCTTATAAGAAAGGAACGATTAGAGTTATAAGGGTAAGAAATCAGATTACACTTGCTATTCAAAACTAAAGGAACAGGTCAAAAATTGCAATAGCTTATTGACGAATTCTAAGACCCCTAAACAAGAAAAATGACTTTCGTTTGAGAGTTATTGATCCTAAAGACAATACAAGCACTGGAGTGGACCCTGAAGAAATTAGTTGAACTCTTGCAGATTATGGAAAACAGATTGGCTCAATTTGAAGCATTTATTCTGCTCAAATAAAGTACGTTTGGTTCACACTATGAAAATAATCCTATTCCTGGTTTGTCATATGCTGACAATGTGTCATTGTAAGCCGAAAGTAAACACCAGCTGGTGCTCAAGTTCAATGTGGCAAATGTTTGCCAGGAAGTGAAGATTGTCCTCAAAACTATACTAAATCTAAAGTCTTGTTTGTTGGTAAAAAAAAGGGGATTCAAAGAAGAAATGGATGCTTGTTCATGACTATATTTTGGATTGTAAGGCGTGTAAGTACTTTGGCACTATATTCTCAACTGCTCTAAAAGATTTGCTGGGCGCAGAAGAACAAAATTTGTAGTTCCTAAGGCTGCTCGTCTTAGAGGTTAATTATGTACTCCCTTATCACATGTGAACGTAAACAGTGTTATATTTAGAAACACTGTATGAAGAAGTATAATACTGCCGCTGTTTCACAGAGTGCAGCTGTCTGGGTATGGAAATACTAAGGAATCTACGGCGCCTTTAAAGTCAATACAGTTTGCAATTGCTAAAGCCATTTTGCACCTGTAATCGCGGCTATCCGAGGTGAATTGGGATTGCTATTACCAAATCTTTATTTGCAGCACATAAAAGCGCAATATTTTCACCGTATAAAATCCGATTGCCTGACACAAGGCTGTGTAAACAAGGTTTTGACTCTTTACTAAAGCCGAATGATATGCAGTCTTCAAATAAATGACCATATGAGGATAAACTAAGGAAAACCTTTACTAACGTATACGTTCACGGCGTTTTCGTTTCAAGTAATCCGAAAGGGTTTTGTCAGTTTACAAAATTATCTACTGAGGGGCATAGATTACATGCATAAAGAAATTGACAAAAGAGGGTCATTGAAGTTGTAACAAATGCGGAAAGATATTTATTTTGGGGGGGGGGGTAAATTTTGCTGGCATAAGGTTAAAAGTTCTTGCCAGAACCAGTTGTATGGTTATATGTGAAGATATGGAACGATGGGGGATCTTAGATGGAAAATGTCTACCTTGCAAGGAAACTAAGGGAGATTTACCTATTTTCCTTTTTATACTTTTGGGTTCAACACTTCGTATGGAAAATATATTATCAGGGAAAGGGACAAAATCAGAAAAAAGCATACTTTGAGCATGTATTGCAGAGCTGTTTGGCCTCTTCTGTGCAAAACAATTTGTTGCTCTGCGACCATGTGCATGATTTGGGCACTGAGATTTGCGACATTTCTCGCGTCTCGAAAGAACTTTTAATTGAAGCTTGACACTACAGGAGGCAGTTAATGGCCTCCACAATGACCTTTCAGCATTGACTGTACATTGTTTTTTTTCAAGGAACTACGATCCTTTTCATCATTTAACATGTGTTTTTACAAAAAATGGACACGTAACAAACGCACAGAATTATATGCAACACACACAGGACGATACACAAAGTACGGTTTCCGAGCAGACTTCAAAACAAATGGTTCCATACATCAGTTATAAGGAGATAGTTCGTAGCTACAGGTAGCATTTGACGACAAAACGTTTTGTCTGAGTAATGAAGAATTGCAAGTTTGAATTTGTCTTTTCAAGACAACGTCGTTTGTTAGCTTTAGTGACGATGCGATTTAAGTGTAGGTGCCATGTAGGGTCAGAAGAAAGGGTTATGTGTATGTGTGTGTGATTTGTGGTCTTGGGTATTGCAGAACCATCAAGGTACAAAGAACGGTGGTCTTCTTTATTCCTTTTGCAGGAGAACTAGACCAAGAGGGAGATTTTATGGTACTGAAAGTCGTGTGCCACATCCAACCCAGGTGGATAGGCGACCACAAATCAGTATTAATGCGGGCACCAGAAGCTTCGCGATCACAGGTAATCTCAAGAATGCTAGTGTCATCAGCAAAAAGTCTGATGTCACATGTTTATCATCAACGATGTATTTGATGTAAATTAGAAACAGAAGGCGCCCAAGGGTAGAGCCTTGGGGCACACCAACCTCTATGAATAACCATGAGGAGTACTGACCTTGTACATGTTGTATGACAATCCTTTGTTGGAGATTATTGAGATAGGTATGGAACTAGTTGATAATGGGTGGGGTGATGCCAAGGTTCCGCATTTTAAGGAGAAGACCAAGATGCCAGACACGGTCAAATGTTTTACAAATGTCGAAAAACATCCTGGCGTCTTTGCCAAGTTGCAAGCCATTGTACATTTTATGAACAATGCTAGCTAGTAAGTTTATAGTGGAGTCATTGGAAACGAAGCCGGTATTACGCCTGGTCAGGAGGTTACTTTGCTTACATGTACATAAAGTTTATTGCATACCAGTTTCTCAAAATCCTTTGACACATTACACGATAAAGATATTGGGCGGTAGTTAGATTTTAAGTTTAGATGGACAGACAGACAGAGGCACTAATGCTGTATCTATTTACCATATATGTATATATATATATATATATATATATATATATATATATATATATATATATATATATATATATATATATATATATATATATATATATATGTGTGTGTGTGTGTGTGTACGTGTGTGTATGTGTGTGTATGTGTGTGCGTGCGTGCGTATTAAAGCTTAGCCCATGTAAATGTGGATTATTACAAAGTGTATGATATAGGTGATGGGTATGAGATGCCTGATTCCAAACAAATTCTGTACCATCATGCTTCGCGCAAGGCATTGGGAAAAAATCGATCAAACTAACGTAATTCAGCGTGTCACTTACAGCAAATTTGCATAACCACAACCCTACACACACACACGCCTAATATTCATTATTGTTGAGAGACAGGCTAACAAAGGTTACCAAATGTGGAAGACAGAATGTGGTTGTTAACATACCCGATTGTGGAACAAAATGGTACGTGTGTCTGTACCTCGGGTACCTGGCCTTTACAGTGGAGATACCCATGCTTGCCCTGCTATGCCGCTGTCTTATGAAATTGATGGATAATGTTTAATTATATTACATTTATACCACTGATATAAAAGTGTGTAAGTTTCTTGATAATACGACTGGTCATATATAACAGGAATAAATGTCACAATACATGCTTCAGTTGTTCATGTGTCGCAATTTGAAAGGACATTTCGATGCTCTAATCTGTACAAGAGATATAATCTTTGATATTTAGACATGTTCTGCATGACAAGTTCTTCTGTGATTTATTTTGTAACATAAATCAGTCTGTTATCTCAAAATGTATGCAAGCTGATCGAAGACATCATTGACTATGGCAAATTGTTTGAAACACATGTTTTGAGAACATGAGGCAACACAACTTCTGTCGCTTCACTTTACTTCCCATTTCAATCTGGTGAAAAGTAAACACCGAAATCCGACCAGCAACACAAGCATACATGTAATATCGCAGTTAACATTTAGCCTCGGTTCACCTGCATTGAACTTGGTAAACGTGAGCTTGTATAGAAAGAGGACTGATAACGCAAAGCAGAAACAGTGTCCATGCTGCTGCACGCACAAAGAACAGCGACCCATCATTCACCACAAGATTATCCGGGGAGCGTCGCGCTGTTCATCTGACCACAGCGTAAAGGAAGGACACAAATGCCCATAGTGAAGGTAACGCAGCGTGTGTTCCCCCATTTAAACATACGGTGATAATTTCTTTATACAGTATTGAGGCCATCCATGGAACAGACAATCAAGGGTTTGGATAGGGGAGTGATATTAATATCGAATGGCAAATCAACTATGAAATGAAAACAGAACTGGGATTGCTGAAAGATAGATGAAATAGGCAAGAGGTCTTATTATATAGAGATCTCGAAAGAAAAAAATCTACAGCAGATTGAAGGCCGGGGTTATTTGAGGTTTTGCTTTGATGTTCAGTTTCTACCTGCCTATATATCCACTTTGGTCAAATGAGGTTCAAATGCAAGTCTCGAATAAAGAAGTTTTGTCGAGTCATACTCATGTTTAGCAATATGAAAAGACAGAAGGTAACAAAAAGCAAAAACATGAAATAAAAACAAATTAAAACTAGGAACGATGATTTGCTGCATAGCAAATCAGTGTGTGTCTTAAAAGCATATTGGTATGGCAATGTACAACTTTTCCATACCACAGTGGTAGATGTTTGAATGGCGTCTCTATCTTTTATTGCTTTGAAGTTATTTAAGTTTTAAAATTTCTAATGGTGCTATTTAGCATAATTTAAATTGCTACAACTTTTATTTTTAATTCATTAGGTGCGGAATGGTCAACGACCCTCTACAAGAAGTTGGAATGACATCTCTATCTATTATAGTGTTAAAGATATTCAACATTGAAAATTTCGAATACTGGTAATTAGCATAATTTAAATTGCTACAACTCTTGTTTTAGATTCATTACATGCGCAATGGTCAACAACCCCCTAGTAAAAGTTGAAATGACATCTCTATCTATAATAGTTTTGGTGATATTCAAGTTTTAAAATTTCAATGCTGCTAATTAGCATAATTTAAATGCCTACAACTTTTGCTTAAGATTCATTACATGCACAATGGTCAATAACCTCCTAGCAGAAGTTAAAATGACATCTCTATCTTTAATAGTTTTGAAGATATTCAAGTTTTAAAATTTTCAATGCTGCTAATTAGCATAATTCAAATTTTTACAACTTTTGTTTTAAATTCATTGGATGTGTACTGGTCAATAACCCCCTAGTAGAAGTTGGAATGACATCTCTATCTATTATACTTTTGAAGATATTCAAGATTTAAAATTTCTAATGCCCATAATTTGCATAATTTTAAACATCTTCATTCCTCTGTGTAAAACGGTCAAACTCTTTGTATGGAGGTACAATCATGGCAAGTTTGGAGTTTCTATGTATAATAATGTCCGAGTAAAGTGTCGGACAAATTTTCTGGTAAAGAAGAAAGAAAGAAAGAAAGAAAGAAAGAAAGAACTCGAGGAAAAACAGAAAAGTGTATGTTGACACACACACTTTAACAAAACAAGAAAGAATTCGGTGTACAACAAAACTCAGGCATTCTAGCCATAACAAGTACAAACATAGCATCTAACATAATTATACCCAATATATTTATCAAAGTTCTGACACAAGCAACCACTTCCAAGTGTCAGTTGACTTCAGTATACCAGACACAGCTACATTTGGCAATGCCAATATATCTAACGCTGAAGGTGCTGATTTAACACTGAGTCTTTTTTTTTTTTTCGCAGACTGCCGTGGCCTCTGGCTAATATGCATTAGCATTAATACATATGATGGTGACGACGACGCCCATCGATGATAATGATATACTACATAATGAAAATTTAAACAAGGAAATTTATTTTGCCCCTGCAAAGGTCAAGCAATAAAAAAATCACATTAAATTCTCTAAAACCTTCATATGTCTGTCTGTTTCTCTGTCTGTCTGTCTGTCTGTCTGTCTCTCTCTCTCTCTCTCTTTCTTTCTCTCTTTCTCTCTCTCTCTCTCTCTCTGTCGAAGTTTGTAAAGGTTTTCGATATTTCAGGATTCTATAGTCCAAACAAAATGTTTTAATTTTGCAATTAATTGGTCAGAAACTTAGAATTATCCAAAACGAATAACCTATGACTTTAACTTTATAGGTTGGATGGCGACTTTTTGAAAAAAGCCAAGCCCCTGCCTGCAAATAAAAACGGGGCATGCACGGTGGGCAGTGCAGACAGTGCAAGTGCAAAGGGTCACACTAATCCCTGGTTGTTATCCTCGAAAAGGAGACACGTGGGGGATAAACACATCCGGTCCATCTCGCCAGTCGTTGTGTACGGAAAGCATTGTGCTATAAAAAAAATGGCCCCCAAAACATTCACCATTCTTAAAATATGTCAACATAGACAGGTTCTGATTAGTTGTGCACTAAGTTGGTTTACATGAAAAGTTGCACAAATACACGTATTGCCAACTTGCTTTATCTACGTTTTATCAATATATCCAAGTTCTTTCAAACAGAATATACTTAGCAAAAGAGGTAGCTAGCGTGATAGCATGGCCGACATGGAGGGCCGGCCCCGAACAAAAGCATAAATTTCGATAAAGACATCGGCCTGGACGTTCAAAGCTACTTTATATTTAAACCTAACACTAAAGCAGATCTTCGCAAACTACTTAGTACCCACAGCACTTTTTCTTAATGCATCCACGTCCGAGAGGAAATCGATCCCACTACACATCAAAATGTCAGGTCATATATAACCAGTCCTCATTAAGGATTTTAAGTGTCTTTGCTCAACGTCACATAGCCACAGGTTCCTGTTGGCAGTCAGTAAAGAAAAAGGAAATTGCTTTTGCCGGAACCCTCACTGAGGGATAGGTATCAAAGGTTTCAACCTTAAGAGTGCGTCAAGTGAACATGGTTCCCTTTGCAAAACACGAAAGATCCGTATTACGTCTTTGCTACCAGTACAAGCTGAACATAAGAATAATGCTATCAAACCGATAGCCACGAGAAAGGAAGTGATTGCCAGCACCGTCAGTGTCGACATATCTTAATACATGTATTGCTTAGTTCCGTGGATACCAAGGTCTGCCTTACGGATTCTACATTAAAATACGCTTCTTCTGTTTCCACAAGAACCAAATTAAAGCCAAGTGCAAAAAAAAAAAACAAAAAAAAAAAGAACAAAAAAAACAGTCTTACATCTTTCGGAATTATTCGAGAGTCGCACTTGTAACTATTTCAATCGTTCATAACTTCCTTGTGGGTAAAGTTTCAATAAGATCATAAGCCATGCAACCATTGTTCTCTGATATCTTGACAAAAACAGTCGACAGAAGGAAGTTAAAAATAAGGGTACTCATTCTTCCGGACTAGCTATTATCACCACTCAATATTTTATGGTGCCACATTTCATTCAAAACGTGACATTCGTATCAACTGCGGTGCTACTTTTGGCCGTTTTGATCAAACAAGAAAGAGCCCGTATTTTTCGGCAGATGTCTTTCTCAAACAGGGCAAAATGTGTTTCTCTTGCATAAACTAGCGATTTCGATATAATTACTGTTTAAAAAAATCATAATCACATTCTATAAACACGCATTGATCTTGATATTAGACAGAATCATCATCTGTTTGAAATTAGTATTTTTATTACTAAAACATCTGGTTCAGTAACATCTTTCAGTGTATCAGTCAATGCACCTATCATGACTGATGACTGTCCCCTTACCTGGCTACGGGATCAGATATTTTTTTGCGGGAAATTGATGTGCATGTCTCGTATACATGTTGCATTTCAGAATGAAAAAATGTAAATTAGTAATAACGCTAAAGCTACGAACTTTGAAACGCAGCCTCTTGCTACATGCTGAAAGAATATTTATATGTAATTTTTTACACTTTCCGGCAATAACTTGCCAAGCACTCAATGCGTATGCGTTGCCAATTGTAAGAAGGCACTGGGGACGACATTGTCAACGGCGTGCAAGGGCTCTTATCTGCGGACACCGAGGACAAGAGCACTAATCTGCAGATACCAGAGAATAGAGTGCCACGAGTACACAAGGGTACTTATCTAGAGATATCGACATATCAACAGTGTAGAAAGGCTTTTATATGGCCCGTTACAGCAGCACCGCCCTACACACACATAATATATATATATATATATTTGGTCGAGTGGATATGTGTGTTTCCCGTTTTAGCTAGGCTACTGGTGCAAGGTTCGAGTTTCGCTCCTTCCGATCATAATATATATATTGTGTTTGTGATATAGTTGTAAATTCTCTCCCAATGTAGTCAAAACAAGGTCCTATCAAAATATCAGTTGACACGCTCCTTCACATCATCGAAAATAAAATTGTACGTGGACATGATTTGTAAACGTGCTTCACATTTCCCCCCATTGATTAGATAGTTTATGCACTCCGAACTTTAATTGGTTTAATAGAAGACAGCAAAAGGTGAGGGGTCAGCAACTTGATAAAGACTCCAGAAAAATCTCTTCTGAATTTTGCGAGCCACGGAAGCTATTTTGTTATTGAGACTGATAAATGAGGGATCCTTGGAAGGTTCTGCCCTGACAAACATGACATATGGCTCCTCCTTGTACTGTCCAACTATACATCGACTGCAGGTGGAAAATTGGTCAAATTAAGTAGATGAGAAGATCCAAGATTGTAAAGTAAAACTCATCCCTATAAGCCCCATCATAAAACTCCTAACAACTGGGAAGAAAACTGCTGCGTTCAAGAGTCTTGCCTTGCTGGTGTTTCTCTTTGTGTTGCAAACATTACGCAAACTGTGGAAGAAATTTGATGGGTATTTTGTTTTATACATGTATACCTTTTAGTAGTAGTAGTAGTAGTAGTAGTAGTAGTAGTAGTAGTAGTAGTATCATTTTTATCATCATCATTATCATTACTGTTGTTGTGTTAACCCTATTCCAACAAAATCGGTCAAATGCGACCGGCAATTTCAAAGGTCGTCTGCTTCATTCATTTCGATAAATATTGCTACCTCTCCGAATATATTCAATAAAAAATTCAGGGAAGACGCATGAGGATATCATGCCGATAGTTCACAGTTGTCCTCGGCGTACCCTGGACATGCAGGCCGTGCCAAGGAGAGCCGTTGATTCAGTCCAGTAATATGACCTTTTTCCGATTAAACCAACATTTGTTCGCTGATGTTTACTGTTTGTAATAAAAATGATTTTAGCAAGCCAGAAGAACTCATTTCGATCGGGATGTTGTTTTACAAATCATTTGCAAGTATGACGGTATATCATTGAATTTGAGGAGTTATAGGAATTGTCGCATATGGAATACGATGAAATAATCACGTTTCTGGTAGATTGAAGCGTGCGAGACTTTGTCATTGGAGTTTATTACCGTACTCGCTGCCCTAATAGTCGCATGGGCGTAAAAGTCGCACCCCTAACTTTGGAGAGGGGAAAAGCCTCCTCAAAGACATGTTCGACATAAAAGTCGCCCCCCCAAAAACCGAAAAATGCCCCCACGCAAAACCCCAGGCGAGATCGTCAAGGGTCACAAGAAGCTATCGGTAACCATCCAGCTGGTGACAAAGATATTGATATTTAAGATTGAAAAAGTACATAGAAAGTTCTGTTGGAAACTTAATACTTAAAAGATGAATGTAGACAGTAGTCTCACTTGTGTTTTCCATAAAAATTATGTTAAAAAAAAAAAATAAAAAAGACATTCAAGATCGTCATCGAAAATGGCGGGTGCCCGGGTGGACGATAAACGAGGAAACTATCGGTAACCTTTCATCGGTGACAAAAAATGAGCCATGGATGTAAAATATCAACATAAAATGTTCACATGGGTACTTATGAATCAAATTTGAACATTGAAAATTGAAGTTTCACCTGTGCTGTCTTTAATTTAACTCATAACCAGGACGTGGCCAGGTGCCATCTTGATGTTGCATTTTGAAACTAGTTTCATATCTTGCCACAAGGTGGCAATGTGGCCCAATCGCATCGAAGAAAATCTAGGTCATAGTGAACAGCGTGTTTACGATCACTCTCAATCATGAATGCCACGACTTGCTTTGAGCAAACATTGAACCAAATCATTAAAGATTTCATTTTTTCCTCAAGTAAACATGACAAAAACACACAGAATATTAACAGGTAAGCAAAAAATGTACGTTTTATTTTTTATATGCCAAGATTCATCAATGTTAAATGGGCTGCCGATTACCGACAAAAACAATATATGGCGCCGTTGAATACGGAGATCAGGAATGGAGTCTCACAGAGCGGTCTAATTGCAAATTTACACCTGTGGTTGGCGTAAAAGTCGCAGCATGACTTTCAGTTTTAAATTTATTCCCCCAAAAATCGACTTATATGCCGGCGAGTACGGTATATTTACATTCACCCTTTAAAAACATAATGCACGTAAAGTTCTCTCTGGGACATAGGAGTAAGAAGATTTCATTACCATGTGATATGATTCACTCCGCTAGTGTGTGCTGTGACGGTTAGTAGCTGTTTTTGTCGTGGGTTGGGCGCCAATGTTTAGAGCTGGGTCGGCAGAAACCCCAAAAGAAAATAAATTACACTTTAACATCAAAAGAGACTGGATAGCATGTAGATTAGTTCCTCCATATGTTTTAGGTTAACAAATTGATTCTTTCTTTATATGTTGCTCTCCATTTTGGAAAATAAATACGCTTAACCCAAATGGTATATCGATATCAATGGTAGAAACAACCTGGACCGAGATTAATCTTGGACCAGAAGCAGCAGTTAAGCCTTTAAACTGTTTTGAAAATGATCATAGAGTTCCGTTAAAGTATCTAACCCTTCCCCCTTGAGATGAAACTGGGTCAACGGCTTTCCTTCAGATAAAAAACACAACGCTTCGATTTCCACAATTAAATGCACATTTTGGAATGAAATGCTTCACCCCGCTCCAGTTTTAGCAGTCTGACTGTACGTCATATTGTTTTATTGTAAAGGACTGAGGTACCAATTATCATACAATTTAAATTTGTTGGCATAGGTCTATGTTCGAAGAAGGCGAAGGAGTTTTCGTTGCCTGTGATATGCAATTGATAGCACATAACACGCTTGTGAAACACACAACAAACGATTGTGTTTGAGTTAAAAAGACGCAAAAAGAAAGTTATACAGGCCTATAGTTTGTATACCACCGGCCAGACCCGCTAGGCTATCTTCTCACCACGAGGGAGCTCAAGCCAACATCGAGGAAATGTACACCGCTACTGCACAGTGTAGAAAAGTAGAAAAGGCATACGACATCACAGTGTAAAACAAAACATGAAAGAGATCTTGATAGCGTTAACGTTGTAGATGGGTTACTGTATACTTGACTGGCCCTTTTACGGATGTGTTTTATGAGGAAGATCCGATCCGATTCCAATGTGTAATTTGTTTTAAAATCCTTACAGTATATCATGCTGACACTATATCCTTAACATTTTTCAATACTGTAGTTCTAGAAATTTTCGCGCTCGATTTTTCATTTCGCGCTTTTCGCGCTACCATCCAAAGCGCGAAATTAAAATGCACAAAAACAAGTTTCATTGCATTTCACTACATTGTATGGCATTGGATTGCGCGAAATTAAAATGCGCAAAAATTTTGCAATGTAAGAAAAAACTGAGTTTGCGCGAAATTAAACTCGCGCGAAAATTTCTAGAACTACAGTATTGTTTTACATTTTGTAAATGTTGGTTTTGTTAATACCTTCACTACACGCTGCGCTTCCTGTTCGAAACAAACCGTATCTCCCCGTGTCTTCCCTCGTCTAAACGAAACCAAAAAAGTCACTAGCTGTTAATGGATTTTGCCGCAAGCATATGCTCTAAAGTCATTTTTCTGTTCGAATGTTTTTTTTAATCGTTTGAAAAGGAGCGCATTTTAAGGAGGCAAAACCAGGCAATAGGCTCTTAAAATTTCTGATTTTAGCACAAAAGTATTCATAGTCACGGGATTCATTGCGAAAAAGAGCACCTTAAGACAACAGGCTAAGTCAACAATTTTCCGTTGCGCACCGCGGGTGAAAGCTGTTGAACAATGACAAATCACTCCTAATGACCAAAGCGAAGCAGTCAATATCAACGACAACAGATGCTTGCTGGTAATTTCAAAGGTGAACAAAATGTTAAATGCTAACACACTGGCGTTAAGGTACTGATTGTGTGCTCCAGGCAAAAGCAGTGCTTCATCGGATATGTTTAATTCCTGACATTAAATGTCTGTGTGTTTACCGTTGATACTGTATGTCCTTGTCAGAATGTGGTAATTGATTTTGTAACAGTGTCCCTTGTTGCCGTCATCACTGTTAGTCTTTTACAGCACCTAAATCTCATGTATTGAATTGTAAATACCTTATTGCGTAGTTCAAATCTATAAACAGTAGACCTCTTGCATCATTCACCGACAGGTGTTTGACAAAGCTTAATGTTGTCTCAACAAAACAGTTCACGTTCTCCAAATATCATTCATAACCTGACTGTCCATTTGCCGCTGTCAAATACCCACAGTAGTCATAGGTCCGCGCACTTTTTCACAAAATTGTTCTTATGGCCATAGTCATTTAAAAATCACCCTACCCACCCACCTGCCTGCCTTCCTATCTGTCCATCTGCCTGACTGCTTGCATGCATGCATGTCTGCTTAGTCTGAGGACCAGACTTTGTACTCATACACAAAGAGTGATAGAGAAATTGCATAGAACTAAATTACCAAAATGTTCGGATGACACTTTCAGCTGTTTTACTTGCCTACCGACTTATACTTTCCGTTCTAAATGTATCAATGAAAATGATATTGAAAGATATAAATGATATCCGATAAAACATAGGAAATAGACTTATAACTTTTGATCAATGAAATGTATACTTTGTGCATGTACCACATTATCAGTTTACTAATTCAGTTCATTTCTGCAAGTGCACTGTAGTAACTGTGGTCCAACAAACAGATTTACACAAAGTAAAGCTTTTTGTTCATGTGGTACGTTAATCAGCATGTTAAGTTTAAATAGTTTCCAATTATTTAGTTGAAATTTGTTTAGATAAGAACTACCAAATTTTGACATAGGATATACAACTTTCTGCCAAAGTTCGAGCAAAAGTAAAATAGATGGCAAAGTTTTAGGTGGGCATTACATTAAGATGGGGAATTAGGTGAGTGTTTAGTCACTCGATTATCAACAAGAAATGAAGCCTGCTTTTCGAAGTGGGGGAGGGGGCGGAGATTCTCGTTCGGTCTGGCAACATTTTAAGAGTAGCAAGTGATTTAATAGTAGTTATCAGTATTATTATCACTTAATTGTCAATGACCGATGAAGTTTGGAGCCATCTTGCGTAAAATGTCTTATCTTTTACACAAGACTACCAAAAGTAGATATTTTCCAAACTAAATATTCCATCTTAACTTTACTTAATGTCTTTTCGATATCATAAAAAGTTGGATGACAAATTGGATTGAATATTAATCATAAATCTGAAATTGTTTGTAAGCGATCAACGTAATGAAAATTAGCATGGCATTTCTGCTGGTTAAGCCTTCGGAATATATGTTTACCTGAGGAATTGCATCGATACGTCAAAAACAATATTGATGCTTACGATGCTTTGACTAATTAAACTATTCCTCCACTGTTCCCACAAGTGATTCAGTTTAATCACTGCATACTTACTTTTTCCTCTGGGACTATGAGCAAAAGGCGGCCGCAGATAGTCTCACTTTGTACAAAATAAAAAAAAGCCACGGATCCAGTGGAATAAGGGCCTGGTTGACTATGAAAAAAAAAAACTGTCGTATGAGCGACCTGTCTGAACCATTACACCATTGGCTTCGCTTGAACTACACGACCGTATTCTTTGCGTTGATCGGATGTATGCAGGTGGAATTTATTGCGCATGGAGTGCACCGGAGATGAGAAATTATAGTTAGTACGGTTTGTAAGAATGTTAGACATCGTGAAGTTAAAACGACGGACAAACGTTACTATCCTAAAATCAGGTATAAACTCAATGATTTTATTAAAAGGAGGCATCACTTGTAGTCATCGGCTCGATCTCGTGTCAGAATACAAACCACCAGCCCGTCGTGGTTTCTTATTCCTTCAGAAAAAACCCCTCTTACTCGCAGTTTCATGGTATCTCCAAATCTGAACTTTACTCGGGACGCTTCAGACCCAAGAAAGTTTTAAGCGAAAAGTAACGAGTTCGGTAAAGAAACAATTTTTCTCTCCTTCTCTAAGTAAAAGAATATAAGAATCACAACCCACAGCATTAGACCGAGAATTAATCAATATGTCTTACCTGCCCGCCGACGGCGTCGCAGACATTTCTTTCTAACGGACATCTTTACGCGCTTCATGATTTGCCATAGTATAACATAAGTTTCCCACGGCCTCATGATTCTGTATTTGAAAAACATTGTCTATCCGTAGATACATGTGTTATGTATGTATGCAGTCCGGGCATGACTTTTTAACGTGTGTGGACACTACAGGAGTGATTCACAAAGCATATAAAATAACAGCGAGCTGTATTTACAACAAATGCGTATGTTAAACAGGAGCAATTTAGGGCAGAGATCCTCTATGGTGTTGTCTGATATAGTTGGATGACCAATAAAAAAGCCAAGACCTTCAATTCTACAGCACTGATTGATGAATGGCAAAGTGCGCGATGAATACGCACACAAAAAGGAACAAGCTAAGATTTAAGAATGATAATTATGTAGGGCCTATATTGACTTCAGTATTTTGTACACAGGTCAACATGATTCAAGTAAAATATCTGCCAGATGAATACAAAACTTTGCCTTTGGGCATATGGAGCAAGTTGGTCTGAACATTTTATTTGTAGTATCGATTAACAACCCCGGGAGATTTAATGCCGTTTGCTTTATCTTATTTCTTTAGGGTCATCAAATTCACCAAAAGTCTCCAGAGAGAACCTGCCATGTCATTTTCCTCGTCCAATCGGGATTTAAAGAGATTGACTGCCAAGATACCGTAAAATGAAACTATTTACAGAAAAAAAGCTGAGCAAAACTGGTATACTTTGGCAGCAGTGAGGGGAGGTCACTGCCGTTATTCACCATTTCAGTGTATTGTGGTAATCAGCATAACAAAGGGAAAATCTCTAATTCAAGCAGGAAGAATCCCTCAGGAACAAATACAATACGTAGGTATCGAGCCGTTGAGACAAACGTCTCCAAGTAGGTTGTGAGTGAATGATTATATTGTTGGTACTACGTAAATTACATTAGAATGAAAATTATCATCAGTAAAGGCAGTAGATTGCCATAAATGCTAATATAAAGTGAAATCAGCCAAAATTAAGTAAGCTAATTTGATATTGAAGATTCAAATTTATTGGTTTACAGGTCTTTGGAGATAGGCCTACTTCCATCATACAGAACACCCTGGACAAATATAACATTTTGATGACAATCTTATCACTAACTTAATGGCACTCATTCGTTAAAGGTATACCTATTCTTCCTTTTTCAGCAATTTTAGTGGATGGTTACAGGGCCCCGGAGTAGCCATGACAGAATATCTTTTTTATTTCGTTCCCTCACAATAAATATTGCGTTCCCACGCAATATTATTTCGATTCCCTCGCAACAAAAACATATTTGTACAGTGAGCAATCCAACGTGGCCCAGAGGAGACAAAAGAAAATGTTATTTTTAGTTAGTTCCCTCGCAGTACTATTGTGTTTCCTCGAAAGTATTATTTATTTCCCTCGCAACGATATTGCGTTCCCTCAAATTAATTTATCGTTCCTTGCAATAATATTGCGTTCCCTCGAAATAACTATTTTGTTCCTTCGCAATACAAAATGCCATTGCAAAGGAACGCAATAGTTATTTCGAGGAAACGCAATGGGGTTGTCAGGGAGCGAAATAATTATTTCGACGGAACGCAATAGTACAGTGAGGAAATAAAACATAATGGATAAACTCATATGGCCAATTGGGGACGCCTTGTCAAATTACTCGTACGGGACGTAGGTAAATATTTTTTCTTTTATTGTGAGGAAACGAAACAATATTGCAAGGAAACGTAATTCATCAAGTGGGAACGAAATAATGCTTCATGGGAACGCAATAGCCTATCAAAAGTACCTTGAACTTTATATCGGTGATACTAAATCACTCTGTGGTACTATTTGTATGTTGGGACACTTCTTGACCTCTGACAACAGTTCGATGTTTTATCGCTGTCCGAGCACTTTTATCTATCAGTAATCTTCTGGTGCTAGTCATACATATAATCTGGAAATGCTGAAATTTATGGTTAATATTTTTGTGTCGGTGCAAGGACTCCCGTGCTGAACCCAGAAAAACAATTGGGTTTCAGTACAACTCATCGTCAACTTAACGAAAAGGCAACAATAACGGAAAAAAATAATGGAGAGTCGCCAAGTGAATTGACAATTAAGAGAGACTAAAGATAGAGTAAACCAATACAAAAACTTCCACTTAAGAGATCGATATCGGCAGAAGAAAAAATGAATAAACTGCGTCCTTCCAGTGTCATACATAGGTCACGTATGACTGCAGCTTTGGCTATCGAAATATGTGAAGATGCTGTGCAGCTTGAATTTAAATGAGTAAGCACTGATGTGAAGTCACATTGTGCAAAGACATTAATATTTCTGTCGGAAGTTTTATTCGAAATAAAGAAAAAATAAAGCTCCCTGAGTTCCGTGCACTTAACAAATTGCCAGTTATGTCATTTTGTCACAACTCTGTCTGACTTGCCTTCTGACAACGTTGTTTTGCTTTTCACAAAGTAATTAAATGATGATGGTTCCACCTGGTTATCTCAGTAAGTTCTGTACAACTTCACGACAAGTGAAAAGGCTTTGTGGATTCTTTCACACCAAAAACCTTACCATTGGGATCCACATAATGGCATGTAACATGTGCCATCAACACAGTTATTCTTGAATAAAATTTGTTAATACAAGGTTCCAAATTTCTTTTGTTCGAGTTTATGTATCCGGTACAATTACATGTGTGACTTTTTGCCAAGAACGACTTCCTAGCAGTTATGTTACTGTATTCTGCAGTCCGAACTCTTTACTCCCTATAAACTAACCTGTCACTGTCTAGCCTATTTACATATGGAAGTACTTTTGTTCATATTACACACATTCCTCTGTAGAATTTTGACATAGGCTGTATTAGCCCAAATAAATTAAAGGGTCTTCTGCGGATAACTACTCCGAACATGTTTCGTAGCCTGTACCCGTACATATGTCTCTGAGTAGCGGCTCCTTGTTTAAACTGAATATTCAGCAAAGACAACCCACATGATAATGAATAAATATGAACGTGGCAAATGATGAATCAGCTAAATAAGTGAGGTTTTGCTTATAAATGCAGAGCTTAAATATGAATGAAGAATACCTATCAAACTAAACATAACTACTAAATAGTATAGAACAAGTTCAGCTAAGAATAAAGTGACTTACCCCGAACTAGTGTACCCTTTCTAGCTGGTAGGACACATTTGTCCATGCACTTGCAGTGTATAACTGAGGCAGAAACAAACTGGGGTTATATATTCAGTCCCACTGATTACAAAATAAACAGTTACAGCCAGACACCTGTACAAGACTCGGGAATTCCTAACTATTACTGTAACAATGCACATCCTGTACCCGAAATGTGAAACAAACTCCGTGATGACACCTACTCCTCACTATGAAAGTCAAGAAATCAAGTTCTGCTTAGTTGTAAAGCCTTAGTTTATGTTTCAAAAGAATGAATCAAATCTGTAATAATTGAGATAAATCCTGTCAATTTCTGGCTAAGTGCTTGGGACAGCCTATGACTGACTCACGGCCATGTAGTTAATGTTTCAAAAGAATGACTCTAGTTTGTGATAATTGAGTAAATACTGCCAATCTCTGGCCAAGTGCTCAGAACAGCCTATGACTGACTGTCGCCTTGGTGTGGGACAGCCAAATTGAGTAATTTTTTACATTGAGCAACTGCACACTTACATGTTAGCCTAAAATGTTAGAACGGTGAATAATAAAACATAATGATGCCAAAAGGTGAAATTAAGTAGCAAAACAGGCAACTCTTAAATCTTTAAAATTATTGAAACCAAAATTTTTAACAATCTCTGGATATTTACAGCAAAATTTGAAGAAGTATTTGATCAAAAATATATGCTTTAATCCTTTTGACTCAAGTTGCTGCAAATAAATTGGGTTCTGGATGCAAATTCCTAAAATTTAGAACAAATACGACCAAATCTCAAAATTTATGACACAAATGTTCTATATCCAATTGTTTCTGAAATATTACTGTCAGGGAAAGGATAATTGGCCCCTTCAAAGTTAAAATCAAGAAGTTTGTGATAGACTTGAATGCCAAACCTCTCATTTGAGACTCGAATATCCAAATCCAGGAACACATCTCTGAAATCATCTGAATTGTCACCTTCCTACAAGACTCCCTAGTCTGTCAGTCATTGAGCTTCATGAACAATGAACAAAAAATGGAGCGAACGCAACACATTGCTTTATACTATTATTACCACTTATATAAAAACCCGCCGGTAATTTCGGACCTGTATCCACTATCGGGGCAACCTTCTCGCTTAAGCTGCATCTTTCACACACCAGGGTGTCATGGCGAGTCCTACTAGCGTTGCTGCTTAATTCACCGCCTCAGGGCGACTTCAGTGTCTGATACGAAATCCTTACTCTGGGGCGCACCGCTGGCTACAACTGATATCTGCGTTGTGGTGTATTTACATTTTCAGGTAATGCTCACTCTGGAGAAGTACCATTGTATATTTTGCATCATATTCATTCGACAAATTAACCTTCCCTTAACACCTATCACACATATATTTTGGATACTACCTCTTCAAATATCGAATCGGGACTAACCCATAATTATTCTGACACAGAACGTACAGAGTTAAATACATGTGCCTTGTTCATGGGTTGCAAGATAGGCAACGCTGTTTCGTCATCATAATAAAGTATAAATTTCAAAGAAAAAAAATTTACACAAATCTACAGTTCTGGGGTAGAAGGTAAAATTAATAGTCAAACGAAAGTCAATATTGTCATGATGGTGCAATCCACTGTTGGTGCAATTCACTGTTGATAGTGCAATGCACTGTTGTAGGTAAACCGTAATCAACTATATTCTTTCTCATCCTGATTTCTGCTGGGGTGCAGTCTTTTGCGTACAAATTGTGGAAATGATCTGTAGGTTCAAGTCAGGGCGGGGGATGTATAACGGTATAAGAATATATTTTAATTTTCCCTGAATGTCAAGTAAAAACGTTTTTGTGATCGAAAACAGGTGACTATATATCCTCTCGTGGATAAATAATTGCTAGATAAACAAAAATATAACATAAACACGAGGAGTTAAAAAGGAAGTCGCTACCTTGCCATTTGATGGGACAGTGTTTATCCTCCATTATATTAGTATCACGGCAGGTCATGTATGTTTCCAGGGCTTGTGCACACAACAATCCGTTCGCATTATCGCACTGGGTAATTTTGCTGGCTCTTTGCTTTTACTTTCCCCGTTGAATTTTTTCTTTAAGTCGGTCGTGTAAATACATCTTTGCCTTCCTCCCTAATTACCTACGCAGGTAGATAACGCGTTTTCTGTTGGTGATGAAAAAAATATGAATGACCATAATAGGTTTATTACCACAACAAGCCACCAGTCGTCAGTTTATCCACTAAGCAGTCGCTGTATTAGCAAACAGATTACTCTTCTCGTGCCATGTTGGGATATGTCCCCTTTATCGCCAAATTCTGTATGGTTAATTTCTCATTAAAAGATTGCCGGTATTATGTAATTGATCTCATATTATGGGTTCCTCTATAGAAAAGTGTAAGTTTTACTAATAAACCTCCTACATTATTAAATCACAAAGCTGCTGAAGCAATAAAGTTTACATTCCCTGACGCAGCGCCAGACACAGCGCAGATTTATTTGCTAAATGTTGGAAATAGGAAAAGAAAACCCAGACAATAAACATTACATTTACACCTAGCTTTGCAGCGCTTGTCACGGTCTTGCATTGTACAGCCGATGCAGCGCCTCTCTCCTTAAGTTCAGAGTGTGTCTGCACGGCATAACCTCGAGATCAAAGTCCTCCTAACTGCTCATTTTGCGGCCTTACTGACAGGAATAAGTGCCTCAGGCCTGTTAGCCATGTGCCTCGGGGTAAGTTCTGGGCATACGCTACCTGCGCTGACCAAGCAGCAGCAGCAGCAGCAGCAGCAGCAGCAGCAGCAGCAGCAGCAGCAGCAGCAGCAGCAGCAGCAGCAGCAGCAGCAGCAGCAGCATCATCATCATCATCATCATCATCATCATCATCATCATCATCATCATGTGAAATTTATTTTCTCACGTGTTATTTTTATGTTCTTCATAGTCCCTATTAACACCATTTTGAAGTTTCTGTTTGTAGTGCTTTTATTTCAGAGTTTTATGCCATCAGCAAACTAAGAAAAATAAAAAGGCAACGAAATTATTCTTTTTTATCCTCGAAATCTGGCTAATCACATAATAAATACATAAAGTTAGTAAAAAATGTCATAACAATTGCATTAAAACATACGGGACACTATTATGAATAAAAACATAATCACCCAGAGCGAAATGATGTTGAACGTAACTATATCTATTTGCTCAAAACCAGTACACAATGTTCCCAGTGAAATAAAGCAGGGAATTATAAAACATAAGGCCTAAATGTGAGACCGCTTATATTATAACCTCAGCAAGCGAGCACTCAATGCTGCTTCTTTGGCTAACTGCTGTGACGGACAAGGTATCGTTACCAGTAAATCTACCTCGTCGAGGGTTCGGTATTTACAACGAGGTATATTTCGCTTAGCAGGGGCTTGGGGTGTTTTACAGTAGACAATGTTTGGATAAGACACGGCTCACAACAGCATGCTTATGATTGGTGCTATTGATCGTATGGTAGGAAAGAGGCACATGATAATCTGTAAGATGTGTCAATTCGAAATATATCGCATGGCGACGCAACAGAGTTCTGACGGAATGACAAAATCGATAGAAGATGAACAAAAATAGCAGAATGGAATTTTTTAAACTGCATCTGGCAGCCGTTTACATACCAGATGAAACATGTTCAGCTGCCCGCTTCGGGGATGTTGTGTATGTAGCATTTTCCTACGATTGCTGTGACAAAACGGAAGCTAGCTAATTGTCAGCCAGTTGCACTTCGTTAGGAACCTGAAAACACTTCAACAGGGATCTCATAATTTGTATATGTGTTTTTATAGTAAAAGAAATAAATAAAAGAAACCATGTATAATGTAATAATAATAGTGGAAAATAAAGCAGCTATCACGGATTACGTGAACCTGTTTTTACATCAAGATGAGCAGATATTTTGAGCATTGGTTTTTAAGTTTGGTATCACAGGGGATTGGGGAAACAAACGGCTTTTTAGTTTACGTGGAAAGACATACTGGTGGAATACCTTGGTGTATCATTGGGAATGAAACCGGTGAAGTAAATGTACAATGCAAATGGCTTTGACGGGTCATTTGCAGTTGTTTGAAGTCGGCAGGGGCAGAATCATCGGGATGTTACAGGGCACATTGATCCCTGTGTTGCCAGGGATCCCTTATAAAACCCCTAATGCACACCAGTGTCAAACATATTTTTCACACCTTTCTGACCGTTATTTCACTTCCAGGATATGTCCTTCTTTACTGCTCAGGCATAACCCTAGCTATCCTGTCCATGGTGCATAGCATTCTATGTGACACACATATTTTCTTTACTAATATTAAGAACAGCCTATGTTTAGCCAATGAGGTGGTCTCTTTTCTTTTCCCCCACGAATATACTATACGAAAAACAACTGTATTTCCTAAGTGGGTTGGCTCGCGATTTGCGTACATCGTCTCAACCAGTCATATTTCTAATCCATACATACAGGCCTGACTATTTCAATTTTACATTTGATTGTAATTAATAATTAATCAAACACTCCCCCGCTCAAATCACCCGAAGGATTCAGGATATATATTGTTGTCTCCATGAATGTCTGTATCTTAATTTCATGCACCTAAATACATTTGGTACGATGTAAAATTGATGAGTCCTGTCATGATGGTACACCTGAGGTGAAAATCTCTCCTCGGGCCGGATTGAGCGCAAGGCGCGGAAAGAAAAGCTGTTGCCTCAAAGTCCTATTCTCACCGGGCAGGGCTTAATTATCAATTACTAATGAAAAAATTTTGATTGACTGAAATGTGCGCAACTCATACCCCAACTCCAGTAAACTGGTTACCGCACGAAACAAACGTGAAGTTCCGAAAAGACAGATATCGGTTAAAAAAGAAAAATGACAAAGGCTGACCCGCAAACACTTTGCTCTTCCTTCGATGTACATTCAACACGTGGAAGGGGTGTATCAAGAAAGGTAATTCAAGTACTATGTCACAAAGTTCTGTCTTCATAAATACTGTGAATATGCCGATAAAGGAAAGGTGGCCTCTGATGTAGAACTTACTTCTATTACGGTTGACTTACCTTAATATGATATAGAATTTTGCATATACATTTATGAATACCGGTTCAGCAAGTTATGTGATGGTAATAATTTGCCTCTAAAGCAGATCCAAGCTCTGTGTTATGTCCACTTCGCTGTTGTCTGCGAAGCAGGCCTTCTACCTCCAGCGAAGTACATAAACACCAGAACATAAAAAACAGAGTCTGCTTCGCAGGCAAACTCCGCAGGGAAGTGGAGATAAAACGGAAGTTAGCCTGCTTTGAAGGCCAAGTAGTAACGTGCAAAGATTGTAATCACATTACGTTCGATTTAGGATGGCATCCGATATATTAACAAAGCCGTACTATTAACATAGCCGTACTTGCTTTCTTATGAGCTGATATTTGGGGGAGAAAAACCAGGATGAAATCATCTATGATTAAACATAGAATAATGATCAATAAATAGTATTAGAATATTCATGAACATCCTCAGTATGACTTTAATTAAGGATTTTAAAACCTGGAAATCTTTTATAATGTGGATTTGACTGGCGGGAACACAGTATATCTATCACATAGAAGACACCTTGGTCAGTTTATAGTAATAAACACACACACACACACACACACACACACACACACACATATCCCCTGCAGTTACAAACAAAGTTTGTCCCCGTTGACGAAAGGTCCATTGGTCCAGAATATTTTCTCACACAGATATATCTCAGTCGTTGTACATTATTATGCTACAAAAGATGCTATGTACAACAGAAAATAATGTTTATGTGATAGCCAGGTAGTATATATTGTAAAGTTCCATGGCTGAGAACTGTTCATGAATATATTTTGCAAATCCCATCAATATTACTATATTATCGTATTTCATTAAAAAAATGTTATATTGCATTCTGGTACATATGGAATCTGTTACAAAGTTTTTTCATAACATAACCTGCAACCAAGAAATGCAGTCAAGTGATACGACATGCAGCCAAGGTGGAGGGATTATACAAAGCATAACATTAGCCTAGTTATATTGTAAAACCAGGGACGTGTTCCAGCACGTCCCTGGTAAAACTAAGGACCGATAGATTGGGAAAGGGACACATGACATTCTTTAGGTTTAGGTTTTGAGACTACTCAAAGACATTCTAAACTCTGGAATTAGAGAATTTTTTGTCTTATCTTATTGATTCTTATACTAAATTGCAACAAAGAATAAAAGTATGTAACAGTATCTAACTACAGTATATTGGTTTACTTCTGTAGGTGGCTTAATTCCAGGACATCTTTGCGTTTAATTTGTATTAACTTAATGCTATGCCATAAATATATGCAATCTGCATTTCCAATTGTGTTACATTATCTGCATTCTTTTCAACAGGAACTATTCATTTTAGTAGATTCTGTGAATACTTAACCCAAAACAATCTTCTTACATCAAAATAGTTTGGCTTCAAAAGGGCGACTCAACTGTGAGCCAACTCATAAGTATCACCAATAAAATATAGAGTGGTGTGAATGAAATACGTATGGTCGGGGGGGGGGGGTGTTTCTAAAGCCTTTAATAAAATGGGCACAAAGGTTTACTTTTTAAACTTCGGACAGTGGGCTTTGACAACTCATTGGTATCTTGGGTAGAGAATTATCTTTGGTTACTGTAGTAATAGATATTTTCGCGCTCGATTTAATTTTAGCGCTCTTCGCGCTATCACTCAAAGCGCGAAAATAAGTTGCATTGAATTTCACTACATTGTATGGCATTGGATTGCGCGAAATTATAATGCATGAAAATTCTGTAATTTTAAGAAAAACTGAGTTTGACATTAAGCACGCACGAAAATTTCTAGAACTTAAGTATTTTAAGACAAGAATCGAGTTGGCTCCCGTTGAAGCAAGTGTACCCCAGGGGTCCATGCTGTACCCACCTTTATTTTTTGTTTATTTCAATGACATGGTTGACAATATTACTGTTGACATCTGATTATTTGCTAGCGACACATCCTTTATAGAAATTGTAAGAAATTCAGCAGACTCTACTTTAAGGTTGAACACAGCTATGGGTCATGTTGGAATCTGGGAGAGATTTTGGAAAGTAACTTAAAATTCCTTAGAATCTCTTTCGCTTTTTCTCTCTACTAGGAAAAATAAACCATTTCTTGGACCTTTTTACCTGAATAAAAATGAAATTCCAGAGGGAACCAACTATACACATCTTGGTATCACTCTGTGCTCAACCTTAAATTGGAAAGAACGCATTTTATAAACCAAGGATACAGCTAGTGGAAGGATAGGACTTCTTAAGCATTTCAAATATAAGCTATCCAGAATTGCTCTTTCTTAATTGGGTAAGTCCATGATTTGCCCTATACTTGAGTACGGTTGTCTCTGATTCGACAGTTCTGATCAAACCTGGTCAGATATGCTAGAACCTGTCCAATATCAAGCAGCGAGGAAGTGCACTAGCGCTTTGCGTCACACAAATTGCGCTCGTCTCCTCGCTGATCTCAGTTGGGAAGCGCTGGCCATTCATAGGAAATATTTCAAGCTTGCCATGCTCTACAAGATGTGATAAACACGTTGCGTCCTATTAATCTAACCTAGTGCCCCCTTCTCCTGAAACTACTCTCGTCTCTTAAGAGATTCCCATAATCTGAGACAGATTAAATTCAGGAAACAACGTTTCGAAGAATCCTTTCTTCCGTCGGCGATGCGGTTGTGGAATGAACTTCCAATCAACATTCGTCTATCTCCCTGTTTATCCGTATTCAAAACCAAACTCAAATGTGTGTTATTCTGAGATAGCCAACCCCACCCCCTTCTCAATTTGCACATGGGCAGTGTTTTCCAAATATATGCCATACTCAATTAAGACTTGGTCATTCATCATTACATTATCACTTGTATCGAGTTAATGTTGTTACCTATCTGACTTGTTCCTGTTGAAACGGAAAGGAAAATGTTCACAATGTTTTTGTTCTATAGTCCATGTTATCCCGACATCAGAACCACCCTTCTACGCAATTGTAGCCCCTGGAGTCAGGGCATCTCTCTTCCTATCTTTTGACAAAAATTATATGCTTCAGCTTTCATATGGTTAGGAGAAGTTCTGATCTGGATGTCGAGTCTAAAGAACTTAATTTCTCCACGGTGCGAATTCATATTGGAAGCAGCAGATGATTTTAAACATGAATTCTTCTCGGCCTGTTGGCGCCTTGGGGCCTTCCTTTGGGGCTGAGGCATGTCTTTCGGTGGGTTGATGTGTTTGTGATCTGCATCTGGCAGTGGATGGACGCAGGGCTCAGGCATTTCCAGCTCATTGGTTGGGATGTGGTGACTTTTGGGCAGGGTGAATAGTTGCCTATAAGTTGCGACGGAGTCACCTCGGGGAACAAAATTTTAAGAATTGTTATCAGTATGTATTACGTGGCTGTCCTGTGTGTATTTTATATACCAGTGTGTGTGTATGTGTTATGTGTCTCGAGAGCCTCCAGATTAGTTTGTGTAAACTACCAGGTAATCCAGGATTAATTAATATGTTTATAATAATTATCAGAATTCGGGATGCTGGACCATTCTGTATCAACAATTTGAGAACCAAAAAGTATATCCTTGGGATTTCTACCTAAACCCCACTTTACATTTTTATTTCAAATGTGCCTTTGGGGGAGGATTATCTTAACAAATTCTACCGCTCATTTTACCCCCAAAGCAGCCTGAACTCCGCATTTGTTGAGTAATACTGTAAATCAACTTTTATTCCACTGGAGTTTTATTTTAGCTTGTTTCGTTTATGGCACAAAACTGAGAAGTACACACACAATGAAATAGTATTTCAACGGAGGCTTATCACGAACTTTGCTCAAAATAGTAAAATTAATTCGGAAGTTAAATGTATATGGAATGCAAAGCACCGTGAAAATTTATAACCAAGATAGTACGGACATTTACAGTAACATATCTACAGTTCTGGAGCGGTTGGTTTTCTATGAATACCTGATCGCGAAGAATGTTCCATCAGATAAAATATCGGGGTTTAAAGAGAATGATTCGACACTGAACCAACCAGTTAGTATCTTCTAATGAAATATTCACCAACTGATATCCTGTCAGGTTTAGACTTTGCTCAGAGCTTATGTCAGTTAGTTCTGAAAAGTTTGCTAGAGCAGCACTCGTTGCCTCTCCAGGATTTGTTTTGGAGAGGACATTTAATTTGTATCGCCAATAAAGCAGGCCAAATAATTGATCTGTTAGTAGATTTAAATTTAAGCTCCGTCAAAAAATCTTATGAAAATTGTATACATCTGTGATCAGACCTATGCTGGAATATGGTTTTGCTCTGTTTGAAAACATTAATCAAAATTTATCTAACTTTTCATAATATATCCAATATCAAGCAGCAATAATTTGCAACTGAAGCAAAGCGTCACACAAATCATCATAGGTTGCCCTTAGAACTAGGATGGGAGACATTGACAAATAGGTCAAAGTATTTTTCTATTTTGCAAGATGGTAAATAAGCCGGTACTTGCATACCTTTCCGAGTTAGTTCCCCCATCGGTGGCGACATTTTCATCCAACAAAGGGTTATTCACTACTGTACAAGTATTTATTGGTAGCTTCAAACGATTTGAATTCTGACTCCTACCATAACAACACGGCCAAATTAGTAATTTGGGTGAGGGTACTGACCTGAAGATGAGCCATGCGCCCTGGTATGCATAACTAAAATTTGTTGTACAGACGCGCAGACCTTGTACTCATGTTAGCCTCCTCTTGCAGGGATTATGAATTTAATACAGTGGTTAATGAATGTGGAAGTAGCACTACAGTTGTGCTGTACTATGATTTTAGATACTGATCACTTGGATCAATGTTTGTCTTGTGTGTTTAGAATACATTGAATGCGTGTCTTGTATGGTCTGGAAATCCTACAGATCACTTATAGTATATAGCTATAATGCAATCCATATTAAATGACTATAATTTCAATACTAATAATGGAACATGTTCTGAAGGTGACCAGTCCTTCCTAAATCTATGAAATTCCAGTTCTGCCTTAACCCCTTGGTTGAAATTTCGACCCAGCGTGGACAGATATTATTTCGTAACTACCATCATCCACCTAGCCAGTCTGCAGAAATCTGTGACGCATTTCTCAAGTCATTCGCATCTTCCGTCTCCCTGGCCATTGAAAGTAACCCTTCGCATCTTAATAGTAACTGGCGATTTCAACGACAGGTGCTCTGATTGGAACTCCCAACACTCGCCAGCAGTAGGAACTACTTTAAGTTACTTCTTCTTTGCAAAATGTATCACAACTTAACAGCTTCCTATCTGTCTCAACTAATTTTTACAACTCTCAATGCTCGAAACCTTCGGCACACCAGCTCCATACGTCCTATTAATTGCAAACCTAGTCGACAACTCCTTCCCTCTCGACACTATTCAGCTATGAAACAATCTTCCTTCTGATATAAGAAACTCAATTTCCTTCCAAATGTTCAAATCAAAACTAAAAGCAACTCTACAAACAGTGGATAAGTGTTCCTGTTTACTATACGGTAGGACACAGTATTGCCAACATTTGTCATATCCAGCTACGTCTAGGATTCTCGAGACTTCACTTTGATGTCTTTTAAGTCAACATTCGCCCACAACCTACATGTTCTTGTACGTACCCCACTGAAGATTTGTGACACTTTCTGGTCTTTTGTCCAAAGTATTCAACTTAGGGATGGTTCAACATTTTCATCATTTTTGAATTAGTACTTACAGTACGCAAGGGGGGAGGGGGTTAAATGGGTCTGTACACTTTCACAGGATATGGAAAATGATGGTCAATTTTTGGCCTGTTTTGTGCAATTATGCTATGATTTGGGGGAAAATCATCATTTTTAAAGTACTAATTTGGGGGGAGGGAGGGGGTCATGAAATTTAGTACCCTAAGTACTAATTCAAAAATGATGATAATGATGAACTATCCCTTACAGAATTGAACTCCATCATCCCTATTGTAGGCTCTTGGCGTCCATCCGAATCTGATTATACACATAGCGAGTAACATACTAGCCAATATTCTTCTCTTCGGTAGTGACGAATTATCCATTCCCTTCAACATGCAAATTTGTGATGCCTTCCATAAATACATCGTAGACACAAGACTTCATATTGTAGTTCTGTTGTGCATAAGCAGTCAGCTGTAATCAGTCGCTGATAACACAACCTTATTATTAAGTGTCCTTTATGAATTTTTGTGCCACTACACCGTATTATTGAGAACAGGGACGTATAGTGTATGTATGCATCTACGTGTACTGAGCCATCTTGTTTTGTTCTGTACTTTGTGACTTTACTTATTTTGATTTTTGTACATGGAGTACATATCTGAACTATGTGTACAGCTTTTTAGGTAGCTATATTTTGTATTGTGTGTTTTGTATTATACATATTGCGTGTCACTCCATGTTCTAGAGACCCCCATATTAGTGACATTTCCCTGTACTATAGGGCGATCCATTGAAATAAATATGTTTAGCTTAAAAAAAAAGGGGAAAAAAAAAGAAAAAAAAGCCCTTCAGTTTAGCCTGAGCTGATTGATGGGTCGTTAAAAGGAAGTCCATATAAGGACCTTGTCAATTACATGTCTGTGTTCTTAAAGACTTCTGTTCAATAATAATGATTTGTGCTGTTTGCCACAGACGAAGGGCAAAATGCACATAATGGTTCCTGGGGTGAAGTAATCCATGACCCTGGTGCCTGGGCGGAAATGTGTCGACTTAAGAGTACCAACTTAGTGGCTATTTTGGCAATTATAAGCTTGGCAGTTGGCGACAAGGAGCCATTGTGTCTTCCGTGAGCACAATATGGTCCGTAGGAATGCCCGTTATTACCCTGAAAACATGGAATTTGCAGCTAACTGATAATAGCCTGTATAGTCAAAGATGATATGTTGACACTATTATTGCGTTGACACTTTTTATGTCAAAGGAAAAAGACAGACAACATAAAGAGCTCTTCGTGTCCTGTGGCCGGTCTGTACAGGCTTGGATATTCCACAGAACACTTCTGCATAAACAATTTCAGAACTGTATTAGTTGAACTGTTTCGCCAGAGGAGGTGCCCCGATCAGCCTGAATGCACTACATCGTCCGGCAACAAAACGGTTGGACAATGACAATCCCCGAGGTCCCTGTCATAATCAAAGAAACAGGAGACTGGTAAATCCTATGAACAGGTTGTTTTGAAATGGCTCCGGTGACTGACAGCCAGCATTCAGTTCGGCAATTAATTATTCCACGACAAGGACAATGCATCTCGTTGAAATGTATGGAGGTAGGGAGGGAGAGCCCCCACACCACTGTCACCATCACTATCATCATCATTAGTTTAATATAGGCTGTTCTAAATTCGAGTGTGTTTGTGTAGAAAGTGTGGATGTTAAATAGAATGTTATGTAAGATCGATAGGATAGCTAGGGGCATGTCTCAGCAGTCACCTAAAAAAGCAATATCCTGGAAGTGATATAACGACCAAAAAGGTGCCACAAGTGTGGTTTTGTAGTGCTTATGGACATTACAAGGGGTTCATTAACAATACAGGAATCAATGTGAATCCACAATTCCATAGCGTACGGGTCATTTTCAGCTCTCTGAAGTACACAGGGGCATTATCAATGGCATATTGGAGGCTGGTCTTTCCCAGGTCGAGTTCGCCTGGAGATGGGGTGGCCTTTTTCCGCAGGGGTTTATGAAGAACGACTGACAGCACCCTGGTTATAAAAATGTGGGAAATTTTGTTTAAATTGCTGAAGGTCTTGCGTCATAATTGACCGTGGACACATTGAGAAAGATGACTGGAAGGGTTTGTAAATGAGTATTGTATAAACGTTGATTGGTTACCATGCTTACCGTTCTTTTATTAGCAATTTTTTCCACCACCCCATCAGGAAATAAAACAGGATAAACTTTCAAAGTCTCAGCGGAAAAATAATGTAGTACCTGGAACCTTACGCCAAACGATGCTTCATTAAGGGTAATAATTTGTGCTATCCAAGTTTAGCAGTGAGAGCATATTTGTCGTTTTATTGTCTTCTTAGCTGCCAAAGATCATACGTTTTATTTGCCAATTTTGAAACTGTCCGTAACAGCCAATCAAGAGTCTTTGCACGATTTTTCAAATATAGATTGATCCCACTTTTTCGAACTTGAAAGCAATGGAGACTGTGTGGGGCAGATAGCGCCATTAGTAGTTTAGGCTTGGTATCTGGCTGCCTAAACGTGGAGCCACCTGGCGGAAAAACAAATCCAGGCAAGGCCAAGCACATCCGCACCTGTTCCGGTAGGCTTACGCAGAATTGTTTCATGTGCGACAAAGAGAACCAAGACTCTGAAAAGAAACACATGAAGTCGAGTGACCTAGTTCTAGAAGTACCTTGCTACAAAAGGGGTACACATCAAAATGGAAAAAAATAAAACTACCTTCGGATCTTCCTGATGGGCTGTTTTGTCTCCTTCTCGGAGTGCGGAGGAAGGACTGAAGCGAGTATGAGCCAGTTACACTGCCGTCAATGATGGACAGCTTTGAGCGACACTCACGCAAGTACAACGGCGCAGATGGTCTGTCGCTTTTATCTTTGCCTGAGTTTATGAGGTCTGCAAAATTTGAAAATTTGAATAAAAGCAAACAGAAATGTCTGAAGAGGCAAGGCAAAGCAAAGGCATTAAACCTTGCGAGACGGTTGTCTTGACAAATCGAGACATTGAAAAACTGTGTGACATGCGACTTCTTGGGCCCTATACACGTATTGATCAGCGTGATCAACACCTGATGACCATATAACTCTGTGCACTTCAAGTTGCGTGGTAGGATCCAGGAACACCGAGATATTGCAAAGGGAGATATTCATTTGAAGTCAAGTGATGGATGATGGGAGAAGATATCTTGTACTGATTGAAAGACAGACAAAAACGACAACTGGCAAGAAAGTCATTCGCATCCATCATGTAAAGCCGAAAATGAGAGCTTATTAAAGCGCTGCCCAGTTGAGATTTACTAATTGCATGTACTCAAATGCCCCGTTAGTTATTCGAAGCCGGAAAATCCATTCTACATCGGCACTAATCCCCGCAGTAAAGCTCATGAAGAATGAAGCAGAAACCTGGAAATTGTCTCAGCCAACCAGGATCAACAAGCTTTCCAAACCCATGTCAAATATTGCTAAGCAAGCAAATATTGATGGAGATCGAAAGCTGAGAAACCATTCTTCCTAAAAATACTTTGTGCAGAAACTGAACGACAATGAGGTCCCGTTTCATGCTATTATGCAAATTACTGGGCACAAAAGATTAGAAAGGATCCTGTTCTGTATCCATATATATGTTGACCAGCACCGAGAAATTTCAGACACACTACGTGTATGCCCGCGTCGCAACCTGCAACCAGAGTTTTCCACGACCACAACCCCTTTCCCCCCTCCCCCAACTGCAAGTAACCCCACGGGCATGTTCCATGTGTGTTCCATCTAAACTAGTACTATCTCAGCAAACTATAATCATTCCAAACGAAAAGACAGCTCCCCTGTATTGGAAGCAGATTCGCATGCCTGTACTCAAGTTAGACAGTGAACTGTCAGAAGAAGCTAAATTATAACTTTAAAAATGACATGGCATTTCTGAAACATGAGATTGTTGTGGTCAACAATGTAATACTTGTTCTCTCTCTCTCTCTCTCTCTCTCTCTCTCTCTCTCTCTCTCTCTCTCTCTCTCTTTCTCTCTCTCTCTCTGTCTCTGTCTGTGTGTGTGTGCGTGTGTGTGTGTGTGTAATTCCATTGTTTGTATTGTTTCGTATCTTAGACTATTGGACAATATGACAACGTTTACATACTGCAATTACACTGACGCCGACGTAGAACTCTACAAAAATTACTTGTGGACCAGAAATCCGCACATAAATAATAAGCTGGTGAGCAGTTCTGTTCAGCTTGGAAATTCTTTGCATTGAAAATGTGATGGATTCTACATTTGACAGCTAAATTTACATATATCTTTATATCTGAGAACTACCTTATATAAGGTGCACGGTTGGTTAAGCGGTAAGACGCTCGCCTTTCACCTCCTACCACTTTAACGTAAACGGTGGTTTTCTCCGAGTTCTTCGGTTTCCTCCACCACAGACAAGGTAGGAAGTATACGCCAACATCTGTGCCATGGAGAGTGACTCGATAAGTCAATGCTTGACTTCTTTCACAATCCATGTAAAACAAATGTGTCTATACTTTTTCTTGTACCTTCAGGTTACGGAACTATGTTTTATTGCGTTGGAATATGTGTATTGTGCTGAGCAGGCACCAGATGGCGTAATAATATGAAGCTTGAGTCTGTAGCAAAAATGGAGTTATTTTCGAAACTTGAGTTTCCGACAGACTAGCAGTTTGGTTGGTCTCGTGTCATTAACACACGGGAGAAACAAAATCCAGTATGAGTTGTGTTTGGGGAATAACGTCGGGATCACTTGTCGGTGCATATCCATGTGACAAAAAGCCGCGCAAAAACACGAAAAGCCACTAACTCATGATCCCAATGTTATTTCCAATAGGCAATCCATACTGGACATGCTGGATTCTCTATCTTGTGAGTATGTGTGCTATGTGCTCGTGACATACTCGTTAAAAAACCTCTTTTGCAAATAGGGGTCAGACTAGTCTCGGGAGGATAATGTACGTTCAACTTTGCCTGCATGACGGATTTTACAAGTTACTGCACTGGTGAAGCATTTTGCTTCAACATACACCCGCAACTGTTTCACCTTTGATTTTAATTTAGTTATAAGCAAGGTATTTCCATGGAAACATCTTTGTCTCAAATATTATTTTCGTACTTTCTATAGTGTGTATCTGGCACGCTTTCAATCTTGACCTAAACTATACAGTTGATTTTGACACCAATTCTGCTGTTGCCGCCATGTTGACCATGTGAAATATCATATCTTTGCTGTAGATGCCAATATGTTTTATATCTTACAAGGTACCTATCAACAACAAGAGAAGGTAACAATGTCAATACCTTCTTAATAGGATGTATGTTGCCACCATTTCTTTGATAAACCAGGTTTCTTGGAGCAATAACTGTTATGATGCCGTCTCATACTCTAATACATATGTACATGCATCATACGAAGCTGTTCTATTGAGATTTTCCACACTTTCTCGCGAAGCGTTTTGTTCCTGACACGCTGGTGTATCCTAGCATTAGAAGGTTTGAAGACAGAAAACACTAGCTATAAAATGTAGCATTTAAGTACATTTCAGTATTAATTATTCTCCATTGCTTTAATTTATTACATTTATCACAGTATACTTCACACTGGTCCAAAGTTTCACTTTTTAGTACCTAATTTCAAAGATGCTTTACATTTTTTGTTTGTTTTTTTATATGGGTTTTGTTTTTATTTTATTTTATTTTATTTTATTTTATTGTTTGATTTGATTTGATTCAAAGAAAATCGATGTATTGGTTACTTTATGCTAGTCTTCACACTTACTCCTACATATATCTCTACAAGAGGGTCAGCAATTAAATTTTATATATCGCTTCACTTTTCATGTGTTTGGTTTTTACCACTTATATAAAAACTCGTCAGTACTTTTGGACCTGTATCCACACTCGGGGCAACCTTCTCCATCGAGCTTCGTCTTTGACGCAGTAGGGCGCTTGGCACTCAGCCTATTGCTGACCCTTATTCCATTGCCTCAGGGCGACTTCTCTGTCTGATACAAAAAAATTACTATTTCTGGGGCCTACAACTGGTCACTGTTTGTTGTTGTATTTACATTTTCAGGTAATGCTCACTCTGAAAAAGTCCCACTATATATTGTACATTACATTCATTCCACAAATTAACCTTCCCTTAACATTAATCACACAGCTATATTAGACGCTACCTCTTCAAATATCCAATCGCCTGGGCAGCCATTGTGAAAATAGTGAGTTCCGCACCTAATGCCAATGGTTTGTGAATGAGCATTGGTACGATCTTGTCTTATTATAAATATTAATATATGAAACCAAAAATATATATTTTGCAATTATTTCAGAGCATCAATAATGATATATAGTGCTGTGGTCGCGATTCACTTTGATATCCAAATCAAGTGTACTTTTGAGAGACTGTCCCGCAATCAATGCGATTATTGCGCAATGTTCAAAATGGCGCTCGAGCGTGCCTTGTCGCATTTTGATTTGTAACTAACGATGATGACTGCTTCAGACACAACCAAGCAGGCAGATTAAAGTTAAGATAGGAAGTCATGTTTTAAAAGTACTTTAATGACCTTTGCCCTGGTAACTCGGAGCACGAACACCTGGAACCATGCTAAAACACATGACCACGATTAACAGTGATTTTCCTTCCCCACAATGCATTGCGCCATGTTCAAATGGGCGCTCAATGTGCGTGCATCATGCCTTCATGTTTCATTTGGATTTATAACTAACGGTGATAACTGCTTCAGATACAACTGAGCGGGCAGATTAAAGTTAAGATTGTAAGTCATCTTTTGAAAATACGTTGACGACTGTTTGCTCTGGTAACTCGGAAAACGGACACCTTAAACCTAGCGATACTAATAGATACCGATACCGCACACACTGTGGCTATATGCAGCAGCTATGCTTTTTCCCTGGCCCAAGTTGACCGTCCAGAGAGTTTGAAATAAATGCTGTGTTTGAGTTGCCTTTACTGTAAAATAACGGCACACGTTGCCAAGCTTTTCTGTTAACTTTGTCTAACAACTCGGTTACGGTTGATTTGAACGACCATTTTTATATGGGTGGTTGCCTGTCGGGTGCGTTTGCTGGTCGGTGGCACATTGCAGGTCCAAGGTTGTCCAACTGGAGCATTGTAGCAAAATTTTGCATCATAGTTTTGAAAAATGCCACAGAATTTAGCCAAAAAAGGGTTTCTCGTGTGAAGTAGTTTATTGAGAAAATGATCCAGAGAATGTAAATTTGCCGCTGCAATTGGACAGCACCTGGTCTTGCGCGTCAGGTCATTAAACATTGCAAAACCGCCCGTGCCAAGGAAATTTGGTCGTTTTGACCAGGTGGGGACTGGGGTCGGTAATTACAGGTACACTGTACCATGGTTATACCTATTGCCATGCAGAATCTGCCAGGGTATATCAAAGAGAGTGAATGTAAGAACATAAAAATAAGGTGAAATCATTCTTGATGCATCATATGGGAGTACTGGAGATGGACTGCTTTATGTATTTATAGTTTCAGTATCTTAGTGTTATTAGGGACCTGTAATTTATATATATATATAGTAGGTCCCTGGAGCTATAAAAATTACGCCTTTGGTGCTTATATTTAATAGATATTAATTTATCAAAAATTTAGATCAATCTTTTAATTCATAAATAATTAAGCTACAACCCTGTGTAAAACAACTTAATATTTTTCCGATTTCATAATTGCATTTCTGCTCATGTTGTGGTCCACCATAAAAATAAGACAAGGCAAGATTCCCTGCGCATTTGGTACTCCCATTCTATGCATTCTAGTTTGGTGTGCTTTCAGCAATTATATTGCACCATTCTGGCATATGTTTGAATCAACATTCAGTGATAAAAGTTAAGTACATTCAGGTCTAGTGATTATCTTGATGTATTATTTCCTCTTGCTTTTGTAGAGAAAATACACAACTTACTAATTGCGGGATAATTTATCTGTTAATTCTCCCCATATTAATAAACATAATATGTGTGCAAACATTCCCTCAACCCTTACATGTATGAATGCAAAATTTGTCTTATCTTAAATGATAACATGGCGATGTTTTTTTTAATTTAGTTTTTAATAATTTTTGCTAATTTTCATAAGGTTTTTGTACAATCTGAGGGAAAATAGCCAAATTCGTGATTTATTTATTTAATGTCAAAGCTACGCTGATTAATAATCATATTTTCATATCTGAAACTACCATGATTGTGATTTCCATTCATAAGTTTATAATTGTCACCCAAAAGCACATAAAGATTGCGTGTATAATTTGATGGATGAATGCATTATCATACAAGACGTATCCTCCTTGCACTTCTTTGTAGTCATTACCCTGTACCGCAGTCCGAACTCTTTACTGTCCATCAGCTAATCTGTCACTGTCTAACCTATATAAATAGGGAAGTACTATTGTCCATAGTGCACACGTTCTTCTGTATAATTTTGACAAAGGCTGTGTTAGCCTAAATAAATTAAAGGGTCTTCAGTGGGTAACTACTCAGAACATGTTTCGGAGCCTATACTGCACATGTCTCTCTGAGTAACAGCTCCTTGTTGAAGCTTAATAGTCAGCAAAGGCAACCCACATTATAATGAATAGATATGAACGTGGCAAATGACGAAATAGCTAAATACGTGAAGTTTTGCTTTTAAATGCAGAGCTTCATTATGAAAGAATAAAACCTGTCAAGCAAACATAATTATAAATCTGTACAGGACAGGTTCAGATAAGAACAATTTAACTTACACACACATACACACACACATACATATATATATATATATATATATATATATATATATATATATATATACTGATATATATATATATATATATATATATAAATATATATATATATATATATATATATATATATATATATATATATATATAATATTCTTTGCTTAATTAATTTTGTCTTAAATTGAACCACTTGTGCTTGGTCGGCTTGTGAGACGAGTAGAACAAGAAATTTATTTCTCCCTGCTTGAAATGCTGCCAATTACAACGACTCGAAATTCTAGATATTTTCTTCACTATTTTCATATGCACATGATACGGATGCTATATCTATTAAAACTCTGTTTCATGGACGAACACTGCAATGCATGCGTCTTTATGCAGGATTAAATGATGTCTTATTTTGACTGAAGTATATCGTTACATTATGTCGCATCCATGGTATCTCAACAGGTTTAAATTAGTGCTATTTTGAATTGCATGGTGCAAATATACAATGATCGACAGAGGGAGACTGTATAGCGAGTGGCTCCAAATGGAGACTGAATAGTGGCACCAAAGACGCGTCCAGTCAGCGATATGGAATGAGGCAGGTGGGGACGTGAGCCGTCACGGTCAAAGCTCGATCATGCCACGAAATTGACCCATATGTTCCTCATTATTATGAACATATTTACTTAAACTAGATGCCTTGTCAACAATACAGTATTACTGATCTGTAGGGTCTCCAGTGCAAAAAGAGTGACACAGCACTATACGTACAATTGTATGACACGCTGGTCAAAAGAAGCGCTCAAAGAAATTGCCAATGTAATATAATACTAGTATGTAAGGTTGCGGGGACTGTAGTATGCTGTGAGCTATGCATTGCCCCTCTGGTCATAGGGCCACGTACTTTCGGTGTCATATCTCATATACTCAGCGTGTCCACTTTGCCACAATTCTTAAAATTTCATCGAGTATCACCCAATATATCCAATATGTGCAACTATTCAGAAGGTACAAAAATAACGAGGTGGTAGGTCTGACAAAAAACTATTTGCCAGACAGGTTTCTTGATAAATTATGCACTTTATTTCACTTTTATGTTAAACTTTTTGATGAGATAGTGACCCCAGTAAGCGCTTTGCACTGTATTAGCGATATGCCAATTGAAGCACCATGGGCTGAAGGTAGATAGAACAAATAGAAGGTAAGTTCCGACTGGACTTGCAGTGACGCACAATCTAAATAAATTCGGAAAATAATATTCTGAAAACTACCCCCCTGATACCGGGGGCACCGATAGAGCGGGGTTAAATCATGGTGCGTCCAACATATTTATATGTTGCACGCATAAAGATTTGGTATATATATATTAGAATCTCCAATTAAGACCACCTCCGGAAAGACACTGTTTCTACCTTAAGATCACATTTTGTCATTCCCTTTGGTGGTCTTCCTGTCATAGATATTCTACTATTTTTATATATAATGACAAAAACAATACAAAAACAAAAAACAAAACAAAAACAAAAACAAAAAAAAAAACAAGCAATCCCCCCCCCCCCGACATACATCTTTCATGTGTTTTTGATGCTGCCGCTCTTTCACCAGAAAACAAGCGGGCAAATGAAATGTAAAGTAGTGGGTTTTGAACAACATGTTGTGGTCGCATCATAGACGACCAGTATCTTATACTATACCCCGTGCGCGAATTCAGTTGTGAACTCACAGTGGCCAGTCCTGGTAATACTTCTGGCGCGGACGTGAACACCCCCCCCCTCTCTCTCTCTCTCTCTCTCTCTCTCTCTCTCTCTCTCTCTCTCTCTCTCTCTCTCTCTCTCTCTCTCTTTCTCTCTTTCTCTCTCTCTCTCTCTCTCTCTCTCTCTCTCTCTCTCTCTCTCTCTCTCTCTCTGAGACTGTGTTGACCTGAAACCTGACAACTGATAACAACAAGTGATTGGGAACTTGAAAGTGATGTATTTTTGGCAATGAATGTACTTTTGTGCTCAAACAGTGTGCCCTTTTATTGTCAATTCATTGAGGGTATTAGGGATGAACAGAAGCTTCATATAGAATATACAAAGACATAAAAATGAACACTTTTTTTTAAAAAGAAAAAACAGCAAAAGAGGGATCGTTTTCCATTATGTGCCCTTGTGACAGAAAGATTGAATATAAAAGCTACTGATATGCTTTTAGCCACTCGAAGACAGTAAGACACAATAAAGGTTATTTTACTAGATATTTTAAAATATATGAAGAAAACACACATCAACTTGTTTTCTTATTCCATCATTTTTGTGAAGCAGTTGACATGCAAAAATATGTTTGAGGATTTTTTTATGATTTTACTTGAGCATTTGACCATGTCTATCACCCCGGCCTATTGCACAAATCACAAAATTCAGCAATCCTGTTGCAGTGGTTCGGTGATTATTTAGATGGGCGTATGCAGAGGGTCGCTGTCCAGGGAGCAACATCACATTAGGAGCGAGTTAAAGCAGGCGTCCCACAAGGATCAGTCATGGGACCACTGTTGTTTTTGATGTGCATCAATGATATCGCAGACATTGTGCAATCAGCTGTACGACTTTTTGCTGACGATACATCTCTGTTCATCAGGGTGGATGGTGCATCTGTTGCGACAAATATTCTTGCTGCACACTTGAAAGAAATTGAAGATTGGTCGCAACAGTGGCTCTTGTCTTTAACCCTGCAAATGCCAGCAGTGTGGTAATCTCTGAGAAACGAAACACATCACAGTACCCTGATTTACTATTCAGGAACGAAAATTACCCAACAAACCCGATCATAAACATTTATGCCTGACAATTCGTTCCGATCTTACATATACTAATAATATCAAGGAATTAATAACTAAAGGTACAAAAATGGTAAATATTCTGAAATTTTTGCAGTTTAGGCTTGATAGAAAATCTTTGGAAATTCTATATCCTACTTTAATGAGACCTCTCCTGGAATATGGATCTGTTGTCTGGGACAACTGTTATTTACATGAGTCTCGGCAGTTGGAAAAAGTCCAATAAGCTGTAAGCAGAATTATTACAGGCACTACTACATAAAGATACTGGTTTGAAACTTTATTAGCACGTCGAAAAAAAAGGCAAATTAATTCTCTTCTTCAAAATCATTCATGGCGAAGCTCCACATTATTGAAGTTATCTGATTCTGATTCTGTTGACGCCAGAAACAGATAAGTCAGATCTAGAAAGAACTTGTCACTCTTCCGATCGCGAACGAATTTATTTGACTCTTCATTTTTTTTCCATCTGCAGTGCAACTGTGGAATAAATTACCGCACAACATTCGAAATTATAAAGATCATGTCGAATTCAAGAAAAAGATAAACCGGTGCACTAAA
The DNA here is from genome assembly GCA_964020975.1 of Hermodice carunculata. NCBI lineage: Eukaryota > Metazoa > Annelida > Polychaeta > Eunicida > Amphinomidae > Hermodice > Hermodice carunculata. Next base: position 700,965 of record OZ026622.1, read on the forward strand.
AGTGTCAGTAAATTATTTTATGGAGGCTAGAGAGAACTTGCTGTCTCCCATGCATGTTTGAACATGAGACGCAGCAAACTCAATTCTGATTTGTTTAAGATGGGCCTCATAGCGTCTCTTAAGTTTGCCTTTGGCAGCGAAAATGAGGATGTTTTCCACTAATTTTGTCATTGCTCTCCTTTCTAAACGAAAGCAATACGTTGCACAGTAAAATTATTATTTTTGTTTACAGTACCAACATTACTTTATGGTTCTGCAGCGTGTACCGTCAAGCAAAATGAAATGATATTTGATGCAGTACAAAGTTACGTTAAGGCAACAGGCAGATTAGGAGCAGGATATGATACAGACGGTGTTTGTCAGATGTAGTGAAGGGGTACTCCAACTTTATTCTGCCTGTGGGGTCAGGTGTTGTTATAATTCCTCAAACTCGAGTGGTGTTGCCACTCTATCTGTCTTTGCAGATTGTAATGATTCCTCTGCATCTTTGTCTTTATGACTTGCGTCTACTGTTCCTCCGTTTTTTCATGTACAAGAGGGATTATTTAGGGTTCAGCCCCTTTTCCCAATAAAATACGTTTAAACAAAGAAAACACACATGTGCATATATATATATATATATATATATATATATATATATATATATATATATATATATATATATATATATATATATATATATATATATATATATTGGGAGAACTCCCGTTCTACCGGTGTACCCGCTGTAAAGGGGTAGGTTTTTCCTAATAAAATTATGTTATTTTATTTGTATAAACTATCAGCCATTGTTGACCATATTGAGCATCGTTACCCTGTAAAACACATTTAGGACAGCAGTCTTTTACTAAACGGGCTCCTGTGCCTCTTACCTGTCAAATATCTAATAAAAGAACATGTCAATCACCGTAGGCATCGCTTAAACGAAGCGTTTATTTGCCTAAATAACAGCAAACTGTCAAACCATGCAAGCAACGCTCCATAGCTTTTAACCCTTTTCTCCTGAACTGGTGTGGATGTTAAAGAGAAGACACGGGGATTACACAGGACATCAAAGAGCCTAAAACACTGTGAAGCCTCTTCTTCTTCTTCTTCTTCTTCTTCTTCTTCTTCTTCTTCTTCTTCTTCTTCTTCTTCTTCTTCTTCTTCTTCTTCTTCTTCTTCTTCCTCCTCCTCCTCCTCCTCCTCCTCCTCCTCCTCCTCCTCCTCTTCTTCTTCTGCTTCTTCCTCTTTCCGCTCATGGCACAAAGCTTGGAGATGACGCATGATGAAATAATATTTTAACACAGACTTTAAAATGAACTGTCACTTCAATTAAATGTCTGGGATGTTGAAAATCGTGCAAATTTATACACGTAAACACAACTATATATATTTCACAGTAGAACGAGAGAGTACTGCAGTATTGTGAAATTTAGTTTAAACATATTTTGTTTCATATAGAATGTAGATCGGGAAACTAGCTGTGAGGCTTTTATGAATCCCGCTCCTTGGTGTCATGATTACATAGTATGTCTAGGAAACCGGCTTTGTTACCCATTCACGACAATATAGTTTTGTGATATATAAAGATAAAGAAAACAAAGTTGAAGAAAGTGCTACCGCAATAATTTATCGTACTGAATGTTTTTTGGGTGTGTGTGTGTGTGTGTTTATATATATATATATAAAACGTTTGTACACTATTGAGTAACTTTACATTCCAGTCTGTCGATATGTTTGCATTACTAAACTGGAGAATTATATGTTTACAGTGATCTCTGTCTAAAAAGGTTCTAAAATCTCTCTGCGTTGTGTGCTGTATTTATTGCATTTAGAAAAAAAAATACCATTGTACCTTTCGGATAAAATAGCAGTGATATTTAAAAAGTCGAGCACCAGTCATGTATTTTGAGTTGGTCCTTTCAAGATATTGTAAACAATTTTGAGACCTCAAGATATCAACGATGCTGTAGACACAAAACAGTAAACAAAAATGTGACTGAACGATCAAGATACGAGAGGATTTATTATAATTTGCCCTACAATGCGGGTTTTTTTTAATATAAACTCCCTCTGCCTTATCGACAGGCGGGGAATTGTCGCCGTTTTGTCTGTGTGTGTCCGTCTGTCCGTTCGTCTGTTATCCTTTTTGGCATAATGACGTTTGAACGAACTGAGCTCTATCATGCAACTTGTACAGAAGACGCATCTCATTGGAAGCGTGACTGAATTAGACATTCGGGGACCATGACCTTTTTTCAAGGTCACCAGAGGTCATTGTACTTTTACCCTGGCCTGGAAAGGGGGGGACGGAGATCTTTATGTCATTCTAACCATAATATATTTCAGATAAAATAGTCGTGTAACCACTTTTCAGGTCCTATCAACAGAATTATATCTGCACAAAGAGATCTTAGATATCCCAAGCTCTGGTCTGGAGACGCGCAGCGAAGGATCACCCACGACAAGCTGTTGGTCTGCCGCATTAATTATGGGCTTAATTGTGCTCATTTCTCCCATAATCGTACGAATAAATTTAACTTTTCAGGGGGAACTAGTTTGACACTAGAAAGGACAGATTAACAAGCAAATCTTTCTGTGGGCAACTGTAGCGAAATCATTTAGATTTGAGTTTTTGCTCTTTCTTTACATAAATAAAAATGCTACAACTTTTGTTCATTGTTCATTGGATGAAAATATAAATTGAAATTAGAATGACATCTATATTTATAACATTACTGTTTTAGAGATTCTCATACTTTAAATTTTGTGTATTTGTCTAATTTGCATAAATTAAAATGTTACAATTTTAGCTTATGGTTCATCGGATGTGGCTATGGCAGAAAACCTATGATATGAAGTCAGATTGGCACCTCTATCAATGTCACTTTGGACGATATTCCACGTTTAAATTGTGTGTGTTGGACTGATTTTGGTAAATTGAAATGTTACACCTTTGGTTCATGGTTTATTGGATTCACCAATAATACAAACCGATTAACTGCAGTCGAATTGATAACTCTACCTATCATAGAAGATATTAAATATTCCAAGTTTTCAATTGACCTAATTAGTATGATTTAAAAAGCTGCATTTTTCATGGCCCATTGCATTGAGAGTTGTCACAAACCTGACTGGCACAACTTGAAATGTTCGGTCTATCTACAAAAGAACTTAAAATATAAAACTTTTCAATTCTGGGTTGCCCCTATTTTTTAATCTTTGACAATTTAAGGCAAGGTAACGAAGTTCATCAAAGATGTGGTGTTTCCAGCAATTTTCAAAGCCCTTGCATTTACGGTGCGCGGGAAAGGTGTACAGCGGATATAAATAAATGCGTAATTGAGTTAGTAAGTAAAGACAGAAAGTAAGTGAGAAAGAATTGCAGGGAAAACAGAAGTTGTGTTCACACACACAGACATAACAAGTGTTTGGCTTTGGTAAACGCACAGGGAGGCAGTGTGGATGATGTAGCAGCTTGTGATGTTCTTTCATTGTTATACCGGGTTTGTCTTGTTGACTCTCCGTACAGGTTGCTTTGTAACTTTTTCTTATCTGCGCATACGACACGTTTTCCTAGTGAAATATACAGTTGTGGACAGTGATGACTAATGTTGGGTGCCCGGTGAAAGCAGATTTCAACTGGAATAAGTTTGTCCGTCGTTAGACTGAACACTTTTCGTCAGGCTGATGGCATTGTTGATTCACTGATATTTTTGGTACTCTTTGAAATGAACCTTTCATCAAGACAGTATAAACTGACACCATTTCCAGTACCAGATTTCTGGTGTGCTCCAAGGTGTGTTTGCGCGTTGATGTACCGCCCGCTGGGGTGCTAGGTCCGAGTCTCACTATGTTGTACTTGGCGGGTGTTGGGCCTCGCGCCCCGGTGGACCGCAGCTGAGTGGGGCCTGTCAGCGCAGGTTAATAACTTTAACACTTCACCACCGTTGATCAGTTGTTAATCATGGAGATATAATATCTTCAATTGATTTGTGTGACTTCACATAAGATTCGTACTGCATACATATTTTGATGCACTTTCATTTCTCTAGCACTGGGGTTCAAAGAATTATTATTATTATTATTATTATTATTATTATTATTATTATTATTATTATTATTATTATTATTATTATTATTATTATTATTATTATTATTATTATTATTATTATTGTTGTTGTTGTCGTTGTTGTTATCGTTGTGTTTGTGTGTGTGTGTGTGTGTGTGTGTGTAATAGACACTATCAATCATCAGATATGTCTGTTTGAGTTATCTTATGAACATTATAACTCCGCTCATTATGTCAATGATTGAGTCTCGTCGAGAAAACTCTATGTAATAATAGATCAGTTACACCAGGATCGGAACTGCATTGTGTGCAAGACCATTTTCATCGTGACAGCAATAAAGGACAAAATTGGTTAGATCACAGACATCGCCTAGTGTAACATTGACAGTGTCAGCCCCAAACCATACATATATCCTGCTTTTATTCTCTATGACAAACTAAGAGACTACCAATGTAACACAAGGTTAGGGATAAATCAAATGCTGCCTGTGGTCAGGGATGATGATGATGATGATGATGATGATGATGATGATGATGATGATGATGATGATGATGATGATGATGATGATGATTCATTTCAAAGGGATCGTTTATGGAAATTGCATCATGATGCGCTTCGCCCTCTATGAGTATGCGGCATGCAGTGCAGTGACAAGGTTGACATAAAGTTAACATTTCTATTCAGAGTTTCCATTCTTGCAAAATTGTGACCATCGGTGCATGGGTTATGTCCATGTGCGGACTTTAAAGTACAGGCGCCAGCTGACCAGGATAAGGTTCATGTGCGGACCTTAAACTACACACGTGAGTTGAACAGGATTATGTACCATGTGCGGGCCTTAAAGTAAACGCCTTAGCTGATCACAGTGACAAATTTAGGGATAACTTTGTACATTTGATTTTCGTAAGGAAATCAGTGATTGAAATTCAGATTTATTAACACATGAATTGAATTGAACAATAAGTAAGTTTGAACGTTAAAACCTAAAAGAAAAGGGATACACAAATAAACACGTCCGATAATATAAACACTTCTCACACCTCATTTCTCAATCACATAAAATGCAATACAATCACTTTGGATTTTTCTCACTTCTCAAACATATTTAGAGTGGGGAACGATGTTACTATATGTTGTAATGGGTACGGCGATAATAATAGGGATCTTCTGCGTGTATAGTTAGAGCGTAATTTAAATCTAGGTCATTTGAATATTTTAGTCTACTTTTAAAGGAAGAAAGGTGGCAGTTTCTCTGTATGTAGTGGAATTTTTATTAATCATAAAATTGGTCTATTAAAATTCAATAGATAGCAATAAAGTAATAGTGTGGGAATGAAAATATTTATTATGTTTTTGTGTCGTTGCCCTGCAACTAATATATCATTCAAAAATATATGATATTATTGTTAGTTTCGCACATACGTCAATACCTTTTTATAAATCTAAATTTTATAATACTCACTCATAAAAAATGGGAGAATATTCCTAAAAAATACAGCAAATACAATTAATAAGCCCAAGATGGACAAATGTCGTCCCTCAAGGGTTAATGTTCAGACTCTTTCTTTTTTCTTGCATATGTGAATTATGTATTCATGGTATATCCAACAAATGTAGACTTATTGTTCGTGGATGATACCAGGTACACAATATCCTTTCGGATTACACAAAATATATAAAATTTAGATAATTGACCAGGTACTAATACTTCAAAAAAAAATATAGAAAACATATTGAAATAATACAACCAGTACCGGAAGCTGTGGCAACAGCTTTCTCGTAGTGTCACTTTTATTGATTTTCATGTCTTCTTTTAGACGGTAAAAAGTGAAAACGTTGCCACTGTAGACTTGGAAAGCATTGTTTTGGTCCATAGCTCTTAAATAAAGAAAAAAAAATGACCAGCATTGCAATTAAAGAAAATCTGCAACGTTGATTTATAGACTGCTGTGCTACTGGCTGCCTGTAAGTATAGGAATATTTGATTTTCATTTACCATAAAACATAGACTCTTAAAAGTCGAAGAAACGACATCGCATGCTCCTATACCTGACATGTTAAACAAAAAACTAAGTTCTAGAAGTAACTTTATACACGGGAGCATTACCTATGGTGTGTTTTAGCCAGTGAGTAAAGAAATGATTTCACTTGCTGACTCAAACTGTTCTCAATTGATGTAACATTTTCATACTACTTCAACATTCGTAAAGACCTAAGTTACAATAAAATGTTTTGATTCAAGTGTGAAGGTCCCAGTCACCTGCACCTACTATGATTAGGTCTATATCTGTTGGACTGCCAGTTAGAAAAGCATCAATAAAATGCCGTTTGCATCATGGACTGCCAATGTTCGGATTAATATCTGTTGTGAGTACATATGTAATGCACAATGTTCAAAATGCTTTTGTAATGTGTATTTGGACAGGTCAAAAGTACATGGCTTTTTCATGCAAACTTGTGGAAGGAATTTAGTTTTGAATATCTAGAGGAGAGCCACACCATAATCGGATGGTACATGGGAGAAATGACTCACCAAAGCACTCATAGAATCGAAAGTCTTATTTGATGTAAGACTAACCGATTCCTTAGAACAGACAAAGTACAGTGAATGCAACAATGTGAACAACAAGGTTGTGAAGGAACTGTGAGTTAATGTCCGCAAAATTTCATACAAAAGAACAAGCTTCAAATATTTGTGCCACGTTTGGCATCCAAAAGAAGGATGAAAAGTGGTTAATGTCGAATCATCACAAAGCTTTACACTGCGCGACCTTAAGGAAGTATGACAAGCTGTCCTTATATTTATTAATCGGCGTGCCCGCACATAAAAGTATTGACCGTATCATATTTGTATTTATTTATTTATTTATTTATTTATTTATTTATTTATCTATTTATTTATTTATTTATTTATTTATTTATTTATTCATTCATTCATTCATTCATTCATTCATTCATTCATTCATTCATTTATTTTGCGAAAGAGTTTTCATTTCAATCTGCTTCAAAGTGCAGGGAGCTGACAGTATTTATTGGTGATACATGTGATGTGTCATTGAAAAATAGCTGTTGGGGTCATTCCTACATGATGGTGGATTTTAAGTGTTTGTGCATTTTATAAAGAAGAAAGTGGAAATTTGTTTCAAAGATAAAATCCAGGAATAAATTTTTGTGGCATTGAAAGTCACCCGCCAATGCTTACTCCAAGAGTGGATCTGGCTGCAATTACTGTTGACACTTTCAGCCGATTGAACAGGATCATGAACAATTTCCAGTTACCCGTGTCCTCTTGAAGTAATTTTGTGTCACATGTTGTATTATGAGTAATGTCGTTTATAGACTGGAAATAACAGAGAACCAAAAGTACGGCCCCGTGGTACACTGGTCTCAACTGGGGGTCGAAAATAGATTGAGCCTCCCTTCATAGTAACATAATGGAGATGGTTCGGTAGCTTTCAATGAATTCAACAACATGGTCTTCAAGATATAATTGTTTCAATCTGAAGGATAGAGCGACGTGTGATACCCTGTCAAATGCCTTACATAGGCCGAGGAATACCATACATTCTTCTTTGCCAAACAGTGCTGATACAAACATCATGAAGGACTTTGACCAGTAACTTACCTGGTTCTTCGTTGGGATATGTATACCGTCTAGAGAACAAACTTCGTCCATATATTTTCTTGATTTTAGCAAACATGATTATCCAGGATAGGCAAACCATTGAATACACGGGAACAGTTCTGCGCTAACATCTGCTGCTGACAGTTATCCGCGTTTTATACCAGTTCACTAGGATTTGGAAGGGAAGGCTACAAAGCATGTCATTCTACGCAAGTTTGAAGCATATCACTGTGCAAACATAGAATCCAATAGCGTACTAGTTCCGTGTCAACATTTAAAAAAAAAGATGTATATACAATGACGAACACTCTGTAGTTCCACATGCACCTTGCTCTCTTTAAATCACTACAATCGTCAATACATTGCCGGTACTCCATTTCTTGTTATTTGAATTTTTTTGCCTGTTCTCAATTACTGTCACTTGCAACATTTGCTGAGTGAAATTGCGGCAAATTGTGATAATTTAGACACATCCTATGACATTCAGAGTATGCGTGTTATTTTATAGATATTCTCTGAAAATTTAACAACTTAGCATATCCCATAATATCATGCTATATGCATGGCCCGGATGGGTCGCATAAGTGTTAAATGGAGAGTTGCCTATCTGCGTGTCGCCTTTGTTTTAACTCTCTTTTATACGCAACGGTAGTCAAGGAGTGTTTAGGTACAAAAGGTATTTTGAGTCTTGACCCAGGTCTCAAGAACAGTCTCAAATAGGTGGCGGCATATCTTTGAACATTACATTGTTTACTTTGTCATTGTTTTTGTTTTTGTTTTTTTATGTTTGAAAACAATTTATTATAGTTATTTTCAATTACGCCCCGAAAGTCGGCACCCGGTGCTTATGTCGCATCCAGCGAGTTTTTTTTCGGATTATTCTTGAGCCAACTTTAAATTGCGTGTTACGATATGTCGCTCTGGTTAATTTGGATGAACAGTAAATCTTTAACTGCAAAAGAGATGTGATTTTATACGCAACAAATATTTCGACCATATGTCGAAAAAAGAGCGTCAGGTACGAGGGGAAGAGAAGTTAAAATTCTTTGGCACATTTCATGCTTACACATTGCAAACCAAATCCTATGTATATCACCACATTTGTTTCATACTGAAATAATTTTTAGGCACATTTTAGCTAAGCTGACTTGTCAGTCAGCCGAACTTATCTGATGGGTGTCCGTCCATCGTCGTCCGTATGTCTGTCAACAATTCACATCTGCGACTTTTTTTTCCAAAACCGTTGGCCAAATACACTTGAAACTTGGAATGGATCTACCTTGGCAGAATCTTGATCAAGTTTGTTTAAACGATCATGCTCCAATGATTTGGGGATTTTTCTATGGATTTTTACTAGGTTACTTTTTAGATAAAATCTGAAGAAATCGTCTCTGAAACCGCTCAGCCCATCGCCTTGAAATTGCAGAGAGACACTTCTGAGGAACCATAGACCTGTATGTGTTCATCAGGTGGCGCTGCAAGTTTTTGCTTTTTCTTTTCTTTGTTTTTTTTTTTTAAACCGAATTTTTGTGTATTAATCTATTTTGACTTCTGCAAAACAGTCATTTAAATTCACCTGAAACTTGAGAAAATATAGGTTGTGGAAGAGTCAAATAAAGGAATTCACTACATGATGGTAATCGGCATCTGTGATTTTAAACGAATTTTTCAATTTAGGTATTTACCGGTCACTGAATGCATTCCTAAGTCAATGGGAATTGCAATGGCAGGTCATATCTTTTATGTCTAGTCCAAAAACATCAACCAGATTCACTTCAAACTTGGTGGGGATGCCGCTTATGATTTTTTATCTGTCCTTTTTTTATTTTAGTTTATTCTTTTTTCTTGTTTTTTTTTTTTTTTTTGCTAAAAATCTCCGAAACCGCTACCCCAATTGCTTCGAAATTGCATAGGGCCACTTCTGAGAAACCATAGGTCTTAATTTGTTCACCAGGTGACACTGGATTTTTTTAATAAGAATTTTTGGGTGTTAAAGCTGTTTTTACTTCTCCAAAGCTCTCACTTAGATGCCTTGTAATTGGATGGTCAAACTGACTGAGTCATCAGGTGATGATATTGCGCATCTCTGATCTTTAACAAGTTTTTTTAGTTTCGGTACTTGTTGGATAATGCATACATTCCATTTGTTTAAAATGCAAGTCAATAGGAACTGCAATGGTAAGTCACATTTTTGGCCTCTCCAAAATCGTCAATCACATTCACTTCAAACCTGGTGGGGGTGTACTATGGCTGAGCCTCTGCCAATTGTAATCAAATGGTCACGCTCCAGTGATTTTTGGATTTTTTTCCTCCCCCCTTTTTTTCTTCACTTTTGGCAAAATCTCAAAACCATAGTCGCAAAGCCATATTGCTCTGAAATTGAATAGGGACACTTCTGGGGAACCCTAGACTATAATTTGTTCAATAGGTGGCGCTGCAATAATTTTTCACGTTTTAAGGGAATTTTTGTGAGTTTTCCCATTCCTTGACTTTTTCTTCCAAACCGCAAGTTGGATCCTCTTCAGACTTATTGGAAATGTAAGCGGACATGATCTCCACCATTTTTTTCACTACATGAGGGTGATGCTGTTTTCTGTTTTTACCAATTTATCAAAATTCGGAAAAAAATTGCCAGGGGATATGATCATTTTAACAACGGTGATGATGGTCTTAAGCAAAGATGACCTTGATATCATTGTGAAGTTCAGAGGACCGCTTTATTCTGTGCAAGTAGGCTCAGCTGAGTACAGGACTGCCATTGTCCTGTTGTTTGCGACCTACTGCACAACCCATATTAGTCATGCAGTTTGCAATCTTTTCTTTGCTCAAACATAATAGTTTTCCAAGGCAACTGGATTCAGAGGATACCTTCAGATGACCTCTCGTGAAAATCAATCAATCGATCGACCAAAACAATGTATTGAATGAGTTTCAAATACAAATCAAACAAACAATGTAAAATGCGATGGATTCACAGGCATAGATTAAACATATTTTAACTGTCAAGCTGTACGATTCTATTCAAGTTCATTATAAAAATGAAATGTGCCTATGTTTTATTCTGTATAAACTTTACAATGTATTGTTGGCTATTTATCTGCATAGCTCAAAACATGTAATGCACTCTATGAATCTTGCCGACAGACGCCAATACTTCAAACTGACCCTATATTACAAAATGCATCACAACCTCACTCCTGTACGCCTGTCAAATAACTTACCTCCATCTTTCAAGGTTCGGACTTAACGCCATTCTATTTCGTTTCGACTTTCTACATGTTGAACTCTGGAACATAAATTCGCTTTTCTCCTCGATACTATCATGTTATGGAATAACCTGCCCTCCGACATCAGAGGATGCATTTCTCTTCAAATATTCAAATCCAGATTCAAAGCTTCTTATCTTGATGCGCAATGTCCGCGTAGTCTGCCCCATTGTTGATCGCCTCTATAACATCTGCCACACCCAATATGCGTCCGGGATTCTGAAGGCTAAACTCTGACCTTCACATAGTCAATATTATTCCTGTCCCAAGTGTTGCCATTCATTAAAAACATTAAATATTTTTTTCTCTTTTGTCCACTTTTCTTCACAAAAATCATGTAAGCCCCCTTATATACGTCCAGCTGCTGCGTAGTGTTCACCACACGCTAATTTTCCATATTGCCAATGACTACTTCCAAGTAGCTTATTTTTTTTCATACCAAGAAAGTATCGAGTGAATTTACTTTTGAAAGTTTTGAAGCTGTCCAAAAGTCTATGACCGAAACGAGACGTTTTGCGCACTAATTATCAACGTATATTCCACAATAGGTAGGCCTGGGGCTTTCTGAGGGAGAAAGGCTTTTATCAATATGTCAATAATACCATACATTTGAGTACATGTATGTATGTATGTATGTATGTATGTATGTATGTATGTATGTATGTATGTATGTGTATATATATACATATGTATGTATGTATGTATGTATGCGTGCGTGCGTGCGTGTGTGTGTGTGTGTGTATGTGTGTTCTTACTGTTGACTATGCATTATTTTTATGCTATATGTCCACTCGAGTCCCTGTGTCAATTCTCTGCTATTTTGAAACATTTTTCACTTACAGTTGTACTGGTAACATAGTTTTGTTATGTCGTATGCGTTTTTGCATAGTCACTGTGTGTCTCTCTGTATCTGAGCCAACATTTTTAGTGTCTACATGTACTGTAAGGCAATATATATTTTTTTAAATGAATATGTTTAAGCGAAATTAAGCAGCTTCACTAAAATTTTATTAATACATTTGTCCGTATCTTCGCCTATGTCTGTTTTGCCAGCAACTAACGAAATCCAGACTGAACAAACGACAAGAAAATTGAAAGTTCAGTTTAAAGTAGAAACAGAGTGAAAATGGCAATGATTCTCTTTGACAACTGTACTGAAAATAACTGTTTCTGAGAGCACTTACATTTATCAGTGTGCTTCTATAAACCATTGTCCAGGCACACGAGGGTTAAGAGCATGGGTCGAGGAATGATAAAGCACGAACTAGTTGAGAACATCCAGAAGTGAAGTACAATAGGATCAAAACAAATTGAAGAAAAGTTTCGTTCGAACGTGAAATAAGCGTGAACAGTAATAAAAAAAAGTTAATTGCAATAGTTGTTCCAAAATAAAGGGCCAAGCAGCGAGCTCGACAATTGTCCCTTTGCGTAGGCTGAGCACTCAGGCTGTCCCAATGGGCACCTGGTACATGGGCACCTGAGACAATTTGCCCAGTGCCTTTAACATTATAGGCGTAAATCCCAAAAGTTCTGCAATCGGAAGATTTATAGGAAAAGTGTGTGAATACTAAGGAAAACATCAAGTTTACTATTAAATTACTGCCGCTTTTACATTATAAAGTCTTAAAAACGGGCATACCCCGGTTCGTTATCACGGCATATAGACGACAACAACATGTGCAGCAAATATACGAGACGATCAGGCGACACAGTGGTCAGAGAGCAATTCAATTTCACCTGCAGATTAGGGACCAGGACGTTACAGGTCGGTTTGTTGGAGTCGGTTTGGGGTTAGGGATGGCCTGTACTCTCATAGTGGGCCAGTCTTCATTTTCCATACCGAAGCAGTCCGATGGCGAACTTTTTTTTGCCAGTTGAGGGCACTGACAGTGGCAAATTGAAAACTATGATACCAAAAGTTCCCCATTGATGGTCCTCCAAACCAGGCTCACACCGGGACATTTAAAGACCCCCCCCCCCTCCAAAAATAAATAAATAAAAATTAGAATTAAACTAGCAAAAAACAAGACAAAACAAAAAATAGAAAGAAAGAAAGAAAGAAAGAAAAAGAAAGAAAGAAAGAGAAAGAAAGAAAGAAAGAAAGAAAGAAAGAAAGAAAGAAAGAAAGAAAGAAAGAAAACGGCGGTCTTAAGTTTTTAAAACTGGAGATATCTTTCAACGGAGCCGTATTAATGACTTTTATGTCATATTGATATGACTTTGAAAAACAAGCTTCACTTACGTTTTTTACTTTATCTAACAAGTCAAAACTGAAGTTAAGCAGAAGAAATTCGATGAGGTCTATCTTGCGGTGACAAGCTCTATATATGTGCAACTTTCTATTACCAATGACCCTTTTATGTCAGAATGATCACTTACTTGCCTTCCGCCCTCTCTTCATCGTTCTGTAATAGATGGTATGATTCCAATTAACTCCCCCACTAATAGATACCATCAAGAGGCTCAGAGAATTATGAAAGTATGGAACGATGGCACATCACAACGGTAAATTTAAGCTGTAGAACGTGCGCACATTGGTTAAGTGTCAGTGTCAACAAAGACAGAAGACTTTTGAGCAGTATGTTATATGATTTATACTCTTACCGATAGATGTGGACGTTGTATCAGTATTTTTGACTACGTGTACGTGGGTGTCGTGAAGGGCGCGGGGCGAATGTGCCAACAAAGTGAAGGTTTCATTGGACTGAAGGGTTGTTTTCTGCTGACACTTACGTCCAGGTGTGTGCATGGAAATACTAGGCGTTTGTTGGCCATGAAATTCAGGTTTCAATCATATGCACATGTGTCTTATGCTGCGCATGGCTAAGAGGGCTTCAAGGTTTCAATAAACTTTCATAAGGATGGGGATTTGGTCGAGTGGATATGTGCGTTTCCCATTTCAGCTAGGCGACTGATGCCAAAGGTTGCAGGTTCGAGTCCCGCTCGTTCCGAACATGAAATAGTAACTTCATCTTCGATATGCTGGTGATCACAACACAACTTTCACAAATCTGCTTTGTAGGGCACTAGAATTCTCTGCTTTGAATAAAAAAGGCGTACAAATGTTATATTATAATATCTTTTCACATAAAGTACCAATTATGGTAATTTTTAAGTTTCACACATTCCTTTTTATGCAATTCATGTCTCACATCAATATTTTTGAAGCTCCGGGGCAACTGCAAGACGCATTTTAAACTCGTTCATAACCGAAAAATCCAAAGAGTAGTCCAGATTAAAATGTAACTTCATTTCCTAAAAAAAAAGAAAAAAAAAAAAAAAAAAAAAAAAAAAAAGTCCTTTCATCATGAAAAGAGTATGAACAGAATTATTGGCGACCTACGAACAACTTGAACACCCAGTTCAATGTGTTTGCTGAAACACAACAATGTCAAGCTGTTATATATAAGATTCGAAACCTTGGCGCTACGTTGTGAATATATCTGCTGCAAATTTAGTGTTACTATATTAATTCAAGAAGACGATTCTTTACTGTGCCTCTCAGCGCCCACGCTTAGAATTGCAACTGGTAGCAGGGAACACATCCCAGAGACTATAAGGGTTGTGTGGATGCGGCCTCATTCAAGATGAAGCCCAGATCATAAAATGGTGTCCCCTGGTGGAGCACATTTAAAAATACAACGGCCAATCACTCGTGCATCCAGGCTATGCGTTTGACCGTAACGATACTGAAATCTTTAAGGTGATTCATAGGTACAGTACCCCCACCGCCCAACCCAACCCCACCCCTAACCCGTAATGCATCTTAGACGATTCGAGATTGAGAGTTAACATGCCTCATGACGGAAATTTCAATTGAAGGTTTCCCACTGATGACCCGTTCATTAAATTCATTTGGCTCTTTAAACCTAGAATTTTCAAAACATTTACATTAAATGTGATGTAATTGATTTGTTATTGATACTGAACTACCCATTAATATATATGGGCTCACAGAATTAGATTTGTTAAGTTTCTCTTTGTATTAAATACAGTTAAAAAAATAACGGCACACTTTGTAACACGTTTGCAAGCATATATTCTGGGGCTGGAGTGGGCTGGCGGAGCCTGCGTACCGCACACGCGTGCCCTCTCGTGAATTGAATTTGAACTACAATATTAGTTGGTCATTATTAAAGGCAAAGTTGTAAATAAGTACTAACTGTATCAAAGGCGGATGGGTGCAGAACATAAGTTCAGAGAAACACACCTTAGCTATCTGCATCGCCAATGTTTGCACGAGGTCTCAATATAGGCATTTTTCTGTTGACTGATTGCTCATTTTGAATAACATAAATGCTTAAACTAACACAGAGTGAGAAAGAGAGAGAGAGAGAGAGAGAGAGAGAGAGAGAGAGAGAGAGAGAGAGAGAGAGAGAAAGTATTGCTAGGTGACGATACATTTACAAAGTTTGCACATTCTTTGGAAACACATTAATCTATTCTCAAAAAAATCACAGAGTCTATCATCGAAGGAAATGTTCTTCAAAATCCTACGGCTACAGAAGGTACAAATTCTTCGCCTTCAAAATTACACAGCTGACTGAAGATAAAAATTCTTGGACTTCTGGACTGGATGTACCCCATTCACACTGACTGACGTCTGGTTGGTGGTACATTTGATAGTCCGTAAGCATGAAGCTTGGCGATGACTAAAGACTGGAGCATGAAGTCAAACGCACTAGATAGGTCGACCATGAAGGTCCTGAGTGCCAACTTGTTTTCAATGGCATACAGCTAGTCCTCAATTAATTTAATTTCTGAAGCACTTGTTGGCTACGGCAGCCGGGCTTTGTGTTGTATATTCCACATTCGGCACAGAGGTAATTATTCGCACTGTGACCATGCTTCAATCTGAAGTACCATGGGAAGAAATAGAAATATATTGATAGGGGCGCTGAAAGTGTGGGCCAACGGTCCGAGGACAAGTCCTTGAAAGCTCTTGAACTTAAGCATTTGCACTCTCCCTTTTTAATCCTGTTTCTGCCACGAAAAAGCAAGCCACATTTGTGTTGTGTTCGGAAAATTGTCATCAAACTTATGACCCACTGTGGAAAAAAAAAGAAAATTTTTGTCTAATTGAAGAGGAGGGCGTAGGGGCGCCCCAACATTTGAAGTTCCATTTGTTTAGTAAAGGCAAGACGCCATGGCACAGGCAACTTCCAGAACCAATGTTTCTACAGCGCGCCAGTACTTAGCTCCTACTGGACACAAAGTTAGGTCCAAATTTAGTTTAAAAAAACTTTGTCATACATGGGAGGCTCCCCGAGTAATATGCCGAAGCATCTCGCAGTAGCTCACCCAAAGGATGTATAACTGATCGGTGCCCAACGAAGAATTTCAGAATATTGACAATGAAAATTAGATCTCAGCTAAATTGCGTCCAGACTGACCACTTGCCTACAAGTAATTGGGAACTCCCGTTACAAGTGTGCCATGAAAGCGACTGCTTTTAGGCGCTGGTAATATCTTATCCAATAAACGGGTGCATGTGAAGCAATAACTGTGTGAAATCTCAATAGTATTGCATAATCATAGAAAACGAGTTTCTTCTATACTATGGACACGGTACTTAGTCTAGCAGTAATTATAGTCGTTGTACAATGAAATGAATATAAGACAAAATGCCTTATTAGTACGATTTGCGATGTTAAGCAAACGATGTTCATGACGTGACTTTTATGACTGAATAAAACTTTCATTCACCACGTTGAGTGGAATGGGTGATACATGATTGTATGTGCTAAGTTTTAGATAAGATTAGATATTAATTGTGTATTAAAATGTGACGTGTGGCTACTGGAACAGGAGTAAGTAATACCCAGAAACCCGGATATTTCAATGCCCGGAAATAGGGTACCTGGGTATTAAATATCAATACTTGACAATGTTCAATTGTAAAGGTCAACAGCGATTTAAATCGATGTTGCCTTCGAAACATAATCTTCATTAATAAAATTAGAATTTCAGGTTACAACTGTCACACTTCCCAATTTTTTTTAAGTTGGCCTACGATGTTTTATTCATTTTCTACCTTCAACGACGGTGAAGTTGGAAGAATAATCCCTGCTCATCACAATCCCTTATTTTTTTGTTTTGGTTTCTGAATATTTTCTTAAAACTACGTAATTACATGGGATATGTTCTTAATTTTCCTTAATATCAAGGTTACAGATAACCTATTAACACACAAAAAAAAAAACGTACAGAAATGGACGAAGAAAGCGTTTTCCAGCCGACAGCCTGTTCTCAAAGTCCATGCACATATTGTCATATGGACTGGTGTTAATGGAACCAGTGGCCAAACAGTCGAAATGCTGAGACGGTAAGGAGATTGGCTACCAGCAAGCCTCGGTTGCAAGCTAAGCCTTAGGCTGTGATGCCACCAAAGTAGACAAGTTCAATATGGCGGCCATGTCATTAACTGGTATTCCATACAAATAAGAAATAAAAAATAGTTGAACAAAAGATGTGTTATGATGTCTTTATCTTTATATATCATCTTTCCCGAGATATAAATCCACATCAAGGTATTATTCCGGTCTAATAATACGGCCATGCTAATCCAATATGTCCATTTTATTTCTGACTTGTCAGCCATTGCTGACCCAAATACCCAGAAGTCATGTACACACATTTTGATGAAATTCTGTACAAGCAAGATGAAGACAGGATATTTTGCAGTCTACTCCAAGAATACTTTCCTGATGCAAGCAATTAGATGTAGGTCCAAATTAGAGGGAGATCATCTTGTGACCTAAATTTGAATTTCCACCTCTTGTAAAAGAATCCACGTTTTTCACAAAGCTCACTTTTGTAACATGGGGTCTATTTCTGGCAATTTGCACCTAGAATGCACTGCCAAAGCATGCAGAGCCATATACCACAATGGGGGTGGTGGCATAAAAAGAAAGGAACCCCAAAATTCCATATTTGGGGGGTAGGCTTTTTATTTTGAGATATATATATATATATATATATATAATATATGTTATTAAAGAAAAAATTTAATTTTATCAGTTCTTTCCCCCCCCCCACACACACACACAAACACACACTTCTGATAAAATGGACTGTTCCGTTAATCAAATTAAACCATTTATATCTTGGAAATTTAACCAACCCCAGTCATAATCTATTCCTTCTTGAAAGCATGGACACTTGTTCATAAAGTTACAGCATGAATGAGTTCTGGGTCTGTTTTCAATTAAAATGCCAGAGCAGTGTCTGGTCGGTGGATGTTCGAAACAGACGCTTCTAGCATCTTCAGTGGGGTGTTGGATGCCAGGAAGCTTGTAAACTGATCATTAATCTGGACCCAACAAATGCACCGACTGTTATATAAGTGATAAATTATTTATCACTCCCCTTTCATGTGATCCGAAGTTTAGAGATGAATTAATACAGTGCAGTGGCGGTCATTTTGCATGTCGCCATGGGCACAACGGGTCTGTGATTGGCTGTTCACTCAAGATGGTCGCCATTCTCATGGTAACAAGAACCAAGCCTTGCTGGATGCTGAGCCAGTATTTTATCCAGTTTTGCAGCATTATTCACAGAATGATGGAACTACATACAATACAATTGGAATTAATACAAAACTCATGAAACCAGGATTTGGCAGGGTCATGGGATATAAAATTATGTCCTATTTTTTCATTGTTTATCTTTAATTTCAGCCGAAAGCACATCAGAAACTGTTCTTCAATGATGTAACTACAGAGGAATACCTAAACATGATAAGTAGGGGGTAAATATACACGAGAAACTGTTATTCAATGATGTAATTGCAGAGGAACAGCTAAACACGATATATTGGGGGGAAATATACATGCATTTTGAGATGACTGCACCTCAACGCTCCCAAATATCAGGGACTATGATGTACCCATGCTTCCTTGTTTATATATGCACTGCCCTGCTATGTAACGGAGAACACCTAAACATGATATGCTGGGGGTAAATATACATACATTTTGAGATGATGACTGCACCTTAACGCTCCCAAATATCAGTGACTACGATGGACCCATACTTCTTTGTTTATATATGCACTGCCCATGCTATGTAACTGAGAACGAGGCTGCTGATTTGACCCCTAATCTTGCATCTCATTAAACCCAGGTCAGCATCTCGACTGAAATTTGGCGACATTATTGCATATGGGCGTGATCAGGGAGCAGCAGAGAAACAGCAAAATGGAGTGAAACACTGGATTTCATAATAGTTTGTTTCATTTTGAAACTTGCTGCTATTGCTTTGTCATACTGTTGTGCTTAAAGAAATCAACCACTGCCTGTAAACGAGACCCCAAAGCATGTGTAGTCCGTGTCAGTCAAGGATTTCAGAATAAACATGTATTATATCGTGTATTTTAATTCCTTTGTAGTTCCTTTTATAGTTTCTGAACCTTTCTAAAATAAAGTTTGTATCATACTTGACGATCGTAGAGCTCGAGATTCTCTACGGCAGTACTAAATTGCACAATGTAACGTAAATTTCAGTTCCAGTTGCAAAGCTAACCATAATAAAACATAGATTTAACATATCTAAAATTCGAGTCTTTGACATCTATAAGTCAATTTAGACATCTGTAAAGGTGGCCGAAATATAGTTATCTAAAAAAAATATTTCTAGATATCTACAATGAACTACATGATACCGAATTTGAATACCTGAAAATAATTCACGCTCATTTCTTTGTTACATTCTCTCTTTCTTTCTTTCTTTCTTTCTTTCTTTCTTTCTTTCTTTCTTTCTTTCTTTCTTTCTTTCTTTCTTTCTTTCTTTCTTTCTTTCTTTCTTTCTTTCTTTTTTTCTTTCTTTCTTTCTTTCTTTCTTTCTCTCTCTCTCTTTCTGTCTGTCTGTCTCTCTCTCTGTCTCTCTCTGTGTGTGTGTGTGTGTGTGTGTGTGTGTGTGTGTGTGTGTGTGTGTGTGTGTGTGTTATAACTATTATGACAGAAAGAATTGGCTCCGTGGCCAAATTAGCTGCCCAATTGTTCGTGTATATCGGTCAAGATCATTTAGCACCACACCAGGGCTCAGGTCACCCATTAATACCCACTCCCACCCCAAGATCCAGTTTCATTACATTATTTCACTTTGCAAAACCCCGGTCATCTTTAAATGTATATATAAAGATTACGGAAATCGAGGTAGCAGTCAATTTTGCGTTGCAGCGACGGCCTAACTTAAAGATATATATTAAGATTTATACATGTCTGAAAAGATAGTGGAATTACAGATACCTAAAAATGGTTTATAGACATCTATAGTTCAACTTTTAAATATTTGTAAATCAATTTCATATTCTTAAATCCATAAAAGATATCTAAAAACCAGTTATAGAAACCTATAATTAAATTTTAGACGTCTAAAAGTTTGATTAAATGGTAAAATGGCTTGCTTTAGTTGGAAGCCGTTTTAATATTTAATCCCTAATATAGATATATATATAATTTGAATATTAGATATCTATAATCGAATGATAGATACATATGTATGCCTAAACGTTTTACTATTTATTAGGCACTTCTTGATGTCATTAACTCGATTTTTGATATCAACAATATTCGATTTCTCTATGTCAAGAGTTCATTTTTGATATCAGTATTTCGAGTTATCGATATCAAGAAAAAAAGGGGAATTCTTAATATCAAGAATTCGAATTGGCGATATCAATTAATCCCTTTATTGATAGATAGAGTTGATTTTTATACCAACAAATGCCTAATAAGCTGTAAAACGTGCCCCCCACAGATGCCTAAAATAACTGCACATATCTAAAATTTGAATTATAGGTATCCAAAAATAAATTTGAGATAACGTAATAGACGGCAGATTCCTAAATGATCAAAAAAATGTTTATTAGATACATATATCTTTTTAGATATATCCAATTGATTTTTAGATATCTATAATTCGCTATAAAAGAGATATCTAAATTAGTAAATAAATATTTATAATTAAAATTTTGTATATCTCTAAATATATTTATAGATACCTTTATTCGGCCATCGTTTGAAATGTTTAAAAATCATATTTACAGATCTTTAAATATGACCGACTTTGCAACGTGACATTGACGGCACCCCATACTCTGTGGTGAGAGTTAGGCTGGTTGCCTGCCGTATGTTGTGTGCTTGTGCTTGTTACTTCCGGTGCAGATCCCAATAGGCAATACAACACAATGCAAATACAAATATCAATATGTTACTAATACAGTCAGATAAAAGCTTCAACATTTGATGTAAAACGTAATATATTGCACCAGTTCTACTGGAATCGTATGGCATTTATAAAGTCAAAAATTGAAGATAGAAAAATACTACAGACATCACATGACTACCAGCCACACCTGATCATGCAACCACACCAGAATCAACATAAACGACTTACTTCAGATTTTGCAGCTCTTTTACACGTGCCTGGCATAGTGAATGTAGCTCAGCGAGTGGCTCTAAAATATGTCTTTTGTATTCCTTTTTTTTGGCGTTTTCAGACGAAAACAAGTTTGAAAATTTCCTGAATAATTCAAGCACTTTCTATGACTTAGAGCAAATAATATCACAATGTTTGCTGAAATTCAAATCTGATGACGGAGTATCACATAGATCATTGATCTCGTGGACCCGGTTTATAATTTCATGGTTCAACTGAAAAGTCAAACAAGTTAAGATCCTTCTTCTTTGTGAAAGATATAACATGACACTAACCGATGGTCGGTATTTATTTCCACACTATGCAGCATCTAACCACATCCTGATATCATTCTACAGTAAAGAGCCATCAGGCGGTCAGGTATTTTTAGGATGTAAAAAATGAGTCGTCAGCGTACAAACCTGAGGACTGGGTATTTGCGGGTAAACATGCTGAAACCAACCCATATCAAATTATGTGCGTGCTCTGTTTGTGATGTGTTGTTCATTGGTTTTGATTTCACGCAATCTAAAAAGGGAAGTTCAAGTGACTGTTTCCTCCTACTTTAAGTTAGGGAACATCATCATCATCATCATCGTCGTCGTCGTCGTCGCCGGTCCTGCCGTCCCTGTCGTCGTCTTTGCCGTTAACATTATTTTCCTCATCATTTTTAAACGTTCCCTGTGCTGTCCATTTCGTCAGGCAAATGAGCGATGGCAACATGGGATGTAGTAAACCAGTGCAGAACATGTTAAATAAAAGTGGAATACACTACCACTGCAGGGTAATTAAGTGAGACAGAGCTAATAAAGCTTCAACCCTTTTCAAATACCTGCAGGGGTTAACAGTTATTATCAACATGGGCCTATTTATCTATGAGCGTTAATTACATATCTGTTTCAGTGCCAAGTTTTGTACTGAGTCAACAGCTTTTTTTCCGAACGCTTTGGGTGCAATGCGCCCAAAGCGCACGAGGAAAGCTGTTGACCCAGACCACTATATTCCATGGCAAAATAGGCTGGAACTTGTAGAAAAAGCCTCTTACCAAAAACATTATTATATCCATTTGATAATTCAGAATTCTTAAGCCTTCTGACTTAAACCGCAGTTGGAAGTGAAAAAATTGAATTTTCAGTCGAGAAGTTTACTGCTTAACTTAGCAGGGCAGAGGCGCATGTCTGGGGAATTTTGGCAGGATATGTAGCTTGAGTATCCCTAAATGTACCATTCAATTTACAACTTTTCACAAAAAGTATGTCGTAGTTGGGTTGTTTACAACCAAAATGGTCTAAAATTTGGGCGAATAGTAATCCCAAGTTTAAAGTGACCGGTACGCAAGGGTCTCTATAAACAATAGTTAGTGCAATGTTGGGGAATCCAATGCATAAGGCACGCTTTTCGTGGAATTTTAAGGGATCTTTGACCTCCAGGTCATTTGTGACAACATGAAAAATATTTCTCAAACCCATAGCTTATTTGTACTAAATTAGAAACAAATAGATGTAGGTCCAGATAGGGTAGAAACGATGTCTCTCCGAAGTTTTCCGCTGATCGCCCTCTGACCTTGACCTTCGACCTCCAGGTCATCCATAACCAGGTAAAAAATATCTCCAACGCAAGTGAGCGCTATGTCTCAAAAACAGCTAATGCGGGCGAGACAAAAAACAAAACAACAAAAACAAAAAACAAAAACAAAAAACAAAAAAAAAAACAAAAAAAAAAAAAACAAAACAAAAAAAAACAAAAACAAAAACAAAAACAAACAAACAAACAAAAAGCTGAACTTGGTATATTCACATGAAAATATACGCTACTTCAAAAGGAACCATTAAAACATTCGGTCATTCCCCCGGGAGCATATACACATTTGAGAGGAATACATTTTGAGAGCTGCATTTGACTGCTGTTCCCACGTGTTTAATTTCTCCCGCCATATTCATTATTTTGGGAAAGTCTTTTCATAATGTATTGATGTTGATAATAACCTGTTGCATCTCCTGTTACATTCCTAGCACACCACAGGAATTCACTTGATCCAACTCACGCCTCTGTGTAGATACACAAAGGTTCGATAAACAGAATGCCGGTCTGCTCAATATGCGGATTTCCCTTCATGCACTGTCATAAATTATAGAATCCTGGTATGATCATTTAAATACCCCAATTTTTACAAGCAAAAGAAAGCTCTCTGTATTCCAAGTTGCAAAAGCAAAAGCAAAAAAAAAAAAAAAAAAATACGATGATCAGACGAAGTCACAATTAAATCTCTTGGGATGCTGTAAATTAATCTTCTCTAATCCAAAATTTTGCTGGTTTTCCCCTTGCACTACAACCAAGAATTACTTCGACACATTACAACTTTAGGCGATCTAGAAACATGTATATCCCACGATATATATGTAATCATAGATTCGCAAAAGAGTGCCTACGGTATGACGTCCCTGACATTTAAAGTGAACCTCAACACTTGTAAAGGAAAATGTGTATATTAGTAGTCTCCAAAGCATGACCGTATATACATAAAAACTAAAATAAAATAAAATATATCAAAAGTCAGTAACAGAGAAATTTCATGTATGCAGACCATAGCCAGTTGTTGTGGCTTTTGCATGTGAACGCGGTAATTTTCATTTTCTCTACGCTGACGCGTCTGTGTATTGCTATTATTTTCCTCTGCTCTTGCATTTTCTTTTAAGCATTGGTTTTATCAACTTAAAATGGGTGGCCCCGGGTGATAGCGACATTCAGTTGTCTTAATAGATCAAAGTCTTCCAGGCCGATTCAAATTTCCTGGGTGTGATCCAGTGGCACAGTGTCTATCTGTGCATCAACAGCCACATAAAGAGACATTCATATTCTGCAAATCAGTGCAAATTGTGTGAAGATGATTTTGTTTTTGGATGTCCCTCATTATGTGCACAGAACAAACGATCGTTTATCTCAATTTATTGTAAATGAGGTCGATGTCTTGAAAGTCTTGCTGTCACTCAAGGTCAGTTCCGCTTCAGACCTCGGTGGGCTTGGACATTTCCTTATGGGAATTACAGCTGGCAGCATTTGCTCACAATTAACGACTTTTTTTTCAATATATCCTTAGCTTCCTTCATATTTCCATTACTATGGGAAAAATAACATTCATGCCCAATTTTTCAAAGTGACAGACAAACAATATATCAGTATCGTCCAATTTCCCTCTAATGTAATGTTTTAACAGTTCTTCAGTAGTTCAATTTAAACAAATACTATGAATATCTGGATCAAATGACCTGTTAACTAATCAAAACCCGGGTTCAGGAAGAACGACAGTACCGTAAATCAGTTAGTATGCATCGTTCATAAAATTTATTATGGCCGTAAGCGACCAGGAAGTCAGAATGGTCTTCTTGGATGTATCAAAGGCGTTCGATTGTGTGAGGCATTATGGTCCACTTTTCAAATCCAGGCAATCTTTGTTTTGTGAATCTATTGTCTTTTGGATTGAAAGCGATCTATAAACACGATATCAACTGGCCTTGATTTGTGGACAATCCTCCTTCGGGTTACCAGCAAAACCCTGCGTCCCATAAGGCTCAATTCTTGGCACATTACTCTTTCTCATTTATTTAACTGAAACTGTTGACGGCATAACCTGTGGTATATGCTTGTTTACAGATGATATAAGTGTCCTTGAAATACTTCATAACTTTAGAGAATCGAGTGCAAGGGTCAATACAGATGTTTGTAGAGTATCAATGTAGGGTAAAGCCTGCCGGACCATTTGTAATGCCTTTAAATCTCTATCTTCTCTTTTTAGAGCCCAAGTCTAAGAAAGAAGAAGACCATCCTCCATTTTTCAGATGGAAAAGAAATTCCTGAAACTTGGAGCCATACACACCTAGGAATTAAGCTTTCGCATAACGTCTCGTAATTCAAAATTGCTCTAAAAAGCATATCTTTTGAACATGCAAATCCCCTCATATATTTCTCCATGGTAAAAACTCCCCAAGTATGTGTCACACACAATTTTGACCAGGCTGCTTTATTTTATAGCTCACCTGTTCAGGTACAATATTAAATCTTCTGTCGCATGCATTCCCGTAGAATTATTCATCCGAATACATGCCATTTTTTCGCCTATATGCAGCTATTGGAAAACCACCTTTGGATACAGTTTTAGCTTCTTTGGCACCTGGAGTAAGCTCGCCTCTGTTAATTGGTTCACTTAGCAAGCGATAGTCTCATAGAAGTTATGCTGTTCGGATGGTCTTTCCTCAAACATGACGAAAACAACATTATTTTCATCTGGGTATACACCCATTTATTCAGGACAAAAGAATACTTATCACCATTTTTTTCTACAAAAGTCTGAACTTGTAATGCTTGCTGTGCTATTATGCTCATGGGTAATACTGTCGCTTATAACGTAAAGTTTCTGTTTCACAGAGTTGTAGTTCTGTGATATCCTGTGTGCTAATTACACACATAATGTGTCTTTATGTCTGGGTAACCTCCACCTCAGTAATCGCTGTAGCTATTAGATTATTAAGTCGAAAAAGATGCTTTAAACTAAACTTAATTTGTCTGCTTGTTACGGAAAAATAGAGAGTTCTTGAGCCCTGAATCTCAGGACACTTACCTACATTTTAACCAACCACGAGCAACCAACCATGCAATCAGAAAAGTCCCAAGAAAAAGCAAGCTGACGCGCAGACGGCCTCAGTTGTTAACATTACCTATGCCTGCGTGTACCTAACATTAATGGTTACACCATGTATACTGTGACAGACACGGTCATCTGCTCTTGAACTTAAATAAACACGGTAAGCCTACCTGTTCATTGCCTTCAACTTAAAAAGCAGAGATGCCAATCCTTTGCGCTTTCCACTTAGAGTGGGGCTCTGTGTGAACTGTCGTCTGTGTCGTGTGATCGGCACACAGCCCCGCGACCACTTGATCACTATTCTTTCATGTCAAATTCAATGCAGTTGAATCTGGAAACCTCTGTCTTTGGACAGCATTATGTGCACATACACACACAAAAAGAAGAAGGTCTTCGAAGTAGAAAATGCCAATGGCAATGATCTGATGGCATCTGACATTCAAAATGGGAAACATGGACTTGTATATATATGAATCATTGGTGACTGAACAACACCACAATACGGCAGCCAAGCATCCCTACCAGTTTAACAGGAATTTATTCCTGCGGTGACAGCGTTATTGATCTAGCTGGCCTCCATTTGCTCTTTTAGAAGTTAATAGACGATGCTGCAAACCCTATGCCGGCTTGATGGGATCAGCTCATGAGTTCAACCGCCACTACACCCGAATTATAAACAACAAAGGTCACATTTTTCAATGAGGTATTTGTCTCAAGACTACCTGAGGGGAATGATACTAGCAGTTCCCTAAATTTCCAGTTTCAATCTGGAGGCATGTTAAGCAGCCTGTGTTACGAGATCAAAGTATGTAAAAGTTACATAATGACTACGTCTAGTCATGTAATCCCTGCAGCTTATCCAGTGACGTACCAAATTATGTTTGCCCAACAAGCTGAGCTCCAATGAGATCAATTTACGAGTAACGGGTCACGCGCCCACCGATCCAAGAAAACGATTTAATGGCTAATGTAATGTTGTGCAATTATTATGAACCCCAACTTCATGTTGGTAATTTGTTTTACAGTATAATGTATTTGGTGCATTGCATTAGCTTGTAGACATGGCAGCACGTGCACGTTCGTCTGATTATATTATGAACCTAGAGTTCAATGTATTTTAGTTTCATCGTTATAGTTGTTAGGAAGTAAATCTAAGTGTAATCTAAAATCTGGGGCTCAAATTCCATGATTATGACATGATGTGTTACACAGACATCACGGATGGCCTCGTGGTGTCCGACATTTCGCTGGTAGTGAGAATTAAAACAATCCAATAAAATGGGGTTTATATGTGGCTATATAATTGTTAACCTTGACCTTCAACTTGTGGTAAAAAAGTTAAATAAACGCAAAATGTGCTGCCACGTCTTCCCTTTCGACACAGGAAAAATTTCAAAAGCACCCTGCATTGTGCATTATATTGTCAGACCCGGCTGTTATATATATATATATATATATATATATATATATATATATATATATATATATATATATATATATATATATATATATATATATATATATATATATATATATATATATATATATATATATATATATATATATGCGTGTGTGTGTGTGTGTGTGTGTATGTGTGTACAGTATAGTCCCTCGTTTGAGAGACCACCAGGTATGAAAATGGTCATGAAGCAGGTGGTCTTTCATTTCAGGTAAAATAACATGGAAAAGATAGACTTAGGTACCTGGTGCCTGTGATCTTCAAAGGTAGGTGGTCTCTCAATGGAGTGGTCTCCCCAAACCCGAACTAATATATATATATATAGTATAGACACATTTGTTTTACATGGATTGTGAAAGAAGTCAAGCATTGACTTATCGAGTCACTCTCCATGGCACAGATGTTGGCGTATACTTCCCACCTTGCCTAGTGGAGGAAACCGAAGAACTCGGAGAAAACCACCGTGCACGGTTAAAGTGGTAGGAATATTATCAGTGCCAAATGTCCTAGTACTCTTGATGATATATGTACCTTAATTGGAGAGGTCACAATTGCCAATCAGCTATGTATCCAGCTGAGTACACAATCCAACACTCAGAATCCTTCAGGGCAAGAGATGTGTCTTCCCATTGGATTGTATGTTAGATTAGCCTCAAATTGAAAGACTAGTTTTAAGCTGCAAGAATGAAATTTGTGTGAACATTTCAGCATTTCAGCTATGTACATAATTTCATCACACATTTTGCTGTTTCTACAACTAGTGGTTTTAAGATTATCAAGCTGTAAAATTGCAATGAAAAGTAATGAGAATACACAACTGCAGCCCTGAATGACTGAAACGCTCTCTGCAGGAGAACTGTAGAAGCTTCTGCGCTTGCTGTCCCCTATTAATGTTTGTAATACTTGTTTTTTTTTTCTTCCTTACAAATATTATAATATCTATTATAAATATTTAATGCTGAATATGCCAAGACAGCAAACCCCATCAATTATTTGTGGGTTTTGTTTTTTTTTTTTTCACACCAGGAATGTGTGCAAGTCGAGCCCCTGACACATATTCAAAATGTGCAAAACATTGATTTTCTTCCAAATATTGGTTGTGCCGCAGCGGGCATGCTTGCTGGCATGCCCCACTGAGTATGTGTTAAGTTGCTGGAACGGGCTGAGGTTATCAAGTTCAAACGCAGGTCATTCTCTTACCTCGCGACCCCTATTTACACTTCTTTACACAGCCTGACACATCTTCATGTGCCCACATTACAAACCAAATAACATCTTTATCATGATGCACTTAAAGTTCCATTTCTGCCAGGGAAAAATTATCCTTCGACAAAACCTATCAAAGGACTTTACTGTAAGAATAAAAATCCTTAAGGAATACGCATGCAACATATAAAATACGAATTGTATTAAGAATACATAGCGGTAAAAACAGCGTATCCAGACATTAAAATTTTCTGCATGATTTCATTCACAGCGCCCTTTTGGGTTCAAAGAATATTTAAGCGACTGTGAAGTCTTAAACGTATGGTAAACAAATGCATCTTTCGTGAAATTGGGTAAAATCTATAAACAGACACTTTGAGCGGCGTACTTGAATTATTGCTCAGTTTTGGTTCCATTTTATTTATCCTAATGGACTTACTATGTGTATAATTCCGGAAATTTTATATAGGCCTCTTTGTCTCTCCATGCAGAATAAATGAAACTCAGCAGTGTACGTTGGGACATTAAAACCGTATTTCAGCGCTACGTGAAAGGGATGGATGACGTCATGGGGAACAAGTAATAAGCCTTTTACGTAATCAGATCTAGCCACCCTGTTTTTGTCTCATCGAAATACTGCATTCGGTTTATTTTAATTTATAAATCGCATTATAACGAGGATTTTTGTGTTTTTGCGTCTCACTCAAATCTGGCATTAATGATAGAATAAATGCTATACATGTTTTTGTGGTCCTGTTTGAAAACAGGCCGGTGTAACGGGCCAAGAGCTGTTATTGCCGACATGAGAAAGAAAAAGCAAACAAGTTTTGTAAGCTGATCCCACTTATTAGAAGCTAAAACATCAAGTATGCGAATAAGAAACAACGAGATATGAAATGGAAAATACAGCATGTAGCCTGTTGGAAATTGAATGGCCAAGACGTGTTTGCTGACTGATAAAATATTTTGACCGGCAGGGACAAGACGGTCATGTATCGACATGCACCCCTTCCCATTACAAGTCTGATTTCGTGAATATCATCAACATTTTTTCAGTCTCATGAAAACAATGTGGCAATACTGAAAGGCTTTCCTCCATACACCCGGATCTTGCACCCTAGGGTGACAAGAAGAAAGCTTTTGACTCAGTCTATCGAGACTTAAAACTGCCTTCAACCAGAGCATTTTCGGCATCATTTTTGCTACAGGACCAAAAATGCAGCATGAGGGCAGTTTTAGTACTATATTCAGGATACTGTATTTTAGTCCTGCAGCCTACAGTGTCTTTCAAGGGACATACCGACACCAAAATAAGGGAGGACACAGAAACTATCCAAGAAGAACACATGGATAATGTTACACAAGCAATTGCCAGTATCTTCGCAAAGGAAATACAATCTCCCCATCAAACTAACATTAAAAGTCAGTATAACCCTCACGTTCTATATTTGCCGAAACAGCGACTTTAATGACGTTATACGCCATTACGTCACTCACGTTGCAAGGGTGCGTGGCGCACAAGATGCATGACTTGACAGGACAGTAGTTTATGCTTATTTCTTCCTGAAGGGGAGGCGGGCTTTTCTCAAACAAAATTATGAACCAGAAATTGTATATTTTGGCTACTAAGTTGGTATGTAGCATCTTACATAGTCCCAGGAAAAGTTGCATTTGCCTTTTTCGTCTAATCATGGCCGATACATTTAGGACACAAAGATCATCCCATGGCTAAATCAGTATCCTACCCTGTACAGTTCCCCCTCGAGCTGTACCCTCCCTCGACTCTTCGGGTCTCGGGGGTGTACACGCTCTCTGACGAACTGTAGCGGGTAGGATACTGATTTACCCATAAGACAACTTCGAAGTATGATGGCACTTATAGTTCTAGCCTACATTTAGGAGACACATGATGGTTTGAACATGTTTCAAGATTGTATAATTTATATTCTGAGAACTTCGTGGACAACGTAGGTCAAAATAACATCCTTGTTCTATTCCCTTGCTCTCGGTTCGTGTCACATATCTTGGACGCTATCAATACGGTTTGTTGAGTTTGACTGTGGTCATTATATGCCACATGAGCTTATCTGTGTATCAGTTTCATGACGCTCTCATGTGAAGTTCATGATGTACACAGAACACACGGTTCTTGTCGGGACACGTGAATGGGCGTCAGCAACGCGAGTGACGTGTACCGGACAGAGCAAGAGAAGTATCTGGGAAGTACCAAGACAGGCACAAGCTTATATTTGACATCCATTAAACGAAGAGCGAGATTACAACAGCTTTTGTGATTTAATTTCTTACCTGGTTTTTTATATTTTCAATGGGATAATGAAAAATTGAGCTGGAACTGTATAAAAGCTTTTACGTTTTCCTGTTTCATGGTACAGGAAGTTCTACATTGAAATAGATGGCAGCAAGAAATTTTAAATGAAACTGCATGACAAGTTGCTCACCCAATGCTGTTGCCAGCAGATTGTAAAAAGATTACTCAATTTACAGCACATGGGTGAGTCATCAAAACCACGATTGAAATGGCATATTTTTGTCATTTTTCGTATTATGTTTTAAGAGCTTGAGGAAATAAAGCTATGGCTGAAAGCACCATAAATGCCAAACTGACACAGCGGTACCTTTTTTTTCAGACAAAATGATCAATAGTGCGATTCCATCATTTACATAACTGGCTATGTATAGCAAAGGTAATAGGTACATTCCATTGTAAACTGACATGTTTCCAAATGAACTAACATAATTGACGATACGGAATTGTAAATTTGACCCAAGTACAGTTACATTGTTGGCAACATAAGGAAGGCAAGACTTAGTAGACAGAGATTTTTATTTGGAGAAGAGGTGAAACATTAGAAACAATATTGCTGTCTGCAGACCTGAAAGACCTAAAAATCTGATCCTCCATAGTGGAAGACAACGAAACTAAATAATTTGGCAAAATTTGAAATTTAAGTGATTCCTCCCCATTGATGACACAAATAATAAATATAAATGCTGCTCTAAATCTGGTTACCTACACAGTAAAATCTCCAATTGAGACCATCTCTCCCAGGAGATCATATTGAAACCACCGATTTACACATATCCTATTAAGAACACTTCCCCTAGTAAGACCACATCTTTCAGTCCTTTCGGTGGTCTTATTGGGGTATTCCACTCTATCGTGTTGTTAGTGCCATGAGTTTATTACGAGATTTACGGTATTTTTCGATCCCTCTACGTTGTACGTTATTACTTTCTAAAATGGCTGAAATATACATTATTTCAAAAAGCCTCGAGAATACCACATCTGAGTAGAATTTTCATTTCGGATTGGGCATCATGTAAGGTCCAAATTTTATAACATTTTTGGGGGGAGGGGGTATCATCCATCCGCCGCCAATGGGCTTCGCTCTATTGTTTCGCTTTCTCATTAAAAATCTTTTTTTGTGCCTGAATGCTGGCAACCCTGCACTGTATATTTTACCATATTTCCTGCACACATGGTTCCACTGCTACAGGATAGCGGGTGTCTTACCTCGATATCGCCGGTGCCTGTTCTGTGCCATGCCACTGGCTGCGTTCTCTCCTCGGCTCACAACTGACCATCGGTCCTACCATCCCTATCTTCCTGCTGTATCTACCTCTATGGTTACCTCAGGGCAAGAAAAAAATTTCCTCTTGCCATGCGAGCCTTAACAGATATAGTGTTGTGCTTACAGTTATTAGAATATAATTGAACACACGCCTTGGTGCAGATATATATGCCTCAGTTATGCGTGCAATTATGTCTTCCCATGCGGGAAACACGACCTGCCAGCAGCGATATCTTCTGCGCCTGAGATAAACCTGCCCAGTTAACAATCTAATTTGCAGCAGGTAAGGAGTTCACTGACAGCTCGAATTCCAGTCAAACCACAATGAGCAAATCCTGCTTGTGTAGTTTGTGTCCCGCAGACAAAGATTGTCGTCACAGCGGTGCCACTGTTACGCTGTCACCCACTTTCTGTGACTCCATTTACACATTTACAAATACCACCGTTCATTTGTAACTTTCACACAATAGGGGCATATTCACGGATCTTAATCCACAAATTATAAAGAGTGCAATGTTTTTTGCCGATAAATAAAAAAATACTTATGCAATCTATCTATCTATCTATCTATCTATCTATCTATCTATCTATCTATCTATCTATCTATCTATCTATCTATCTATCTATCTATCTATCTATCTATCTATCTGTCTGTCTGTCTGTCTGTCTGTATGTATGTATGTATGTATGTATGTATGTATGTGTGTGTGAGTGAGTATAGCACATGCGTGTACGTGCTAATTCAGCATTTGATTCAATTGTTGTTGAAGGCTAAAGTGTACACCTGTCCTGAAATGGCCTACTTTTTCCACCAAATCAACAGGAATAGACCAGAAGTACTGACAAATGTACCCGTATTTCGGGTGATTGGTCTCCTTTCAGGTGCGGGCAACGCCTGTAACATCATGCTGTTCCTTTGACGTAAGTTTTGTGTGTGCCCTTAGTTGGAGATCAAGGTTGTTGACCTACCAGTTTTAGGGAATCGTATTCCTCTGTCGCAGCAACCCTAATACCGTTGTGACAGAAATTCTGAAGACAATCGTAAGTTTTCATACACAAATAAGTTATGTTTATGACCCGGAAGGAATATTTTGAAAATACACTTGGCCAATGAAAATTGTGTTCCTGGTTTGGGTTTTAATGTCATTTCTTCAACCAAGTAATCATTATATAGAGGAGGTAGTTGTCCATCACAGTATATGGGTACATTTATATATAAATGCTCTACATGTTCATTCCTATAAATGTCTCACTAAAACGTAAATACAAAAACATTGAAACGTTTATTGCTCATGTTCATTTCTTTTTTTTTTTTTTTCGTTTTTCTTTTTTTTTGTTTTGTTTTGTTTTGTTTTGTTTTGTTTTTTTTTTTTTGTTTTTTTGTTTTTTTTGTTTTTTTTTTTTGGTTTTTCATTGTATTACAAAGGCCTTTGGCTGTGCCAAGGTAACAAATTAAACTGACGTCAAAGGCAGTAATGTGTTAAAGGGGAAAGACCATCCATTTTAAACATGTTTCAACAAATGTCCAAGTTACCTAGGGCTTAAGAAAAATATATGTGTGTGGTTCCGATAACGTGACCGACCCCACTGAAAAAGCCCAAGTCCCGACCTTAAAAAAAATTTAGGAAACATATTTAAAAAGACATTAAAAAAAAGGGAGTTTCAAGCCGCCCTTCCCGGATAAAGATTGATCGACTCTGACTGAAAGATTTATCGAAAAAGTGGTTGTCGTGTGCCGTTATTTTGCAGTGAAGTCAACTCAAACACAGTATTTTATATCAGCTTGTCTGGAGTGGAGGGTTAACTCTAGCCGGGGAAAGAGCATAGCTGCATAGCTGCATAGCCACGGTTGTTCGGTGAAACAACATAGCCATAGCCAAGGTTGAAAGGTTTTGCGAGAAAGCGGCCGTCATGTGCCGTTATTTTCAGTGAAACAACTCAAAGACAGCATTTTATTTCAACTTGTCCAGAGGGTTAACTCTTTCAGTGCCAAATTTTGGACTGAGTCAACAGCTTTTCTCGGCGCGCATTGGGCGGGTTGCACCCAATGCACGCCGAGAAAAGCTGTTGACAAGGGATATTCTATCTAAAACTATAGCCGTGCTGGTACTTGAATGAAAGGTCTATTTACGAGGAATATCAATCTGGGATCCTTGAGATAATTCAGACTAGGTTGACTTAAGTTGGTCGACTTCAGTCGCGCTTGGCACCGAAAGAGTTAGCATGGGCCGGGGAAACAGCACAGCTGCAATGCCACAGTTGTCCGGTAAAACAGAATAGCCCGGCCATCATTATCGTAAAATTTTGCTAGGTTCCTGGTGTCCGTTCTCCAAGTTACCGCGGCAAACATTCGTTAAAGGACTGTTAAAACAGGACTTACGATCTTAACTTTAATCTGCCTGCTCGGTTGTGTCTCAAGCAGTTATTATCGTCTCAAGCAGTTATTATCGTCAGTTAAAAATGCAAATGCGACACGATACCTCCAGCCCGCGAATCATGTACCATTTTGAACATGCCGCAATGCATTTCGGGACAATCGCACAAAAATACATTTGATTCGGATATCAAAGTGAATGGCATCCTCAGCAGCATATATCATATCATTATCAATGCTCTGAAATATTCGCAAAATGTATACTTTTGGATTCAAATATCACAACCACCCCTACCCACCCATCCCCACCCCCGAATACCTCTATCCTCATTTACAAACCATTGCGTGCAAAATCCACAAATTTCAAAATGGCATCCAAGTTTGTGGGTTCGTCCGAATTCAATATTTTGAAGATCCACTCATCACATCATTTACATAAATGTAGGATTGAATCGTGCTTTTCATGACCAAGATGATTTTTGGTTGGTACCTTACTTGAAACTGAGTATTGAAAGTTATAAAGTATCATTCTTTTAAGATATTAATGATGGTTCTTCACTGTACTGTTACCGTGCGGTGAAAGGATTTACTTTTCGGGAAGATTACTTTTTTAAAATGGACGATTTAAATGCAACACAGCCGAAATTTAAAGCACGCACGGGTTGCCTTAGCAAAAATAAAAATTTGGAACTGTGCGGAATTTCGGATTCTACGTGTGTATTGTGTAAAGAAGCTAAAGAAGATTTGGCTCGTTTCCTCTTCCTCTGTCCGGCCCTCAAAATATCAGAAAAGTATGCTATAGTAAATTGGAGAACAATTTTGATAAAACTGGATGCAGCATATTTGTGGGCAAGGTACTGCGGCTCATCTCTTTAAACGAAACTCTATTTCTAGGACATCATGGTTTCTTGCACAGTAACGACGTGGGCGCCATGTTCATTAACATTTGCAAAATGTTTTATGTGAAGGCGTGGATTTTAAGGCTTGACACTGTACAGCCGATACCGACCAGACATGTATTTTATTTGTTTTAAGCAATGTATATAGTCGTGTTTGTATGTGTTAACCATTTTTAACTTGGACGCACCGGAGACCTACTCTGCAAGTAATGTAGGGTTATGATGAAAGTCAATGGTTCCATACTTTTATTTGAATCTTTTAAAGATGCCCATTCATCACTGTCTCCAGTAGATAAAGTGTTAAACCATGTCAAAGCTGGTCCCTCCAAATGTAGCTGAAAACAAGCTTTCATTCGCGCATCCTCCTTGATGTTATGTAGGGTCAGGTAACTACTAAAGTCTGAGAGAAATTGTTCGGCATTATCGCCCCTCAAACCTAGAAAATTTTGGAAAAGATATTCGGAAAGAAGCCATAATGTTGTGTGTATGGTCCGTGCGATGGTGCATACAGGAACCTCAAAGTAGAAAGTGGGAGGTCATCTTCATCTGGTTTGTCCAGGTCCGACTTGACATGTATTCCGTTGGATTCTTCACCATGTTTGATGTAAGGGAACAAATTAGCTCGTAAAGTGCAAGCAAAACATTCTAGCCGTTCAATGTGAATCTTCGTTTGATTGCTCCAAGTTGGTAGTTACAAAAAGTATGATGATAAAAGAAGAAATGTACGTACACTTCTCTTGGGGTTTTACGGGCAAAAAGCCTAGAGCTTAGAGCTTTGCTTCAAGACCAAACTTTACCAAAATCCACCTCCAAGTTAATGACCAAATGGAAGCATGGATCATTAATTAAATCTTAACACACCAAATAATGAGGAGGTGATTCATACCATATGAGTGTCCAAAATCTAGTGACCTTGTGTTACACAACACTGACCTTGTGTTACACAACATTGACCTTGTGTTACACAACATGTTACAAAATTTGACCATTGCCCAATGCATATTCGGGGTGGTAAGTTTGGCAGTTTTATGTCAAATTATTGTGATGGACATCACCAGAGGACTGTTACAGTAACGAAATTCCTCTCTTGGCCCAATCAGGTAACTTTAACATTATTGCTTTATCTGAAACCTGGCTGGATGAACATTACCCCGATCAGCTCCTCCTCATCGATGACTTCCAACCTGTGTATCGTACAGACCGCACAACGGGAAGAGGCGGCGGGGTTCTGACATTCATTCAGTCTTCTCTGCATAAGACGCCCGCGTCTTGAAAGCATTGATTGCTAATGCATCTGTGTTGAAATTTCGACCCACCGCGGGAGGGTATTATTTGGTAACTACTATCGTCCACCTGGACAGTCTGCAGAAATCCGTGATGCATTTCTCAGGTCTTTGGCATGTTTCATTTCCTCTGCCATTGAATGCAACCCTCATATTTTAATTGTAACTGGCGATTTCAACGAAAGGAGCGCTGATTAGAACTACAAACATGAGGATGCTATTTAGGTTTATCTCTGGTCAACCTTGTGAATCAGTACTCTCTCTTTCAACTTATAGATGAACCCACTAGGATAAGTGAATACTCGAATAATTTACTAGACCTTATTATTACTGATTCTCCGGGTCTTCTTCTGGACTCTGGAACCCTTGCCCCAATCTCAAATTCTGACTACTGTGTAATCTTTTGTTTTTTCTCCCTTTCCCTTCATAAGGACAAACCTTTCAAAAGATCGGTATGGGACTTCAATAAAGCTAATTTTTATGACCTCAATGCCACCCTTTCTACAGCCCCTTGGAACATTGATAATGATGTCTTTGATTCTATTGATAAATCCGTATCATACCGGTCTAATCTTTTTCTATCTACTGCAAAGGACTTTATTCCCTTTAAGGAAGTTACCATTTGCCCTAAGGACAAACCGTGGATAACTGCATACATTAAAAATCATATTCGACGTCGTAATCGTGCATGGAAGCGCTTTAAGACAGCGTCCAACAAACCCCGCCCACATAATTACGACCTCACCACAAGACTGACAGGTTTATTCTAATTCTACAAAACAAAAAAAATATCGCAATAAGGTTGTAACTATAATAAGGTAATATGTCTCATCTTACTTTTCTAATCTGCAGCTTCGACTTGATGAGAAAGACATTAATCTTAAACAATATTAGAGCTTGCCCAAGTCTGTCCTGGGATGCAAAATTCACCAAGAAATACTCCCAATCATTGACGAAAACAAGATCGGATCGTGCATCACGGAAAAATGTGAATTTTTTAACTCAAAATTTTCCAGCCATTGTAAAACACATCCTGATGTTAATGTCCCACCTCTACCCGGTTTCACGTTCCGAACTGAGGCACGTTTACGCAATATTACCATCAGTGAAGACAGTTTTAAGAAAGTTCTATCTTCCCTGAGACTCTCCTCTGCATCACGCCCAGATAATAAGCGGAATATCCTACTTAAGGACACAGCAGATTCGATCTGTAAACCACTTACAAAAATCTTCCAACTTTCTCTTAGTGTTTCTCTTTTTCTCGATGCTTGAAAGAGATCCAACATACGTCCTGTCTTCAAAAAGGCCAACAGGCAGATTTAAGATAATTATCGTCCTATTTCATTGCTCTGTAATGTTTCAAAGGTGTTTCAACTATTGATCTTCAACGCTCTGTATAAATACCTGGCACAAAATAACTTACTCACTTCCTAAAATTCTGGCTTTAAGGCCAATGACTTTCCTATTCATCAGCTTGTGTAAATCCTTCACAATATCTACAACACCCTAACAGAGTCCAAAGAAGCAAGAATGGTGTTTCTAGATGTGTCCAAGGCGTTTGATAAGGTTTGGCAACCTGGTCTCCTTTTTAAACTTCAACTCGGCATCACTGATGATCGTGTAGCCTGGATTGATAGTTATCTTTCAAACCGATTCCAACGAGTGATTATTCATGGCCAAGCTTGGCTACCTATTGAAGATGGTGTGCCCCAGGGTTCATTTTGGGGCCCATTTCTCTTTCTGGTCGATGTTAATGACCTAGTTGACAATATTACATGTGAGGTCAGACTTTTTGCTGACGACATCAGTCTACTTGAAGTTGTTAATAATCCCATAGAAATACTTAATCATCTGAACATTAATCTCTTCATTATACAAAATTGGGGAAAGTTGTGGAGTGTTATCTTTAATGCTTTAAAGTCTCTTTCTGTCATATTTTCAACCAAACTTGTTAAACCACACCATCCACCTGTTCGTCTTGGAGACTCTGAAATAACTGCGGCAGACTCACACACTCATCTTGGTATTACTCTCAGTAGCAATTTATCCTGGCATGCTCACATTACTCGTATTACCACCAAAGCGAGCCAGCGAATTGCCCCTCTGCGTAGATTGACATATTTAAACTTTCCCGCAAAGCTCTCATTAAACTTTTTAACTCTGCTGCGACCAGTTCTTAAATATGGTTGTGTGCTCTTTGACAAATGTGGTCACGGACATGCTGATCGTATTGAATTCATACAGTTTGAAGCTGCCAAAATATCCACAAGTGCATTAAGACATACATCACATGGCAATCTCTTACGTGAACTCGGTTGGACAACACTCTCCAACAGAAAGAAGTACTTTAAGTTACTTCTTCTTTACAAAATGTATCACAACTTAACACCCTCCCATCTTTCTCAATTAATTCCTCGGCTCCCATTATTAATGCTCGAAACCTCCATACGTCACATTAATTGCAAAACTAATCGCATAGGCAAATCTTTCCTACCTGACACTATTGAGCTGTGAAACAATCTTCCCTCCGATATAAGAGGCTCAATTTCCCTCCAAATATTCAAATCAAAACTGAAAGCAACTTTACTAACAGGGGATCACGTTCCTGTTTACTATACCCAAGGACACAGATTTGCCAACATCTGTCATACCCAGCTTCGTCTTGGACTCTCGAGACTTAACTTTGATCTCTTTACAGTCAACATCATTCCGCAACCTACATGTTCTTGTCCCTACCCCTCTGAAGATTTGCAACATTTTCTGTTCTTTTGTCCAAAGTATTCAACTTATAGAATTAAACTCCTCAACTCCATCATCCCTATTATTGCTCACGGCGTCTACCCGAATCTGATTATACACACAGCGAGTGACAGACTAGCTCATATCGGCGTCTTTGGTAGCGACGAATTGTCCATTCCCTCCAACATACAAATTTGTGATGCTTTCCACAGATACATCGTAGATACAAGACGCTTCATATTTTAGTTCTGTTGTGCATAGGTAGGAATTTTCAATTGAGTTAGTCCCTGATTTACACAAACTTATTTCTTAACTCATTCCACCCTGATAGAAAGCTGTTGACCATGGGCATATAATTTGGAATGATCTTCCATGCAAGTTTCATCCAAAATATTGAAAAATAATCCCTAGATTAGTAAAAGACAATTAGCAGACGACATTTAGATATTAGCGGGAAAAAGCGTCATCAGGGTGGAATGAGTTAAGTGTCCTTTATGAAATTTCCTACCGCCAGTCCGTACTATTGTGATGAGGGACGTATATATGTGCATTCTACCTGCAGTGAAATATGTTGCTTTGTTTTGCATTTTGTTGGCTTGAAGTATTTTGATTTTTGTATGCAAGGTACAAATCTGAAATATGTGTACAGCTTCTCTCTTAATTGGATAATTTTGTTCTTGTTTTCTCCTGTGTGTTTTGTAATATACTTTTTGTGTGTCACTTCATGGTCTGGAGAACCCCCCCCCCCCCCGATTTATGACATCTCGATGTACTATAGGGCGATTCAGTTGAAATA
The DNA here is from genome assembly GCA_964020975.1 of Hermodice carunculata. NCBI lineage: Eukaryota > Metazoa > Annelida > Polychaeta > Eunicida > Amphinomidae > Hermodice > Hermodice carunculata. The sequence continues at coordinate 741,318 of OZ026622.1, forward strand.
AATATTGATGAACTAAAAACAGTATAGTGCTCAGCTGGACTTAAATGCGCAGACTGAAGTGGTGAACTGTGAACTTCAGACCGATATCATGGTCACCTTTGCTGAAGATCATCACAGTTGCTAGCATGAATAAATCCCCATACAAATTTTCCCAATTTGTCTAATTTGTTTAAAATAAAAAAATGACAGCACCCCCATGTAGTGAAAAAATGAGGTAAAGATCAAGTGCCGTTACATTTTCAATAAATCAGAAAAGGATCCAAGTTACGGTTTGGGATAAAAAGTCAAGAAAAATTGAAACAAACAAAAAAATCTTTGAAAACCGAAGATAATCACAGCGCCAGCCGTACAACAGATTAAGGTTTAGAGGTCCTCCGAAGTGGCCCTATACAGTTTCAAAGCAATTACCTGGGTGGTTTTGGACAAGAACACTTGTTAAGATTTTGTCTAAAAAGGAACCAAACAAAACCGCATGAAAATTTCAAAAATCACCAGAGCGTTACTATTTCAAAAGATTGGTAGGGATCCACCCACAGTTTATCCCCACTAAGTTTGAAGTGAATCTGTTAGACGGTTTTGGAGAAGAAGTATAAAATGTGACTTACCATTTCAATCCACATTGACTTGCATAGTAATAAATGTGGATGAATTCATTTACCGAGAAGTACCCAAATTGAAAAATTCGTTAAAAGTCAGAGATGTCCCCTTGTGAACAAATTTGTTTCCACAAGCCACATTTGCACCAAATATCAATTAATGTTAGTGATGGTTTTGAAAAAGTCGAAAATAGCTGTAACACACAAAAATTTGTTAAAAAGATGGAAAATTCCAGCGCCACCTGTTGAACAAATTTAGGTCTTAAGGTCCTGAGAAGTGTCCCTATGCATTGTCCAAACGGTTTGGGCGAAGAAAAAAAAACAACACAAGATTCATAAAAATGCCAAAAATCATTGAAGCGAAGCGTGGCTATTAAAAATAAAATTGGTAAAAACCCATGCAAGGTACATCATCACCAAGTTCAAGTGAATCTGGATGACTGTTTTGGGAAGAATTTTTTTTAAAATATGACTTAGCATTGCAATGCACATTGACTTGCATTGTAATCGATGGGAACGTATGCATTAACTGATAATTACAGAAAAAAAAATTCTGCAAAAGATGCGAAATGCCCGCACCCGGTGAACAAATTTGTTAAATCCTCCCATTGCTACATCTCTGACAAGTTTCAAAAGAATCTAAGAGACGGTTTTGGGGAAGAAGTCCAAAATAGCTTTAACATCAAAAATATTTATCAAAAAATAGCAAAAAATAGCAGCGCTACGTGTACCAATTAAGTTTTAGGGGTCCTCGAAAGTGTCTCTGTACAATTTCGAAGTAATTAGATTGGGTTTTTCGGAGACGATTTCTACAATTTAAAAAATCATGAAGAAATTTTAAAAAATCACAGGACCGTGATCATTTAAATATAATAAGTAGGAACCTATCCAAGGTACATTCCCATCAAGTTTCAAATGAATCCAGCTGACGGTTTTAGAGCAGAAGTCCAACATGTGAATTGTGGACAGACGGACGGACGGCTGACAATCCTTTCAGCTCGGCTGGCTGACAAGTCAGCTGCGCTTATTAATACATTTCCTGATATGCACTCCATGCGCGACCGTAAGAAACTAGGTAACGGTCACCTGCATTATGCAATATCATATATGTATATATATATATATATGATATACATATAAATTTTGTGTACATTTGGTATTCTTCGTCTTCTTATTTCCCAATATGTCAAATCGAGTGTCCTCACTGCATCCTTTGCGACCTCAAAAATACGTCAAGGTCATATAAAACTTTTACAGGCATTAGTTATTGGTCTCACGTATATTTGGTGTAAATTTAAAAGTTCCATCTCCATTTGTGATCAAAATAAAAAATTAATGCTCTTAAATATGCTTGATACACTTAACACCACCAAGCACACCGCCATGACTCCACGCGGTAGACTTCTGTCTGTATAATATTGCTAAAATTGTGTAATCATACATGTGTTCAAGTTCTGACGTAATGACCATAAAAAAATAAGCCCCCCCCCAAAAAAAACATTACCTGAAATGTATTCTTTCCATGACCTTTTGGAAGTAGGTACCTATTATTAGATATAAAACTGCAACATATGATACAAATCTGTGTCAAATTTGGTATCATACTACTTATTTTGTCTAAACATATTGATTCCAATGTGTAATGAACATCTTTCGGTCCCTATCTAATAATAATAATAATAATAATAATAATAATAATAATAATAATAATAATAATAATAATAATAATAATAATAATAATAATAATTGAATATATTTATTCTGTGAATCTGATTCAGCAGAAATGCTGTTTTTCAATCGGGCCCAGTAAACTTATGTACAAAAATATACATAGTATGAAAAGTGGTACATAAAAGAAGCATAATCAGATCCACGACATACGTAAAATTAAAGCACATAAAACCATAACCTATAATGTGAAAATTCAATGTTAAAATACGAAAGCCCATTAAAAGTTAAAACTATACATGGTCCAAACGTTAAGATTGTTCTCTGGTCCTTGTGAAATAAAACTGTTTGTATTTGAGCTTAAAAGACAATATGTCGTCTACACGTCTAATAGCGTCCGGCAAGCTGTTCCACACAGTAGCACCATAATAAGAAAAGGAACGTTTAAAAATTGCCTTGTTCACTGCAGGAACAACAACATCCAATGAACAGGAACGTCTAGTATTGTATAAGGCAACATCAGATACAAGCGTCACCTGGTCAGACAAATAATCAGGTGCAAGACCACTTGACACATTTGAACATAAGGCAAGCTGTGTGAAATTTACGCCGGTCTTCTAAACCTTGCCAGTGAGTTGTCTGACCAGGTCCACGCCTCTATCTTCGTAATATTGCAGGTGGCGCCACCAAATTCCAAGCTGTTTTCGTCTTTCAGCCGGATTTGTATTCTTGTCAAATTTCGTCATGATTCATTAAAAACTCCGCGGAAAACAGCATTCTCAAAATTTTCACATCTTGGCCCATATGATACGTAATACAATAGATGGCGCCACCAATATTGAACCAGCTTGATATAGATTTCCATATAGTTGATCAGTCTTAAAAGTTATATTGGGCTGTCTTGAAAACAGTGAACTGTATTGCGTCCACAATCAAACGTTTACGGATGGATAGAGGTACGGAAGGACAGACAGCCTCAAATGTATTCTATACGTAACCTTGAAAGAGTAGGTCAAGGATATAATATGCAACCCGAACCATCTATGTCTGCGTATCTGTATCGCGCTCACAGAAAAAAAAGACACGGGTAATCGCATAAGCTCTGCGACCTATAATCAGCAGAGCTAAACAGCGAACCAGTATATCTACGGATCGTTGTGTAGTATTTAGTTGGTCAAATGTATGCAACGCCTTTGTCAGGGGTTTGTTCAGAGCAAAAGGCTACACAAAAGACTGAATGTGATGTCTCCATCAATTCTGACTTCTGTCATATTTGCAGACGAACCCTTTTACGTGTACGGTTGACCTGTTTCATAATGTGCTTACCGATACAATGTTACTGATACTGACTGCATCTAAAGAATGTCAGTTATCCACAAGTTATATCATTTAAAAATCTTGTACCCCGGCGTGTGATCTGAGTAAGCTGAGTAAGGATTTCAGGCATTGACAAATTTCTATAAAGATAAACTATCTGACAAAGCCACAGAAAGACAATTACGAAGCCCATGCGTGCGGCACAAATGACGTAAGTAACCTTCCATTTGCTTGACGTTGGAAATAATGTTTACCGGCATCTTACCAGGACCTTGACCTTATACATCGAGACAGACGGACAGACGGACAGACGGACAGACGGACAGACAGACAGGTAGACAAATAGATAGATAGATAGATAGATAGACAGATAGATAGATAGATAGATAGATAGATAGATAGATAGATAGATAGATAGATAGATAGATAGATAGATAGATAGATAGATAGATAGATAGATAGATAGATAGATAGATTGTATGTGTGCACCTTATATTTCATATTAGTTTTACTAGATTTAATTATTTTTTTCTTATTCTATGCGAGGCGAAGGGGTGCTCAGAGACACTGCATGGGTCACTGCTCTCAGGATGATCAACAACTTACATGCAAGAAACCCGTGCAAATGTGCAGACATAAAAAAAACAAGTAAAAGCTTTGGTGCTAATTTGAAATTGAATTGTTCACGTTGCTGGAAAACAACAGTTATTCCCGTGCAGCCCCGCCAATCTTTCGCCCGTTGTCTTATCTTCACGGTTATGTGACACTTTGTCACATTCAAGATGTTAGCTGGCCCAGTGCACTCAACGTGGCGCCCGGGATATAAGATTTCAGGATGGTTTTGTGATAATCTTGCATTATGTAATGCAGACAAAACACCTGCATTCGGGGGTAAAAGGACGATGTCCTACAGTGCACAGGCTTGCTGTGTTGGAACCCTGAAGAGAAGCCTGCAAACTGATACACTGGCTGCAAAAGCAATATCCATAAGCCTGTACTTAAGGTTAAAAGCAGTGAAAATGACCATATTATGTTCCATAGTGTGACAAAAGTTGTTTCAATTCCCAATGTTATGCCCAACCCGGTAATATTACTGAAGTCCCTGTTTTTACGCAAGCAGAATCATACGCCACATAAGGCTGGTGAGATACCAAATGGCGCCACCAGGTGAATGTACCTTGAACTATGCATACATCGTCTACAAAGCCTTTCAGCAGGGACGTGTTATAGATGGACCAGGGACGTGTCTATAACACGTCCCTGCTTTTAGCAAGCTTCAGATGTGTCAGCAACAAGTCAGAGACTCCAACCCCAGATAGTCTCTGGCAGGGAGAATCTCCCTACTGATGGTGGGCACACTGGGAGACGAGGGCACGAAGTGCTCGAACGGGGGAAGCGTTCGGGAGGGGGGCCTGCACCCCTACCTTGGAAAAAATTTTGGAAATTTGATGCTAAAATGGTACATTCAAGAGCATATTTCATACTAATTTTTATGAAAATTACATAAGAGAACAGTGATAAGATCAACAAGTTTGTACACTTTTATTCACATTCTGTAACACATTCTATTTGAAACACAAGTCCTGAATCTTCATGGTGAAATTCCGTTACTGATCCAGTTGAAGAGCACCACATTTACACCTGTAAAAACTAAAAATGTCTAATTTGAGCACAATATTCTACAAAAGTAAAGTGCAGTCAATCTCAAGATGGGAGAAATGTCTCTCAAACGGGAGAACGAGAGAACTGCTATAATCAGGCGAAAAACGGGATAAATCCCGTCCAAAACGGGAGGGTTGGAGTTTTTGACAAGTACACAAAAACTGAAATTGAAATCACCATGACCAACGAAACCCATATATTATAAGTTTGTCAAAAACGATATCAGTTTTAGAACTGAAAATTCACATCTCCAAAACTTTGCAAAGAAGTCAAAAAAACAAAAAGGCCTCCATGCTGCGCTGGTCAGTAGACATTTTGCGCTAAAACCTCCCTATAAAGACACTCTGATACCCGATATAGTCACTTAACGACACAAGTTTTGAGGGACTTCGTGTAAAATTCCTTTGCTATTTGGCTCACAACATAAGGTACAAACTGTATTATTACGATATTCCAGACTTTTAAAATACAGTATCCCATGTTATCAAACAGGTACTTTCTCACACGATTTTGAACTTTAATATCTTGGATGCTTTCTCAATATAAATGGTTACACTTTTCTTAATCAAAGGTCCCTGATGTGTTATCGAGAATTTATCCAGATTGGTGCAAAACTATAATTACAGAAGTGGTTAAGTTGTAATTGTCTTGCATTATAGATATGAACTTTGGTTTAAACGTACTTTGTTCAAAACCAATTGGCCGACAGTCATTTATTATAGCACGTCCCTGGTTACACTCAAAAATAGAGCAGCGGTAGGTACTTTGAGCATTTACGTCAAATGAACATAATGAGGACTCAACAACACCTATTTTGAAGAGGTCGTTGTTCAACTGGATACAGTCCATCCTCATTGTAGAATGAATAACAGCAATTAACTTTTTACCCAGACAGTAAAGACGTTACATTTATGTTGGGTTTTGTTGAATTCCCTTTGAATTCGTCCAGATGTACCAAATTTCTAACGGATCGTGTTAATAAATTCCATTGACGTATAGCTGATGGAAAATATGAATTGTAAAATGTACTTTTCTTGGCATCAATGACATGTATTTGATTGGTTTCCATTGAAGTGTTTCCAGGCAGTAGATTACATAGATATTTAGGGGCAAATCAATTTACAATTTTAAACATAAGCACCAATCTTTGCTTTCTTCTATGTTCAGCAAGCTTTTTCCAACCTTTCTCAGAATAGATTTTTTCCAGGCATTTATGTGCAAGTGCATCTGTGACCACACGGGCTGCATCCAGCTGAACAGTTCCAATCTGTCTTTATCACCTTGTGTGCACCCATCCCAAACTACACTGTTATACTCTAGACATGGAAGTACGAATAAAATATAGAGCTTTTTCTAGCGATCGCCTGTTTAGTTTTGTTTTGTAAACGTTTAGGGTTCCATCTGTTTTTTTTTTCTTTTGGTTTAGCGACAATATGATCAATGTGAGTTGACCAAGAGATCTCTCTAGAGAACCAGAGTTCCAAGTGTTCCTGCACAGTTATATTTTCAAGATTACTGTTGTTAAATGTCTAAGTAGGGATGATCTCCGTTATTAATTTTCCTACTGACTACCATTGACTTGGTTTTGTAAGGATTAAACAAGATCAGCCATTGATCAGACCATTGTGATAATGATGACAGATCCTGATGTAGTGTCTCTGCTGTTTGGATAGGGTCATTTACTGTAATACATGATGATGTGTCATCTGCAAAAAGTCGAATTTCAGGTTTAACAATTTCCACAGTATGATTTAAATAGACAAGAACAACAATGGTCCGAAAACTGAACCTTGTGGGACGCCTGCTTTGATGTCCCCCCAAGACGAAGCCTGGCCTTGAATGACTGCTGTTTTGGGTTCTTGCATACAAATACACCTCGATTCAATGGATGAGCGGACCCGGGTTTCCTGAATTTTGTAACTTATGTATCAGGCCCGAGTGGTGTACTCCATCAAATGCCTTCGTGATGTCTCAGAAAGCCACACGTACCTCCTTCTTCAAATCCACAGGTTTTGAAAATTCATAACAGAGAAATACCAACTGGTTGACTGTATGCATAAAACCAAACTGTTTTTCAGATAGTGCTTCCTTATCCCGCAAAAAATTGAAGAGGTGCTTAAAAAACAATACGCTCAAAGATCTTACCCACAGAACTTAATTATCCGATGGGCCTATAGTGTATAATTCGGCTGTGCCACCTTTAAAAATCGGTGTTACGTGTGCTCTTTTCCAATTTGATGGAAAATTTACATTCTTGGGAAGAAATGTTCAATAATTTAGTAAGGGAAGAAGCAATGCTTGGTGCTGCCTCCTTCAGGAGTATTGGACTTATTTCGTCTGGGCCACTTGCTTTGTCGGTGTTTAATGACTTCAAGATACCTAGTATACTCTCTGTCTATCTAGAGCTATACTTGGCAACAAAGTTTGTGGAGATCGGCATTATCTAGGCAATGTGAACCCATAATCATCTGTACGACAGTGTTTAAGAAAGAATTCATTGAAATCTTCAACCTTGGATTTGTTGTCCGATATGACATCATCGTCCTAAGTTATCAAAGATGGTACTGACATATCAGAATTACCAGACAAAAAGAATTTCACCATTTCCACCATTTGTACTTTTAAGCTGTCCATTATTTACAGCATCGTACTGCTTTGTATTATACTTTTCTCCAACTTTCCTATATTTCTTGTGCAATTCACAAAAACAACCTTAGATATTTGGGTTTTCATTACATGCCTTTGCTTTGTCATGAATTCTATGAAATTTAGGCTTTGGATATGGACATTCACGATGTCAGTAAAGAAAGAGTTCTTGCCCCAAGAATCCGGTGAGATAAGAGTTTAGGTTTTGGAAAAAAAATGTAATTTATCCAACATGTTTATATATCTGATAGGACAGAAGATAATCTTGAAATTAGGAGTCCAATTTCATATCAGAGGAAATGTTTTGCTCTCAAAATTTGCCGGGTTTCGTGTTCCTGGAGATGTGGTGTCCCCACCTTCTCTGCCAAGGCTCATGAATATGTGTGGCGTCCTTTTCTCGGGGTAAGTCAAATTTGAATTGTGCTATTTTGCCGTATGTTGGTGCATACACTGGTTCACATAAGTTCACTGGTCTTGTCATTATAAACAAGAACTTATGTTGCATTATTTATCTACTTATTTGCTATTAATTTGCGTTTATACACTCTTTCAATTCAATTCGGTTATCTTCACCAATATAAAGGTATAAACGAGCAACCGCCATCACAAAAAAGCGTGTCCGGGAACATGCTTATCGGTTTCCCGCTGATCAGCCGTTAACAAATTCATTTGACTGTCCAGGCCTTGACTTTTCAAAGTTTTTGCATCGAAAGTAATAATAGTGATTACTTAAGGTACGGGTTTAAACATAATCAGTGGCTTGATTGGCAATGGAGCGTAGACAGATTGGATTGTGCTATTTGTGTAGGTTCAGAACCACATGGAAGATATGGCCCTGTTACTCCTGTTTGCAGTTGTGCATTAAGAGATGTTCTACAGGTACCAAGGAGATATTACCATACTTGCATGAAACATGTGGGCACAACACACAGAGCACTGCTCCACATAAACATCACGATGAGACAAATCAAAACATCCTGTTAATCAATTGGAATGCTATACTGTATCTCAGGTATCCATAAGTATTTAAATACATCCAATATTAATCAAACACTGAACCAATATCTGCCAGAGCTTATTAGAAACGTGTTATCTGCATTTATTTTATATTAACTGCTTCCTCTTTCACCTGCCAAAAGCAGCCGATGGTCAGATATTGTCTGTTTCTATGCATTGAATTAATTTCAACATTAATGCAAAATAATTTGCACGAAAATTGCAGATGAGGTCTATCAAGGTAACATGCTCTGGGTCTTCAGCGTTCCTTTGCGTGTGTTGGGCGTGACGCCAAAGAAAGGTGTTGAGCCAGTATTAATTTTCAGGGAAAGGGTTCAAATGGTTTGTGAAGAAACGTACTCGGTCAGACATCGAGCAAAACACCAGACACTACACATCATCTAAAATAAGTAGCTTCTAAACGTATATGGCAGATTTAGTGCTGACAATTGATCAATAAGGTAAAGAAAGGACAGCCTCGCTCAGTGTCAGAACATTTATGGTACCTTTTCATACACCCATATAAAACTTCCTAATCACAGCTTAATCATATAGTAAAATTTGAGCCACCTGAAATCAGTTAAATTATTTGGTGTTTCTCCCGAAGGAAAATTTCAATTACGTGATTATGTGCCCTAGATAATTATATAAGCAGGTTACAAAGTAATTCAAGTGTACTTAAGACGGTTCTCGAAAACCCTCAGTGGGAAAAAAACTGATCAAAAAATTTTATATTTCATTTCATCCAGCAAATGTCCGCCGGCATGTGGCATGGAACCTATGTAGACAGAAAGTCGCTCAAAAAATGGAACAGTTCCAGCAGGGAGATGTAGCCTTGATCTTCAATCATCCTGCATGTTCTTAACAATCCATCTTTTGTATTGTGTGTTGTACACTCCACTACGACGCCCTCTGGGGACCAACTCCACAGCTTCTCACATCAAGCATCACATTTTGGACGCAATGCAACCCTTTTGCCTTCAGAAAAAGTTTTTGACTGAGTGCCCGTATCATTCGCGGTAAAACCTAAAAGAACCAGACGATATTTACACTGACCGTGACCAATGGAAGAAATCAGTAACGCCACGACAGGACTTGCTTTGGAATAATATTCTTCAGCCTCGTCTCATGAAAGTGACAAATCTGTCACAAATTTGAAGTCTGATATACAATAAAGCTTGATCCCGCAATGGTCGTGCTCTCTGTATGCGCGATGTTACAGCTTTATCTGAAGTCAACTTCTGTTTCCCGTTATTCTTTGAATATATATATATATATATATATATATATATATATATATATATATATATATATATATATATATATATATATATATATATATATATATATATACGTGTGTGTGTGTGTGTGTGTGTGTGTGTGTGTGTGCATGCGTACATGTACAGTTCAGAAAGAGAATCATTATACATGTCATTCCGTTTCTTTTTAATTTTCCTTTTCAATGTTGTTTAGAAAAATAGTATTCGGTTGCTTCTGTTTCTTGTTTGTGTGAGCGTTGACTTAAAATCATGATTACATAAGAAACCTAGTTTTGATCCTTTCCCGCTTAAAAGGCCAAAACGGCGCCTGCATGTCATATAAAGTGTCGTCTATTTTCACGTTTGTACTTACATTTCTGATAACAGAAAGCCCTTTCGTACTAAATGCAGTTGACACCTGTCGCAATACCATGCACCAGGTCAACAGCTTACTTTGGCCGGGAAAAGTTGTTAACCCAATTTTATTCTGGCCAGGAAAAGGGATCCAACAGTTTTGTTTCATACTATAAGTTGTACTACAACTATTTCCTCATGTAAAAAGGGATCTAAGTAAAATTTCAATTTGACTTTTGTTTTCATGAAAATGATTTGACGTTTCCTATTACTCTACCAAAGTGACCAGCAATTGCTTCTCATTTCTTCCCAGGACTCTTTGAGCTGACGCTTGGCAAAGCAAGCGACTCATTTTCGTTTCAACGGTCGAAAGGATCAGCGGCCCCCGAATCAAAACAAATTTCTGGGTATTACGCCAGAGTAAAGCCTATGCCTGACCAACGGAAATAAGTCCATGCAGTGGCTGGCAAAGCAGGTGACTAATTTTTGTTTCGGTGGTCAAAATTATTAACATTTACTGAATTCAAACAAATTTAATGGGTATCGTGCCACTGTAAAAAAAAAAAACTCGTGCTTGATCGACAAAACCTTATAACAACAGATCAAAATTTAGCCGATTATAAGCAATTTTATGCACCTTAGGGCCTGAAGAATAGAACTGGGAACGGGTGTCTAAATTCAGCACCATGTTGTATGAGAAATATCAAATTCTACAACACTGGTTTTATGCTGTACTACGTATATTATCTTGAAAATTATAGGTTTTTTAACTTCAAAATTACAAGAATACAGACTATGTCGTCAGCTAGACCATATTGAGGCGGTATTATCTGATTGGACGTTAAATCCATATTTGTATAGTTTGGTACTACTTTCCGAATCCAATTCACTCGCATGCTGCTTCAAGAGTGTGTATACAAACTCCCTAAGTTCCAGCCTTTTTTCCAATGGGATTTTCAAAGGCGATATCTGCATGACTATCTCCAATGCGTTATTCAATCAAGATTATGCAAGTGTCAGCCAATATGTAAATGCCATCGCAAAGAATGAGCTAAAAGTTATGGTAGATTGCACGCTGACATTGTTCCTATAATCCAGCCCTGACGCCATTTTGTTCCAGCTTGTATTGTTTGCAAGGCTTCAGTACTGTGGCCGTTGGCAATAAAAAAGAGCATCTCCACAGACCGGCAATTCTTATTGTGTATAAGTAAGTGTACCTCTAATATAATTTCAGAGTCTGAACAATGGCCAACACACAAAGAAACAAATAGAGCATCATCAAATAACGACGAGTACCATAAATTTTTCAACTTCTCGTGGGATTGGAACCCTCGACCTTTGGCACATTCGGAGCAGAAGCAAAATTACTTTTCAGCAAACAACACACCAGGCCTATGGTTCTTATTTTCAGTGTATTTTACTTCCTATACTTTTTTCGATGAGTAGCAAATAATTCTTTGGGGGCTTCAGTAAGAGCATCAAATTTGCATCAATTTTTTTAGAAGACTGCCATAGCAACATGTGTGATGATAACAATAATAATGATAATGATACTACTACTACTACTACTACTTAAAACCAAGACTTGTCATGAAAAGCACTGGCATATCAACATCAGAAAGCAATGATTTGCAGTCGTATGAAATAGTGCCGGTCTATAATGTTTGCAGTGAAATACCTCCCAAACTTATTGGGTAAACATGTAAGACCTTGGAACCTTATCATGAGAAATCGTTTCGACATAGGTCTTGAAAACACAATTAACAAATTCCAAAATGAAGTCCTTCCCACGTATGTGTGAGCTGTCACGACGTCTGACAGTTAGCCTCTGTGCTGACATGCCCTGCGGGTCCCTGCCGATAGATTGCCAAGGGATTAACTTTACACCTGTTATGAAACAGTCTACTTTGTCGCAGAAAGTTCACTGTGGCGTCCGCAGAACAGGCCAAAGTGTAATCAATAAGAAAATCCTAAACCAATTTCTTATATGTCAGGAAATATATTCATTCTGAAAGAAAATACAATGGCATACCTCGTATTTGTTTGGCTAGATAATCTCTTTATTCCCGCACCAACCTTACTACTATGCTTCATGTGAAGATATGCCGGTGCATATACACATAAGCATATATATGTATATATATATATGTATATATATATATATATATATATATAAATATATATATATATGTATGTATTGGTATTCTAAAAAGTTCATTTCATGTACAGAAATAAAACATGAACGTGAACAATATAACCGTTGCACATGAGAAAGTTCCAGCAAGCATAATGATAATTTTGATCCAAGTTGCGTTGACTTAAACTTTCAAAGAGCACTTTCCTCTCAACCCCGTCACACATACCCTTTTGATATTTCATGAGAGAAAGTGAAGGGGGATAATATTTCCTCGTCTCGGTCCCAATTAGACATTTTTTCAATACAAAACCAAATTCTACAGGGGCATAGTTGTCGCCTGGCACTGTTTATACACTTGAAGCTTATCACCCGGCCCGGCAGACAGCACGCCTGGGTAGTCATTCACATGTGGTGCGTAAACGTTTTGTCCTTATCCTTGTCTTCTCATGACAAACGGGATTGATATAGGGTCAAGCATTTTTTCCCAATTGCTGTTTCAACTCATTGTATTATGTTAATGTATTCATTAAATAAAAGTGTTTTAACCAAAGGTTATAATCGTAATTAAAACATCTGATTGAAAGCAGTCATTTCAATTATTGAAACTATCGTAACACCTGTCAAAATGCTGTCACGTTTTCGTGAGGTTAACAGATTCCCACATGCAAATGTGTCCTGATTGAAAAAGAAAAATGCGTAATTGTACCAAATAGTTATATAGGTTGCCATATTTTACAAATAGATTGCAGCCCGCCATTGTTTTAGCTGTCATATTTCACCCACAACTTGCACCTAATAATCATATATTGTCGAAGTCTGTGGCTTATCCAACCGTATACGTCCAGCTCCGAATATTTAACAGAACCAGAATGTACTCTTCTGAGACAAAGAAAGCCAATATGTTTCTGAATATGATTTCCATAGTTTTGCAAGGCAGCGTGATCTCATGTTTAACATTTCATTAAAAAAACGTACAACCTGGTGTATCACCTGGAAACCATTTTTTATTGGTAACAACGTTTTGTCAAAATTGATTGCATCTGATATCTAACATTACGAAACTGTTTGTAAGTGCAGTCTTTTCTCAAACAATCAGATGACTTCTACCCTAATAAAGATGGAGTGTAAAATGCCTCAGGGACTGAGTGACGCTCACAACGGGTGCACTTGTTTAGCAACTTTCATCCCGCATCAAAAAGACAAGAACAAACAAACAAACAAAAACAAACTGATAGCTCCGTATCCCTGTTTTGACTTCAGCCTTTCCCCTTGAACGAAGACTGAGTCTAAAAGCTTTGATTTGCCTGAGTTGGTGCTGAGGGCCCCGTCCACATCAAGTAGAGACATAATTACTGACCTGAGGCATAATGGAGTCTATCTCGTCAGTTCTCATCCACAAATTTCCTAAAGTTTTTATTTTTCATTGCTGTTTAAATTGGTCAAAAACATTTTGAACTGAGTCAACAGTTTTCTTGGCAAGCTTTGGGCTAATTGCACCCGAAGGGAGCCGAGGAAAGTTGTTTGCACTAAGTGTTATATTCCATGTACCTACAGGCTGTTGGTATTGGAATTAAAGGTCTCTTTTTCAAGGAACATTAATCTTGCGCCCGTGTAAAGATGGAGAGCAGTTAGTTTTTAAGTGGTTCGAATTTAGTCGCAGTTGACATTGAAAGAGTTAAAGGGAGAAAGGGCTGCTTTGAATATATTACCTTTAATTTGAAACACGGATCAGGGGAAAGGGATAAAGAGAAACCCATCATTAACTTTTTTTTGTTACAACAGATTGGTCAATTGTGATAACATGCGCAGTATTTACAGCAGAGTTACCCTTATGATCAGGAGTGCAGCCATCCCATTCACCTAGAAAATGGGACGAGTAAAGTATGTCATCTCAGAAGCTGGGTGCCAGCATCATGCAATCTGAATGATACAAACAAATCAGTACACTGAAATATCTCGGACAGGTTTCATCGGAGACTATAAGCAAGCAAGAGGGAAAAAGGTTTACGGCATAACACACACACACACACACACACACACACACACACACACACATACACACACATATATATATATATATATATATATATATATATATATATATATATATATATATATATATATATATATATATATATATTCTACTCAGAGAGACATGTACTGGTAAAAGGCTCCGAAACATGTTGAGTAGTTACCCGCTGAAGATCCTTTAATTTTAGTTGGGCTGATACAGCCTATGTCAAAATTTTACAGAGGAACGTGTGCAATATAGACAATAGTAATTCCATATATATAGAGGTTAGACAGGGACAGGTTAGCTTATGGAAAGTAAAGTGTTTGAACTGCGGAATAGGATATTGACTACTAGGAAGTGGTTCTGGGCAAAAAGACACGAATACAAATATATATATATATATATATATATATATATATATATATATATATATACATATATATATATATATTCGAAAAATTACTTTATTGGCTGAACTTTGCCAAAAGCATGGAGCTACAATAGCTCCATGCCAAAAGTAAATTGTACTTATACCGTACATTCAATTGGTGACATGCACAGACTGGGTCACTCTTGATTTCCAGGTGCAAATGCAGACTGCCATCATTTACGCGAGTCAGTATGAGAAGGCAAATGAAGACGTGCCACGCAAATAGTCGACAGCCTCAACAAACAAAAATTCTGGCGCATCCATATTTAGATTTAGTCAACAATTTGTCGTGACGATTTGTGATGAAGACCTCTGGCAAAAGGACTGTCCGTGGATCAGATAATTATTGGTTGTGAAAGATTTACTCCCTAAATCAGTTCAAGAATACAACAATACAGGGTTGGAAAGACCTTCAATGCTATCAAAAGCTTTACCTCTATCTGGAACAAAACTTTATCATTACATTTAGGGATGCCAAGAAACTACCCTCTTGACGGCGTACCTTTTATTTAACTACCAGCATGCATGCTGCTGGGATCATAAAAATGGACCCTACCACTAGTCCAAAGCACGCCGAGCAAAGCCGGTACACAGTCAGAACTAACCACTGTAAAGTCCAGCTGGAATCAGGTCAAATCTGTCGCCTCACGTTACATAAGGAAGCGATGCCGGAAGAGATTTGATCTTTAGATAAGCAAATCTGCTTACCTGCAAAGAAGAACTGCGGGTACAGCTGGGATGACACATCAATCAGCGTTTCGAAAATATCTAAGGTTTACAATGTCAGATGCTGCTGGTCATTGGTACAGTTTTTGTTCATATGGCCCCCAGCAATACGTGACACAAGTTTAATTAGTTTTAGATATACATAACCACGGCGCCATTCTATAACAAAATGTAACCAAATAAATGTTATGGTATCACGAAGTGTTTTGCAACAAAACTTGTAAATAAGGTACATGTAATTGTAGGCCCTAATAGTTCAACTTACTAGCCCCTACGTGCCTCTATGAAATATAATCATTAAGCAAGTAAACGAAATCATCATCGTCATCATCATCATTATCACCATCATCATCGTCGTCGTCGTCGTCGTCATCATCATCATCATCATCATCATCATCATCATCATCATCATCCAGGAGCACGACAGTAAAACATATTTCTGGAAAGACTGGAGATTGTCATTCGGATATAGGTTTAATGATATTCAATGTGGAAATGTCCACAATAAGCATAAATCAAAATACCACCAAGTTCGAATTTCTCCAGTGATCGCGAGAAATAATGTTGGCATGTCTATCTCTTATAGCTTTTCAAGAGATTAATATTTATGTTTAAACTGTCCTTTATAAGCATAATTTAAAATCAAAAGTGCATTGATCAATTACAGAATGTTGGTAAAAGATGTATAAGCACCTCTATCTTTTATAGTTTTTAATATATTCAAGCTTTAATTTTTATAATACCCCTACTTTGCATGATTCAAAATACATTTATTTTATTTCAATACTTTTTGGATGCCCCTCCTTCAGTAACAAACGCGCTATAGAGAAAGAAGAGGCAAGAACAGCGAAATATCGAACTCTTGAGGAAAGTGAATTTATATATTGACGCACAGACATAATTATATTGGTACAAATAAAAAAAAAATGCCGATTGTAGAACTAGGAGAGCCAAAACGCCGAGAAAGGGCCATCCTCGGCGCTTTTCACCGAGAAATGCAGAGGAAATTTGTACAAAAATCCTTTTAGCGGCATCTCTCGGTATTTATACCCAGAAACGCCGAGGTCTTCTGCAAATGCTACTCTCCCCTCGGCGTTTCTCGGCATTTTTGCCTTTCTTCCTAATTTTTACCACGGCGCGTCTTGGCAAAAATGTCGAGAAACGCCGAGGTACCTTTTAACCAACTCCTTGATTCGGCATGTTATTGTGACCTGCATTTAAAAAGTTCTTGCTTAAGTATAAAAACAGTGGTACCTTTCAAATAAGACCATCCCTACTGCTAGCAAAATTTAGTTTTATGCTGCAGGTGGTCTTAAAATATAGGTATATTTGACAAAAATACCACAAAGCGCCATGAAACTGTTTACGAAAACATATATCGCCATACACGTAGGTCTTAAGATCAGAGTCCACTGTGAATGTACATGTATAGGTGGCACCGTTAAACAGGCCATATTATCTAGAAGCAGGTTACCAAGAGTCAGTGATATCTCAGTAACAAGTGAACATACTATTTAGGGTTTTGCCTCATTTAGATCCTAATAGTGGGGAGTGTGAAATGTTCCTGTATGAATCTGAGTGAAGGGTTTGCATCACTCATATTGCTTCACTTGGTTAAAACTTACTAGCAGGTATCAGTGATTCTCATAAACAGTAAAGTACAATCATTTATATTCTACAATGAATAAATGGTGTCTGTCTTGTTTTGCATTACCCTAAGAAATGCCTACCAATATTTCTCATGAATACCTTCTTCCTAGAATGTTGGAAAATACCAAGGTACTCCAGTCTCCAATCCATACCTAGGCATTTCTCGGCAAAAATGCCAAGGAACGCTGGGAAGCTTTTTACTCCAGACAATACGTCGGCATTTCTTGGCGAAAATGACGAGAAACGCCGAGGTGAGGAGTAGGATGAAAGGTACTTCGACATATCTCGGCATTTTTGCTGAAAACTGCCGAGGTAAGAATAAAGGAGAAAGGTACTTCATCGTTTCTCGGCATTTTTACCGAAGAACGCCGAGGGGAGTGTAGCATTGCGGCAGACCTAGGCGTTTCTCGGCAAAATTGCCAAGTGGTGGCTCTGCTGTCAAGAAGCTGCAAACGGGGCATATGTTATCAGTGGCACTATCTATAACACACATGCTCTATTAGATGCGCTGTGTTCTACCGTTAACAGGGCCCTATAAAATTACTGTGCGGTGCTTTCCGCAGAGTTTAGAGTGGTTTTCAGCTGAGGCACTTGACCAGGTGCACTGATGGAGGGCCATGTTTTGCAACTGCTATTTATCATATGTCACAACAGTGTCAGTCACAACTAATTCTCATTGGAAGCGTCAATTGGCACAATGCTCGCAACTCCCGCTGGCTTAGTGCACCTGCGATCACACCCAAACCAGTTTACTTTGAAACTAAAGTGAAAAGTTTCTGAGTAATCATCCTCTTGCCCTTGGCATTTCGGATCACCAGACTGGCGGAAGGCAGGTCCAATTGACTGAATCTGTGTTAAGCTAAATGGTCAACCGTTACGTCCCTAAGCAACCATCTGGCTACGATAAAAACTGAGAAGTCTTCAATAACATGTTCATCAAAGTATTATTCAATAGTCAGGACCGTATTAAAAATCACACCCACGTACAAATCAGAAAACAATGTCATCAAAAGCAATGGCCATTCAAAATAATGGAATACACAACAAGTATCTTTCAATATCCTTTACCGCCAGTGATTAGGAGATGCAGGGGTACAGTAAGGATATGTTTGGCTTATATATTAAACAGGCAAAATAATGCCACTGCCGAATGCCAAAGCTGGCCTGTTGCCTAAAACAGTCTAATCGAGTCATAAATAAGTATCTCTTTTTCCGCGCGTACCTGTACCAAGAAGGGTACCCTCTACCCTCCTTGCCTGTACATACTTTTTCGCCAGTTGGTGTGGAAATACGCTTTGCTGTAATTGACATGCGCCTAACCCGTCAAATAGAAGTATATCTCTAGAACACGGAGGCGAGATATTCATAGATCTTACTTTAGACGCACCTAAAGCATGCAACATAGAAAAATGGATACAAGCTGAATAAATATACTCAGACTCCCAATATGTTTCAGGCTGTTTACTGTTTTTCAGAATTGTTCTCTCTGTAGGGGTGTGAGAGCATAATTTACGCTTGAACTGGTCTCCTTTTCTACCTGTGCCTTACAGGAGACAGATAATGTCTTCCAACACATCACAAGACACTTGAATCCTCAAGCAATTAACATTAAAGCACATTCTGTTGCATAACAAGCGGTATCACGGGTCGTGTTGAGTTGATGTTTGCAAGGACCACCCTTTGAATGCAAAGTGACGAAAATACACGAGCATGTACAGCGTCACTGAAAACATGGCGTTGTGATACATGGTGGGTTACACCGTTTATATAGTCTTAAATAGTTTTTAACACATTTGCGTCAGATAAATGTACAAATGCCGCATTCAAACATGTGTGAAAGCAGTGCTTCCTCCTCCCGCCACACCAGGACTACCACGGTTTTGCGGCACGTACTTGGCCCGTACGCTTGACAGGGTTTAAAGGATCAAGAGGGGCGTCTCTCGTTTGAGTGAATTGTCGTACCACTAGTATTTATAAAGACTATTTACGATAGGAAACAAAGCAGTTCTCGGCTAATAAATCTGGATCGCCTGATAAAAGATTTCATTTTTGATGGAAGTAGAGCTATCTTCCTGACTAGAGGTCAACATAAATCGTTTTCTTTTTAATGCTGCAAATAAATCTGATTGTCAAAATAGCTGATAATGCTGTCCAATATGATTCCTGAGAATATACATATAGAACAGCACAGGGGCGTTAAACATGAGAACAGATGATACAGGGACGACGTGACGTGTATTAGACTACCATAACTCAATTCTTCATAACTCGGCTAAAACCTTACACTGACGTATTGCTTGTGGAACTTTCTGTGCGCAAAACATTTAAAACAGTGGCCTCTGAAATGTATTGAGTAGATATAATGAATTTCATGCATACATTAAAGCCAGACACATTGGATCCTATAGATATCCTTCGGCACGAGAGTTTTGCTACACCAGTTCATTTTGCTGTTCTATTCTAGGACCTAACACTTGCTGCTCACGCAGAAGGTGAGATTTGTTCTATCCTTAGGTATATTGTGTTGTTGTATGCTAGGACATAGCACTTGTCGCTCACGTAGAGCATAGGAGTTGTTCTACCCTCAAGCATTGTGTGTTTCTGTGCTGGAACATGACAGTTGCTGCTCTCGCGGACGAGATCAGAATTCTTCTACTTTAGTGGCAGAAGTCCAAACCCGCGTGGGTGCAGAGCAATTATCCCACGGTAAAATTTGAAACCGTATTAAAGTGAACATAAAAAAAAAACTTTACCTTGTACCTCACGTGTACCAAAGAGAGCTGATGCGCAGGTAACATTAGCATAATGTAGAGGGTAGGCAGCTGGGTACATCTCACGGGGTCTTGTAAGCTCATGTTGAGCAAAACCATCGCCTTGAAATGTCGGGTATTCCCTCGATAATGAATCGCAACTATTCACTAAACTGTCAGTCTCCCATGCACTATCAATATCACTTTCCTCTCCATATCCTTTGTTGTAGGGCGTGTCTTGCTGAAGGTTTTTCAACTGCAGAGGTTCCCTTGCAGGATACAGCCTAGCCGCGGGGATAGTGTCGTAGTCAGTGGTTGAAAAAGTCGAAAAAGCGACTTGTTTGCTATACATCATTCGGTCATCGGGTAAATCCCTCTGCAAGTCAGTTACGATGAGGCCACATTGATCCTGGATGTTCTGCAGATAAGTTGGCGAATCTGTGCATTCCATCCTCTCTGCGGCTAGAACAATTCTACAGACGAGCGGAAGGTTTGCTGAGGGAAACATTTATCAACCTCAAAATCTACTGAATGTGTTTCAACGTTCAGCAGTTTAATTATGGACTACTGGTTTTCAAGGTCAACACGGTGGCATAATGCAAGCACAAATGAAACTCTTCCTGCAACAGCTAAGCTATACTGAAATTTATGAAATAATTATATGAAGACAACAGCTTCCAACTCTCCTGTCCTTGTGAAGTAACAAAACTTAGACTGTAAACTTGCAACCAAAATAGGACGCTAAATTTGATCGTATATATAAGATAGATTTCTGAATTGAGCGGCTACCACTTGAGGTTACGCATTTTACTTTGAACAGCACTTGGACCATTACCAGATTGCAGGGTAAGCCTCTTTTATGCTCAATTGGAATTGCATTCGTCGAGTACGAGTGAATATCTTGAAACCACTGGCAGTGGCTAATAAGTTGCCTAATAAATCTACCTCTTAAGCAGCTACATTGTAGCTTCATACATTTACAAATCTCGTTAGTATCAGTTCTATTTGCCTCCACTCAAAACAAACAAGCTGAAATCGTGTAAAAGTGAACAGACCTGCGCAAAATATTGCATCTGAAAATGCATGGTTCGTTTTTATTTAAATACATCACAGATGCAATCTGGCGTCATATAATTCATATCTTTAATTAATGCAGCCTCACAACATGAACTCTTTATTACTTTAAATGACCTCATAGTATTACTTCTTTATAACTTTATGCGATCCATTGATGTTACCTAGTTTGAAATTGAAGATTTTCATGTGATACTTCCAGCTTTATTGCTTCATCAAGTAAGTTGATCCATTTATACTTTGCAGTAAATCACGCTTTAGGACAATATATAAGCAACATGTTATGTCGCAAGGATCTGTCGGTGCATAGCCATTTGTGGTCTTTACTTGTCAAAACTGATCAAGCGAACAAGAAACCACGATCCGGTCGCTAATACGAACACACGAGCAAAATTTCTCGGAGCAATAAAATATAAGGGTTGTACCATTCTAAGATACTTACCATCCATACGCTTCCATAATATGGTATAAGAATCCTTTGCTACAGTTCACGACGCATGTCATAAATAAATCTATGCGCCTATTTGTCTCCTTTAATGAAACCCAACAAACAAACACAAAACCCAAATGATATATTGCGCAAGTCAGACACAGTTATGGCTAGTGCATTAACCTGTTATTATTATACTAGCTGACAATTTAACGCCTCTGATAAGGGCACCCTACAGCAAAATATGACAGTATTAAAAGAAACAAAGAAAGTGAAAGACACGGTACAACAAGGCTTTAATAAGTATATTATTAATGTATGGTGAACAGCACATACAGTCGTAATTCTGTCAGGTTTGGATATGATCACTGAAGACATTCCGTTGTCAAGAAACCGCTGTCCCGTTGATTGGTACTGTTCTCAGGCAGCACATTCCCAGTTTTGAGCAAACTTTCTTACGACATCATATCGTCAGGCAACTGAATATGTATATATACTTTCTTTCTTTCTTTCTTTCTTTCTTTCTTTTTTTCTTTCTGTCTGTCTGTCTGTCTGTCTGTCTGCCTTCCTTTGTTTCTTTCTTTTCTGTCTTTCTTTTGGCCACTTAGGTTTTCTGAATTTATCTCCAATGGACAGAGATAGAATCTTCGTATTTGAAAGTACCAGCTTACTCCTACTAATGAAGTTAAAACTCATGGAAATTAGGGCTATTCAACTTCTAAAACATTGAATAGGGAGCTCAGTTCTCATACACACACACACACACACACACACACACACACACACACATATATATATATATACACATATATATACATATATATATATACATATATATACATATTTATATACATATATATACATACATACACACACACACATATATATATATATTCATATACATATATAAATATATATATATGTGTGTGTGTGTTTGTGTGTGTGTGTGTGTGTAGTTAATAGTCGTAATATAGAGTTTCTTTAAAATAAACAGATGAAACTTCGATTTGGTGATTGCTTATTGTGTCTGCTTGCCAAGACATGCTCTTTTTGAGATTTGTTGTGAAGAAAGCATTTTATGGTGTTTTAAACAGTCAACTCCTGAATTAAGTCCGTCAGTGTGGCCCCTAAATCTAACCAAGCGACGCCTTTCATCTGCGCCACACCAGACGGGAAGCTTGGTCTGTTGAGCAGGCAGCTGTAAATGGTGAGGCAAAACAGCCCATAGTTTTCCATGCTAGCAGAAACCCCTTTGTCCCAACTTTGAATGTTGAAGTCTTATTTCGTCCCCAAATTTAAAATGAATGTTCGTACTTTAGGAGGATTTCTTTTGTGGAAGTTGCCTTTGCAAGCTTTAGTTTGAATGTTTTGTGAAAGTGAAACTGTAAAAGAAAAGATAACATTTGAAATTGACTCGTCGTTCTCAATTGCTTTCCCAGTGAAAGTGTTGATAAATCATGACATTGTGGATGCACCAGTCAAGGTGATCAAGGACGTAACAGTTAACAGGGCGGTACGGTGTCTCAAGCACGGCGGGGCAAATTACTTGTTGACACAGTCTACAAGGAGGCAAATGCTTTGAAATTGAAAAAGGGGGGAAACGATGTCGTTGTGTTCGTTTCCATAAGTTTCTATTGTTTCAGCGTGTCTATGTGGCCTTCAGTGTCAGTTGTTTCAGCGTATCTTTGTGCCCCTCAATGTCAGTTGTTTCAGCGTATGTATGTGTCCCTCATTGTCTGTTGTTTCAGCGAGGGTACGCGCCCCTTCGCCAGCAGAGGGGTCTTGTAACTACCTTTCTAAACTCTCGTCTTTTTAACTGGTGTTATACAAATAGTGAAACTCTTATCTAGCATCTTATCAATTGAAACTACTATCACACTAAAGCCCCAGTCCTTTTTTTTTTCAAAGGCGCGTCAACTCTAACCAACTGTCATACGCTTGACTCTTTTGTATGTTTTTCCCTGCAGTGTTGCTACAAAGTCACCTAAATCCGTCTGTGCCTGATGCGGACCGTCGCCCTTTGTAATGTTATTTAAACTCTTTCCAACGTGGACCACGTGGGTTACATTCTTTAGTCGTCTATGAAGAATGACTCACCATAATTTGCAACGTAATGCCTTTTTCTTCTGTTCATATCAAAAGGTCTGTGCAATTTAGCCACCGAAATTAGTCTCTTTGTTCCCGATGTTACAAGCACTGAGGATGAATTTGCCTTTTTTTCTTCCAAAATTTTATCTGTGAGTGTGTTTTGCTCACTATTGTACATAATATACAAATACTTGCTTTTCTCGCAGCGGATGTAAAGAACTCTACGGAGTAAATAAAAGGGACACAGAGCGAAAGATAAACGACGAAAAGTAATTCGTTGGCCCAAGATAGTAACTGGTGTGCATGAGAAAGTAACTAGGGGGCACGATATACTAGGTTGTAGCTACATTATTTCTCAAAGCGTTTGAAGAATGTTCATCGGAATTTTACTTAAGTTTGGCTTGTTGAATATCTTTGAATTAAAGATTTAATGTCTTAAAAATCAAGGTTTCAGGAACATTGCTTCACTTGCGGGAACCAATGTTAACCAACATAGACCCATTTGTTTTTAGATTAATCTAAAGCACTCCTGACCTTCGTAAGTTGACACTTGTCTTAAGCCAATGATGTACTAGATTCCTTCATATTAGTGTCATGCACTCAAGGGTCCAGCTTGGCGCACTATGTCAGTAAGACAATGGAATGTCGGATGTTTTTTTTTTACTTGACGGGGTGGGGGGGTGGGAGGAGGGCTTTTGGAGCTGTCTTTACATAAAAATGGTCACTGTGCTATGATTTCTGAATATCCTTTCTTAAATTGGTTTGATCCTTTGAACCTGGGTGGTAAAATTACTCAACCGTGCTTCAAATACAACTTAGGCTATGATTTGCTGGAGGCCAGTTGTCAAACCTATTTCAGCGCTTCACTTGGTCACCAGCTTACGGCAATGCTGTCCAGGCTCAATATTACCAAATCGCGCAGCGGAAAGTTGTTTGCCCTGCGTAGTTCGAGAACTACTGATTTAAGACCAGAAATGCTGATAATTAAAGGAAATGTATCATTATAAACAATATGAATCTAAAATCTTTGTCAGAATTCCAGAGACTCACTTGGCATTAGCTCGCAAAGAGTGTTAAATATGGATTAAGTGCTTTTAGTGCCGAAATGTTTCTGTTGAAAAAACAATGATAATAGAAGAAAACCTCGTGGAGTTTCGTGACTTTGAACTTTGATGACAGTCATTGCATCAGTGTACATGTATATAAGTGACATGCCTTATATCTGGGTGACGATGCTTCCAAGATGCATTTTTTCGTTTGAACATGTATAGGGACCACACCTTTGGGATTTCTTCTTGTGTTGTTACTTTTGACCCTGAGAGACCCTTAAAGGTCAATGGCTGTACAATTCGACATGTTCATCTTTTACTTAAAGTCTATCTACTGCATTTAATTTCAACTTGGTAAAGATGTACTTTGGGTAGGCTTGAATAAATTTTTAAAGATGGATATCGACCTTCACATGATTTTCAATCTCACAGACCTTTTCTATTTTGTGTTTCGTTTTTGCAAAACTGTTCCCCAGACTGATAATACACATTAGGGGCATTTCGAAATTTAAAGCTTTGATATCTTAAAAATTATCACAGATAGGGACACGATCTTAATGGTAGCTATAGGTTTACGAGGAAGGGCTATGTAATGTAGACGTTTTCAGATTTGTGGCAATTGAAATCATGCAAATTAGGGACATTTGAAAATTGAGATCATTGATGTCTTCAAAACTATTTCAGATAGAGATATGATTCTAAATGATAGCTATATGTTTGTGAGGGTGGGCTATCTAGTGGATATGTTTTCATGTTTATAGCAATAGAAATTATGCAAATTAAGGGCATTTGAAAATTTAAATGTTTAATATCTTCAATACTAAAACAGATAGAGATACTACCCTCCCCCCACCCAAAGGTACCTACAGGTTTGTGGGCATGAGCTATCTAATGGATATGTTTTCAGATTAGCAGCAATTGAAATTATGTAAATGAGAAACATTAAAAAATTTTCATCTCCGATATCTGCAAAATTAATATAGTTATAGACATGATTCTTAAAGCTAGCTGCAGGTTGGTGAGAATGGGCTTGCTAATGGATAAGAAGGGTACCAGGAGCTGCTGCCACCTAATGGAAGAGGCAGTAACTAGACTTTCGACTTGTTAGGTTTCTGAATGACTGCACATATCCATGTATTACTTGCACATTCTCATGATTTGTGCATAGAAACATTTCGAACTTGAATTTTTATGTAGCAAACAGATTTGATGTGGAGCAAATCTTCTTGTCTAGTTTTCTCTCTCTCTTTCTTTCTTCTTTATGACCAAATTTTGTCCAGAGCTTTTTCTCAGACACTTCTGTCACGAAAACTACCAAACTTAGCAAGGTGACTCTGTGCACATTGTTTGGAATTGTTAAGATGTTCAAAATTATTCAAGTTAGGGGCAATTAAAATTTTAAAAGCTCCATATCTTCCAAACTATTGCAGATAAACACAAAATGTCAATGTACAAATATAGGTTTGTGACACCTGCCAATATAATGGGTAGTAAATGAAAGTTGCAGAACTCTAAATTAGCAAAGCAGGGACATTAAATTTTTTAAAGTTGAATATCTCCCAAACTATTACAGATAGAGATGCCATGCACACTTTAATTTGTAGGTTTATAGCAAAGCCGCATCCAATGAGCCATAAACCAAAGTTGTAGGATTTTAATTAATGCAAATTCAGTGAATGTGCAAAATTTAAATCTTGAGTAGTTTCAAAACTATTAGACATGGGGGTGCCATTCCAATTTCAATTATAGGTTTGTGACATAGCCACATCCAAGGAACCATGAACCAAAGTTGTAGAATTTCATTTAATGCAAGTTAAATGACTGCACAAAATTCCAATCTTGAATATTTTCAAAACTATTTCAGATAGAGGTGCCACTGCAACTTCAATTTATAGATTTGTGGCAAAGCGACATCCAATGAACCATGAACCAACGTTGTGGGATTTTAGTTAATGCAAAGTACATGTAGGTGAATATGCAAAATCTAAATCTTGAATAGATTCATAATTATTTAAGACAGAGGTTTTTTTTTCATTCTAACTTCAGTTTAGTGGTTGTGATATAGACGCATTCAACGTACTCAAATTGTTAATTTGAATCTTGCAAATTAGGTTAATACACAAAATTTACATCATTAAAAACTTCAAAACTATAAAATACAGAGGTATCATACCAACTTTGCTTTGTAGGTTTGTGATATAGCCGCGTTTAATGTCCCATGAAGCAACATTCTAAAATTTTGATTTATGCAAATAGGGTGAATATGCAAACTTTACATCTTGAATAGCTTCAAAATTATTATAGATAGAGATGCCATTTCAACTTCAATTTATAGGTTTGTGGCATAGATGCATACAATGAACCATGATCCAAAGTTTTAGGATTCTTACACGCCGTATGCACATTAATTTCCCGCCACAAAGCACGGGTTTGACGCCAAGCGATCACTGGGGACGTGCGGGTCACATCACTGTCACATACAGGGTCTTGTGTTCATTTCTCACAAAATTAGCGTGTTTTTTTTTTGAGAAATTTAAGTTCACAAATACCAATCTGGTATTCATGTAGTACTTCCCGAGCCATGTATAAAGAAAAATATTTATCTACCTTCAATAAGTATTCCTTATTTCCAAAATATTAGTATTATCCCGCTTGTCCCCACGGCCACCGACCCGTATCTCGCCATAAACCGCCAAGCGAGACTAGGCAATCAAGTATGCAGTTCTGGCGGGAAATTAATATGCATATCTCCTATTTATACCAAAAGGCAAATACACAAAATCTAAACATTTAATCAATCCAAAACCATTATATATATATGCCACTTCACTGCAATTTGTGGGTTTTTGCTATAGATGCACCTAAAGAACATTGAACCAAAGTTGTAGGCTTTTGATTCATACAAATTAGGCAAATACACAAAATTAAAATCTTGAGTAGCTTCAAAACTATTATAGATAGTGGTGTCATTCAAACTTCAGTTTTTAAGTTAATGACATGGCCACATCCAATGAGTCAAGAATCGAAGTTGTAGCATTTTAACATATGCAATTTAGGTTTATACACAAAATTAAGATTATGTTGAATAATGGTAGAGGGAAGCATTTCAAAATGTTCTTATTTTGAAGGCATCCAGACAGATTGTGAAGCAAATGTTCTTCTCTCTCGTTATGTCTGTTTGCTACAAATTTCTTTATATATATATATATATATATATATATATATATATATATATATATATATATATATATATATATATATATTCTGTATTTGTAGGTGTGCGAATAACCATAAACTGTGCGTTTTGGCATTTTTGTGGTTTAAAATGTACAAGAATTACTTTGGGACGTTGTCTTATTTGTAACAATGTATATGACATCAGATCAGTGGTCTGATTAGGTAATGGTTTATATTGCCATCCGTTCATGAGGAATTGAACATCATGCATCCTTTTCATCACCATGATAAGGATACAAATAATGGCAAATAATAGGTGCAGTGTTTGTCAGAGAAAAAGTCTACAGATAACATCTTGCACTGCTTTTAGACCTGAACAATTTCTGCGCAAATTCTCTATCTAGAATGGATAATACGTACCTGCCAAAAGACCTCCTCAGTAGATAGCAGTATCAACTAGAAAAGAAGATTTGCTTCACAGCAAATCTGTCTGGGTGCCTTCAAAATGAGACCAGTTTGAAATGCTACACTTTGCCATTGTTCAACATGATCTAAATCTTGTGTATTAGCCTAAGGTTTATAGATTAAAATGCTACAACTTTGGTTCTTGGTTCATGGGATGTGGCCATGTCACAAACTTATGAAATGAAGTTTGAATGAAGCCAGTATCTATAATAGTTTTGAAGCTATTCAAGATTTATATTTTGCATGTTTACCTAATTTGCATAAATTAAAATCCTACAACTTTGGTTCATAGTTCATGGTTCATTGGATGTGGCTTTTCCACAAGCCTATAAGTTGAAGTTAAAATGGCATGTCTATGTAAAATAGTTTTGGATATATTCAACTGTGAAACTTTTCAAAGCCCGTCATTAGCATAATTTGAAATTCTACTTAACTTATACTGTTCATTATATTGACAGGTGTCACAAACCTATACATGCACATTGACATTTTGAGTATCTGCAATATTTTGGAAGATATGGAGCTTTTAAAATTTAAATTGCCCCTAAATTTGCATACTTTAAAACATCATGACTATTCCAAATAAGATGCAGAATTTCACTGCTTAAGTCAGTCACCATAGCAAGTTTGGTGGTTTTCCCAAAAATTGCGCTTGAGGAAATCTCCAAGCAAACTTTGTTGTGAAGAAGAAAGGAAGGCAAGAAAGGAAGGCAAGAAAGAAAGAAGAAAGGAAAGAGAGAGAGAGAGAAGCAGGGAGGGAGAGAAGGAGAGAAAATTCCAGTGTTTACTTATACAGTGAAACCTCTCCAAAGTGGGCACCCTTGGGACCAGAGAAAAGTGCCCACTCCTTTGAGGGTCAGTCCTTATGGGCAGTATGGATGAGTATGTGTGCATGTATATGTACATTATTCATACATGCACATATATATGTACAGTGTATACATGTTATAATTCAAGGGGATGTGTGTATATGCAATACAAAACTGTCTTTCTTCCTTTATTATATAAACAAATTTTAACAGAAGCTGTCAAGAAACAACATATACATGTACCTGTGAACCAAGACAAAACTATACTGTCTCAGTATTGGCTATGAAGAACAGTTCTCGTCTCACTGGTTACAAGAAAACAAAGACATGAAAGTGTCCACTGAGATGACACAAATTCTACCCCCCCCCCCCCCCCGTTGGTCTGGCCGACTAAGCTCTGTATTTAGTCTATTTTACAGAGGGTACACTCAGGCTTGTTCTACCTAGAAGTCTGGAGCCTGTGTTCCCTTTTGACTGATAAGCTCAGCAGACTAACATTGCCTCAGGCAAAAACAGACCAGCAAGGATACCAGTTCCAGTCATGGTGCATCGACAGGTCTGTTCTGCACTAGTGGAAACTAAACCCTGCCTGGTACATATGGCAGCATGGAGTTAATCTGTTCCTGCATAAAACGAAAGGGATACTCTGCATTTTGTTGAGAGCCTCATTACACAGTTGTTGGGAGTCCCCCGCCCCCCCCCCCCCCCATTTGCTATGAGACCCAAACTTTCCAATACATAAACCTAGCATGCATGGATAGAAAGCTGCCTGTGAGACAGGTTCAAGCTAATTAATTATGAATGCAAACTGGTTGCCTGGCACCATGGAGGTCAAGCAATAGGTCATACAGCAAGCAGTCCAAGGCCTGTATGTGGACTGGGGAGAAATTTAGTGAATTTAGCATACATTAAAATTCCCCAAGTTTTGTTTGTATGCTATTGGATTTGCCAGTTGTCTCAAACCTATATGTGTAGGTTAGAACTTTGTGTCTCCAATACTTTAGAAGATATGGAGCTTTTAAAATTTTAATTGCCCCTCATTTGCATAATTTTAATCATCATGACTATTCCAAGTTAGGTGCCTAATTTCACTGGTAGGTTATTTACCATGGTGCGTTTGGTGGTTTTTGGAATAGTAGGGTCCAAGAAAAACTGACAAATCTGGTCGTAGGCAAGAAAGAAAGAAAGAAAGAATTCTTGGAAAAACGAAATGACAGTCAATCATTATGCTCGGCACCTTCGTCCTTAAAAGCACCTAGCGCGACATACATTTACAGTGCGTGAACGGAAAGTATATTTAAAGGCCTACATGAAGAGCATAAATTGCGAAGAAACTGCTGAATCCGAAGAATGAACACCCACTACCTGTTTTGGGTATTACAGACTCAAAATGGTCTCACACATCCATGCACAGATCACACGTCC
Source organism: Hermodice carunculata (assembly GCA_964020975.1). Lineage (NCBI taxonomy): Eukaryota > Metazoa > Annelida > Polychaeta > Eunicida > Amphinomidae > Hermodice > Hermodice carunculata. Next base: position 772,040 of record OZ026622.1, read on the forward strand.
TTGTTAAGTTCCCACATCTTTTTACAGTAGTGCCGTAGGAAGCTCATGAACATGGGTGGGTGGGTGGGTGGGTGGGGCAATGTTGTAAATTTTTTTGTTTTAGACAAGACATTTGAAGGGCCTGGTCCCTGCTTGAAAATTATAAGGCAGGGGGGGAGGGTAACAATTACATAATCTTACTTTCGATAGACCATGCGATATTGAAAACATTTAATCAGCTGTTAATAGTCATAAATTATGTAACTTCGTTCAAACACCCAGTAAGTGCGTAATTTTGATTTTATACCATGAAGAACATCCAATTCTCTTTACATAAGTAAGAATTAAATAATTGCATGTCACGAAAACGTCTCTTTAACTTCTTTATGAAACCTGGTGTACCCTCGCACTGGCGATTTTGTTGCCAGACATATAGGAAAAAAAAACCTCTCAACACTTGCCATCTGAAATGAGAAATGAGA